>VXAC01007459.1:317849-331430 GCA_013399225.1 Rhipidura dahli | reverse complement strand
TTTTTTTTTTTTCCTGAGGGAGGGAGCATACTACCAGCCTTCAAATCTGGTTAGTGAAAACCATTATGTGAAGTACAATTTTACTGTCTAATATGGGAAGGCAAGTTCATTTTGCAGGCAGAGGTCAAGATTTTACGTCCCTCTTTCCCAGCCCCCTGTGAAGGCAAATTTGACAGTCTTGGCAACACAAATACACGTTGCATTGCAAGTGAACTTTTTCAGGAGCAGAATTTGTTGGATGGCACAAGAAGCAAAGGATAAACCCAAAAGTTACTTACAAGAATTTTTAGGTATTAGCTATGGTCTGCTGCTTGGACTTAAAAGAAAAGAGCAGACTGAAACTTGAAAAGCACTTTGATAGGGTCTATGTGTGTAGACACAATCAGATTTTTATCAAACTTTCCTAATAGCCTCCTATTTATATTAAGTGAAAACCACTTTCACAGTTAAAAACATGTACTGGAACAAGGATCCTACACAGAATCAACTGCTGCTCTGCAGTACAAGTGACTAGAACAAAATCCTTAAATATGATCCTGTCATAAAGTTGCCCTTTATTTTCTTGAAGCAGGGCTAGTTGTACATGCTGTTTTATAGAGTCAAGTCTTTCACTCAATTTCATTGCCAGGCATTTGGGTGGCAAACTGTTTTTAAATAATGAAAGACCAGAGATAAATCACTATCATTAGTGCAGAAGGCAAGGTCTAGTGCGGGACCATGCACTTCATCCACTCTCAGTACAAAGTTAATAATCTCTCTTAAAGTTTTCCATATTCAGCTTCATTAATCTAGACAGGTGGCAGAATGAATAATCTGAATTCAAATCCCTGAAACTGAAGGAAAACAATCAGTGCACTAGCTGACTCTAGTTCACCTTTGCAGAAATATATTATTTTTGAAACTTAGTTTGCTTTGAATTTCAATGCTTGTAAAAAGGTTGAGATGTACAGATTGAGACACTGACCTTTCCTTTTCCTCCTTGGACAAAATAGAACACAAGCAATGCCCGTGCAATCATCCAGTGGCATGAAAAAAGGAGGTGAAGCATACAAGTGTTTTGGTGCAGTAAGGATAAAAGTCACTCTTGCAACTCTCTGAGAGGAGAAGAGGTCATGTGTGGAACTGTGGTGAAACCACCCTGGGAGTTTTCTAAAAGACCCTGAATTACTCTTTTTGACAAAGCAATTAAAATATAAAAAGCAGAGGAAGTCACCCAGTACATACAACAATTTATAGAAAATGGAAGGCACTTTTACCCTGTCAGTATGATTGAGAACTGAGCAAGACCCTCACAGAAGGACTTGCAGCAGAAAGGATGGCAGAGTTCAGATCAGCATTTAATGAGGCGTTTCCAACACAGAGTGTTGCACAAGTCCAGTGTTTGGACATCAAGTTGTGATTGCAGTGCTGGCAGCATGAGCACAACCTGGGGCCATCCTTCCAAATCTGCCACTCTGCCCATGATAGCAGCACTGCCTTTCTCTGTTTCACTTAATCTTGCACCAAAGGTGCAAGGAAGGTCTCTGGACTGTTGGCTTCATATTTAAGGGACATCTTTGCACCTCATTAACCTGGAGGTCTGCCTCCTCTCTTCTGTCTAGTGCTGGAAGGGTAAACTCCTACAAAATAACTTAGTGAGAAATTATAAACCCAGGTGTGTTGTGCCAGATTGTTGCTATCTCTGTCAGTACTGGAGTTAACATTGGATTATGACAGCTTGCATCAAATGCTACCTGAAAAGGTTTCCTATACCAAGCAGAAGAAAAACACAGGTTCTAGACTCTAATTAAGGTTGTGAGGGGTGAGCAACTGCAAACTGCTTGGAGAGAGGCTGCATACAACCTCTGTATGTGTGTTGTATGTTGTACAACAGAGCTCTGTTTCTGGAGAGCCTCTGGAGCAGGTCAAGATGTCCCTGCGGGAAAAGGACAGCTGAATGGCATCAGACCACACGCGTTAGACTGCACACATATCACTTATGCCCAAGTCCAATTTCAGAACAGCTGAATGGCTGATGTAGATGATCTAATGGCTTTTTAATAGACCTAGGTTTGTGTGCCGATTTACGACCTTCTCGCTCATAATTGGCTATGACCAGCCAAGCCCTTCCAGTGCTTATTCACATGGCGCCTTTAAGACCTGAGAACATATGGGGTTACAGTGATGTTCACAAGAATTATACATGCATATTGACTGGTGGTTTTATCACCCAAGGGTTATGTGTAAAAAATGTGTTCTCTCTGGCCTTGTAAATAACAGTGTGCAGCATTTATTAACAGACTAATAGAGAGAGGTTGTCTCACTCATTTTTGGCCAGCACCAAAACATTCAGTGTATCAGATGCTGTTAATTTTTTGGTTTAAATATATGCCTTATAATATATAAGGCTCCTGCAATTTCCTGTCTCTTCTCCTGTGGTCTTTTGTACCTTTGTGCTGCAGACTGCCGTCTGGGAGCAGTATGGCAGACTGTCCTGCAAAGGGAGAGGAGTGGGAAGCCACGCACAATCCTGCAGGTCTGGGGATGGCTGCCAGGCTCAGCTGAGAGCCCATGTTGCAAGGCAGGCCTATGGCTAGGCTGGGGTCTGGTCCTTAGGTCAGGGACTGGCTCTAGATGGCTGCCTTGCTCCCCAGCTGAGACCCTGCTGCACCACAGCTCAGGCAGGATCTGAGTGTGAGAAAACTTTCACTTATAACTGGCTCTAAGAAAGTTGCAGAGGGGCATCCTCTGCTGGGGCTGACTCTTGCTTTCTTCATTACAGCTCCTTTAAGTCCACCAGCTGTGTGGTTTGAATGCTGGCCCCGAGCCCGCACAGCTGAAGCTCTGGGTGTGGGGGATGGCTGGTGTCCTGCTCGCCTCCCCACTGCAGTAAAAGCAGATGGCAGGCTCCTGCCCACGCACTCCATTTCTATTCCCATGAGAAAAGCTCTTTGCAAACTTGAAAAGTGTAACTTGTTGGGTTTTGTTTCCTTTTCCTCTGTTGATCCCAGTTTGCTTCGTGAGGAAATGCAGTGTTAGCAGGTCTGAGTGCACATGCAGGACAGATGACATGGCAGAAGACTTACAGCCAGTTATACCTAAGTTCTACCAGGAGGGTGATTTCAGAACTCCCAAAGTGCTAAATGGCCAGACCCACACAGCCTGTGGATAGCAGCACCTGTTGCTATATGGACACCATGAGGTCTGCCAGACACTGAATCACAGGACGGGTGAGGTTGGAAGGGACCCGCAGTGGGGCATCTGCTTCAACCTCCCTGGTCAAGCAGGGTCATCCTAGAGCTCACAGAACACGAGTACATGCAGATGGTTCTTGAGTATCTCCAGTGAGGGAGTCTCCACAACCTCTCCGGAAAATCTGTTCCAGTGCTCGGTCACCCACACAGTACAGAAGTTACCCCTCTGAGGTGCACAAGGTGCATGCAAACAGCCCTGCAGCACCACCTTTTTGGTCTTGTTGGGCTCTGGGCAATAAGATACAAAGCACTGATGATTCCTATTATGTTGATGCACTTCTGTACTGGTTTTTCAACTTTCCATGACAGAATGTTCTATAAATTCAAGTAGTGACCACAATGAAAGCCAATACCATTAGATGAAGTCACTCAGTGTCAATAAACCTGATACCGTACCTGAAATCAACAGTTTTATTCATTTTTATTCAAGCATTTGGCTAGCTTATGGGACAGGCACAACTGGAATAGATTTAGATACATGTGCTGAGCTTTCCCATAATTACATAAAGAAAAATTTTTGGTACTCTTTTACTCCATTTGGTTTGTGGTAAATCATATAAATCCAGAGAGGAATGAGTACTGCCACTGGTCAACAGAACAGGATCACTCTTTGTACCACTAGACTTTTAAGAATTGTGGAGATTTGTGGTCCTCTTGACAGTCAGTAAGAGAGAGCTGGTTTAGTTGTGAAACCATCTTGACAAGGGTTTTCCTGAACAAATGATTCTCTCGTGAGAGTTTTGATATGTAATTCAAACCATACTTATGGCATGTATGCTGCACCCTGATGTGCTGTATCCTCGTGAGCAGGTTTGGAAAAAGAGACAGCTGCTGGAAGAAGAGCAGGTGGCATTCCCACAACAGGGATAAAACTGAATAGAGAAGAGAAATCTGTATGAACAATGAGGTATAACAGCTTACATAATTTCATTAAAGAGGAAGGACTGGAAAATCCTGCTTAAATCAGTCACATGGAAGTACTCACCTCAAAATGGGGGAAAAAAAGCTCTTTAAACTACGGTTCAGGTTGAAAGTCTTCAGTATGTGAACAAGAAAATGTTTTTCTATGAGGTTTGAAAAGAACCCTGATTACTGAAACAAGAGTCACTTGTTTCATGGAAGGTCTGTGAGGGTCTCAATGTGATCCTGAGTAGTGTTGTTTATCATGTCTGAGTGCTGCTGTGCTGCACACTGGGGGGCTTAGACTGAGTGCCTAACTCTGAGTGTCACAGAAGGATGTGCTTAGGAGGTTCTGGGCTGCATCAGTCAGGACCAGCCTGTGTTTTATTCAGCATTTTAAAGCAGGCAAAAGAGACCTGAAGGACACCTCTGTCAGATGCTCTGACTCTAAATACCCCAAGAACTGGCCAAGGAATGTATAAATGCCTTTTCTGCCGATTTTTTCCTCAATAATGAATATATCACAGTAATCCTTTCCTTGGGATTCACCCCAAAACTAAAAAGCTCAAATAGCTGATCTATCCCAGAAAACTGCAGAAATAAAACAAGGAGAGAAAAAAGGGCTTTACTTACATGTTTCAAGTAGTTTCTAGTGTGTCTTATGTAAGTTGTCTGTAACAGGAAGGCTTTGCACATCTTGTATGTGCATTAAGATTCCTATCATGGCTACAGTTAAATAGAGACACACACGTTTGTTAATCCAGGGCATACTATGGTGCCTTAATTAGGGAAAAATCTGAGGACTGGGAGTAGTAGTAAGCACACTTTGGAAACCAAACTAGTCCCATCTCCAGTATTTGCCTTTGTTGTGTTTCTTGATATGCCCTCTGCCTGTAGTCACTTGTTATGCTGAGTCCAGCCTGAGGACTTTGCTCTGGACTTCACCAAGCAGTTCCTGTATTCATATAATTGGCTGCAAGCAAAGGGCTTTAAGAGTTGTGTGAAAAGCAATGGCAGGGCTGCACATCCCCAGACTGTGCTCTTTGGGCATTCCTTAGCATCTCAGCAGGAGCTTCTGCTATCTCTGTATTTTTGTCTAAAATACTGTTTGTCATCTTTTTGTTCATTTACTGGTAAACTTGTGAATATAAAAATCAGGCACCTTTTTGTTCATTAAAAAACCATGAAAATATAAGCTTGGCCACAAATACAGTACACTTAAGCCTATAGATATTATGTTACTGTTTAATTGTTTTTACATTTTCTGCTGTTTCATAAGAAGAAACTAAGCATGATAATAATAATAATAATAATAATAATAATAATAATAATAATCTTTCATAGTGGTTCTTTGGGGTATTTTTATTATAGGAATTTAACCTTTTTTTTTTTTGAGTATTTTTTTTCTTATGAGGACAATTTTAGAAAAGGTGAGGAGTTGAGCAGTGAGCACAGACAGCAGCCAGATACTGAGGACAACTGAGTGCAGGGACTTGCCAAGTTTCCTGCTCCCCCACTGGGAAGAACTGCACTTTCCAAGTCTCAGGCATCCAGAGGGGAATTTTCTGGCTCTTTGGAGCAAGTATAATGATGATATAGTGCCTTTTCCCCCATTTCTTCTTCATTAAAACTGCAAATGAAACCAGCCTGTGCCTTTCTCTGAAGCTGTTAAGACAGGATTAAAAAGGCAGAGAAGCTCACAGAATTTAGAGGAAATCTATGCAAAAGAAATGCCAATGACTGCAAACCAGCAACCCAAACAAGGAAACAAAACTTGTCTAATGACATCCTACAGCTCTGAGCATATTTTCCCTAAAATGAAAGGTTTTAAGGACCCTAAACCCACAAATTGCACTGAATGATATTGTGTCATACATTGCCTAGGTTACTTATATCTCCAGATATTCCCCTGAATCATTGTGAAATTTGTTCTTCTCCAAAACTTCTTTTTTTTTTTTTTTTTTTTTGCAGACATTTAGTATCTCCTGTCAGGTATGTAGATTTCTTAAGTTGATAGCATGGTGGAAGTTATCCTGTTCTTTTGCATTTCACTGAATTGTATTAATAACAAATGACAAGCACTGCTCATATTGGTTCTATTTAAGAGAAAAAAATTAAGGAAAGCTGGTGAAAAATTGTGCATCTTATCAAACGTTTGAGAATTCCTGAGGATTGAATTATGAAGACCTGTAGTGAAATGTGTCAGCTAAGTGATGGATAATGGAAAATGATCCATTCCTTTGAGTGTATTATGGGAAGGACCTTGGGGAACACTTCGGAATGAAACATATAGCCAAATCCATGTATTTTCTCTGTGGAATTTTTTATGGATATTGCTGTCAATATCCATCGATATTCTTGTGTTTATTTTATACCTGCACTGAGTAATAGGTCACATTTATAACAATGAGTCTGAATTCTATATTTGAAATTATATATATATAAATATATATAAAACAGCAAGTGAGTCTGAGTTCCTACTATGATCTTTGCACATTAAGCTGAGGCGATGAAAACAGTGTCTTTGATAAAATTCATTAGGAGGCAGGCAGACTGGTTAGTTTTACCTTTCTTGTATGGAACTTCAGTTCTGTGAAGTCTCAGCACAGGAGCACCTCGAGTATTAATTGTTTCCTCCCTATCTGTATGTATTTAACAGGAGCAACAGTGTTGCAAGGAGCTTCAGCACTGCAGAGTTCTAACTAAAATGCAGAAAAATGATGAGCTCCTGATACCAAGAACTTATTTTCCCTACATTTAGTGACAAGAGTGGGAGGAGAGGAAGGACTTGGTGTGGCAATGTAGTAAGAAAAGAGTTGAGCCTTTTGGGTCCAATCTGAAAAGTCAGAAAACTGTGATGCTGGAAAGCTTGTGCTGAGGATCAAGGGCAGGAGAAATCATGCTATGTATATGAACAAAAGTATGAAAACAAAAATTTGCATTCTCTGGCACAGTTTAGGGAAGAAACAGAGAAAGTTACAATGCACTCTGCAGCAGATAGAGATCACAAGGGACATGTGTCAGGTTGTGGTTTGTGAGCTGCTCTCACACAGGCTTTATTATCACAGATGCTCACCAGCAGAAGGATGAAAAGGTAGCATCCCTGAAGCAATCTTTGTTATGTCTCATCTCACAAATCATTGCAAAACAAAGTTGGATGAATGGGAAAAGCCAGTAGATTATTTCAGTACAAACCCATGAAAAGCTATCTCAAAAAGGAATCATATAATAAAGCAAACTGTTAGTAGTCACTAGAATTTGGAAACTGGAGGTAAATCAGCAGGGAAACTCAGATAAACTCAAAAATATTAAATAATCATTCAGAAAAATGGTCTTTATTAATTGCATTCAATGGGGGTGTTAAAAATAGAAGTGAGAAAAGGACTAAGAGTGATGTCAGCTAGTATTTAGACCTAAATGTACAGCACCAAAAAAAATAAAAACCAAATTAAAAGCAATGTTGGCATAATGGCCGGATAATTAAACAGATGTTCTGGCAAGTAAAAGCAGCAGACGTTTTCAATGTTTGGAAAACTGAAACTCAGGGAAAATATCTGCAGTGAGTCCTGATGTTGTTAGTAAACAGGCACATAGAAATAGCATCTTGAAATTTGCTGTTAAGGTGGATGGATCATATTTGGGTTCAACTGCATGATTTACTAGAGACACAACTAATAAATTCCCCTTACTTCTAATTTTTCTCTTTCATGTAGCCTGAAAAATCTTTTAGATAAAAGTTTGCTCAGTTTTAGCTACCTTTTGCAGATCTTTGTTCCTGTCAATATGAGAGGCAAGGAAAGGAATTTGTGGAACCTGAAAGTTTAGAATATGGGAAATATTATTGTTGCTATTTTTAGTCTTTTAAAATGTTAATCTATTTTAAAAATCAACAGTATTGGAAGGTTATTTAGCATGGAACCAGCAGAGTAAACTGCAAGTGATACAGTGTTCTTCAAAAATCACTCTTTAGGATTATGGTCTATTCACAGTAGATTTGAGGTACAGGGATTCCATTTAGGTGTGTGATTGATGCACTCTTTTTTTAACATTGTCATAGTGTCAGCTTGTGTACCTTAACCTATTAGGAGTTAGAATTATAAATAATATATTGGGATTTCCAGGATTTTCATGGAAATGTAGAAATAGTGTATGCTGTGAATGGTCAAATTGTTACCAAAAGCAAACCATGATTACTTCAGATACCTAATAACTTTGAGGAGTAACTACTGGAAAAAAAAAGATTGCTCTTCAGAAGGGATAACTCCCTTCTGATAACTCCATCATTTGATAACTCTAAATTAAAAGTAAAACCAAATAAAATCACTGTTTTCCTGCAGGAGTCAGACAGGCAAAATTCCCCTTGAATGAATGAGAAATAACATAGCCTTGAGTCCAAAATGATGACCCCCTATTCATACCTTCACCCAGTCTTATATATGAAAGAGGATGTTCACATTATCAGAACTCAGTCTCTGCAAGAACAAAAAACACCACTGCCACCTCAGATCAAGCAGGTTTGGACTGGGTTTCTGGCTGAATCCTTGCCACAGGCTTTGTGGTGGCCCTCTCTCCCAGACCAGACACTGTAGAACCAATTTCACACCTTTGAAGGACAGTTTTTACTGTCCTTTCTCAGTTCTAACCATTAACATTCAAAAAAATACCTGGTTTTAGGTTATATTCTGTCTCCCAGCTTCATCTTTAAAGCTTGGCATAAGTAAACAGGTATTTTTAAAAGATAACAGACTTCAAGTTTAACCCAAAGCTACAGAAAAAGAAATCTGTAATAAGCTGATCATTTAAAAAAAAAGTCACTGCTGTGTTCATGGTGAATTTAGGATTAAAAGGTGAGCTAGAGATAGCTCTAGTATAGAGAAAGTGAAAGGAACAAAAGAATCAGTGTTTGCTTGTTATGGCTCAGGTAATTAATTGCTGGATTGAAAAGTAATCAGTATTTGTGCAAACACTGGAAGAGGCACCTTTAAACAAGGAAAGGAAATATTTTCAGAAGTACATACATATACTTCCTCCTTAGCTAAGATGAAGCCTGGGAGTAACGTGAAGATGTTGTGGAAGAAACTGGTGCACAAGTTTTGGTGGAATACAGGAGAAGCATGTGGAAAGATACAAAAGGAGAATGATGTAATCACAGTTTGTATAATCCAAAATCACCTCTTGACATTCAGTCAAAACTGATGTGAGATGTGCATTTGGACTCTGGATCTTCCGGGCCATGCAGAGTTGGTACAGCTGGTGAGATTCTTCCAATTACAGATATTCCCTGGGGCAGAGGACTCCACCAGAATGGCAGAGGGTCAGTTTTGAGGCCACTGATGTTTCAGGCATCATTTTGAACAAACATGGACAGAGTAATGTTGTAGAGAAACAGATGTTTCAGCTATGAGGTAAGAGCTTAAACATCGAAAGAGAGACAAAAAATTATCCTGGCGATGTTGGGCAGAAAGATATCCTTCTGGATGTGAGAACTTAAGGAAAAAGCCTGACTTGATGGTGATGTTCATGCTACAGTCCTGAAGAAATGACTAGGAAGGTAAAGCTGCTGACACCAAACTAAAAAAAAAAAAGGAAAAAAAAAAGGCAGACCAAGAGAAAAATGGAAGATTGAGTATGTGAAGGGAAAAAAAATGTAAAAAAGCTCAGGAGAACTTTCAAATTCATTGTTTCACAGTAAGACTTCCCCTTTGTAGAATTTGCTCTAGAATACATCCAAGGCTTCTGTGCTCTCATTAGTGCTTCTCAGAAAGATCCAGGCAAGAAATCTTTATGATTTCTGTCAGTTATCCTTCTTAATTTCAGTGTGGTTGGCCAGTAAACAAAGTCAGCCTGTGAGGTTGACGCTGCTGTGTATAATGAACTATAATTTGGTTTGTAACTATTTTATCTATTTGCTGCATTGTATTTCTTTCCCAGTTATATTTTAAGTATATTTTGTAAAACAAGAAGAAATGATTTATGAACAAGAACATGTACTATGCCAACTGTGTTGGAGGAGGTAAGAATAGGGAGGGAAGCAGATAAATATAAATGTTTATAAAACATTCTTCAGCAATATTAGCTGGCAAGATTTCTTTAAAATCTGTGACAAACCTGGGAATAGAAAAAAAAGACTAAAAATAAAGTTCAGTTTTAACTATTTCTTCTAATACTTTTTCATTCTCTTTTTTTTTTTTTCCTTTAATACCTTTTACTGCTTTTAATTGAGGTCTCAAGGGAAGGAAGAATATTATAATTTATGATAATGAATTTCAGTCCCTGGCCCTGTTTTCCCTCTTCTGGTGTCATACTACCAAGACTTATTTTGCTGGGTTGTGAAGAAGGGGAAAAGATCTACTAAAAGTGCTGTGCTAGGAAGAAACAGGAAAAAAAAGGAATGAAAAGTTTTGCAGGTAAAATACATAATGAGACAGTTGTGGTTTCCATATGCCTAAGGCCCTTGCATCATTCCAGAGCCTATTTGAGGAGCCAGGACCCTTTAAAGAATCTGAAAGAGAAGATTGAGTGAGTCACTAGGTGGGATTTCCCTGCAAGATGCCCCCTAAATCTGTTCTTCCAAAGATCTGGTATAAGGGTGTTATGAGACCAGATCCTATTTGAATGCATGTTTAGGACACAGCTTTCACCCACATATGGAAATCTGTGTCCCATGGGAATATATTTCAAGCTGGATTATTTTAGGGATCACTGGCCTGGCCTTGAATAGTGGAGGATCAGTTTCAAAACAAGAGCAGCCATCAGGCTTGGCCCTTTAACATTAGGGAAGCCCGGGCAGGTCCCATTATCTCTTTTGTTACTGGACCAGAAATGTAACTGATGAATTAAGAAGTCTTTACTGATGCAGTTATTGCTGAACTGGATTTAGCTCCTGAGGCAAAAAGGAGGCTGGTCTTGATAGATCCTTTTCAAGTACAGATGAACATTTTATTAATTGAAAAGAAGGCTTTATTTCCCCTGATACTTGTGGATTTGAAGGCATATTTATGTAGATTTCTTCCTTTTAATCTGGCCACAATGATGACATTAAATTATTTTAATTCCTACTGCTCTATATTCAGAAGTGTTTTTTGGTCTGCAGCTCACACAGCCTTGAATATCCACAGGTTATTTTTGAGTGTGCTGTGAAACATAAATTAAGAACAATAAAACAACTCTTAGAATTATGGTCATTTTCTATTCACTATGTGAATTCTGCCTTCTCCTAAACATTTTAAGTGTCCACTAACAAAAAAAAAAAAAAAAAAAAAAGCTTCTCTGCGGAAGAGCAAGAATCCATTCAGGTTTCTTGATTTTCAGGTTTTTTTGCTTTACAACTTTACCGTCATACAGGAAGAAAAAAAGAACTCATTGCTACACAGTGATGTGTTATAATAACCAAGGTTAAAACTTTCTGTCTTATAAAGCAATAATCTGCCTGCATTACAGTTTGGTGTTACAGTCTTAAGACAAAAGCTATAGCATGAATGAGCAAAATGATTGTGCAGATCTTTAATTGATGTGAAAATATTGGGGAAAAGTGTTAATTTCTTGTGGGTGTAGTTTCCATAAAATACTCCTCATTTCCTTTTGTCCCTTTATTGAAAATCATTTTGAGCTTTCTACACACCAAACAAATATCAGTAAAAGACTGCCACGAATTTCCTGGTTGAATTAAAGATTTTGTTAAAGCTCAGTATCCTGGTTCTGATTCAGTTCTGAAAATAAACTTTTGCCACGTGCAATGTTACAAAGTTGAAGACTTTATCTTCTGAAATATATTTAGTGCAGGGACTGACTGGATAGGCATGAGTTCATGGTCAGTGCTATACAAATTAAATTTTTAAACCTCTTATTTGTGATTTTAAATATACCTATTTCAGTTCTTTAATACAGGCAATTCAGGGCTTTATTGGCATAGTGAAATGTGTTTCTATGTTTTTAATTTTGATTTTTATTAAATTCGTAACAGTTTCTTCATCCAGTACTGCATAAAAAGATGTGGTCTTGATCTGAATTATATGGTGGTTTTTGTTCTCATATTCCAGAGTCATAAATCTAATTTTAATATTTAATTAAAACAACCTGCTAAGTCAACTGATTATTAAGTAGATGTGCTTCTACTAGTAACAGTACTGGATCTATTGCACCAACGAGCTGCTTTAATTATGGCTTCTGCTTTTATCAGAAGCAGCAAAGTTGAGTTACTTACCTTAGATCTGGCAATGGCTGATGAAAATCACATAACTTTAATGAGATTATTTTTTGTGAAAAAGTACAAATCAGATGCCTGGTCTTCTATCCTATGTTTGCTGCTGTTGTCCACAAAGAAGAGATGAATTTGAATCCCTGATTCATTTTAAATAAATTCATATGAATGTGTATAATATCACAGAAATATATTTGTATAAATATTTAATAGAAATCTCTCCTTGTAAATTCCTTTGCTTCCAGCTGTTGGCTCCATGAGTGCTGTGACTTGAGCTTTTGTCAGTTTTAAGCAGCAGTATTTAAGCTCACTGTAGGCAAGTAAACATCAGAGCCAGGATCTGCAGAGCTGTTTCCCAGTCCCTTGCAGCATGATCCAGCTCTGTTGGGGACACTGATAGCTGTATTATTTCCTGAGGAAGCCTAAGGTTTGATGTTCTGTGAAGGCATGCATGTCCTTATCGTTTTTTTTTTGGGTTTTTTTTTTTTTGGCAGAAGTTATGTCTGACTGGCTTTAACATTATTTTATTGGTTGACACCATGGTCCATGGGTAATGCAGGTCCCTCAAAATCTGCAAGAATTTTTGGATGGGTTCTATTTGAAAATGTACTTGAAGCTGTGACAAGCCAATTTCTGTAAATATTTTAGGGTATTACAAAAACTGTAATGGATGATATAGATTTAATTCCTATCGTTAGTTTAAGATTAGAAGGTAAAATCTTTCTGGATTGGATGCTCAGAAGCAGAGGGAGTTGCTAATTAGATTTAATTTTGTCAGCCTGTGGTGGCTGATAAAATTCAAATCAAACACTTTGTTGACAGGATGAGCAGTGCCAAACTGTAAAGAAAATAAAAAAGATACTCGTTTTCTGGCTGGAGGTACTGTCTGCCCAGTGTTAATCTACTTCATCGCTGGGGATTTTGTTCTCTGTGTCCGTTTATCTCCATTGTTACACCATTATTTGACTACAGGTTTCTTCACGGTGGATGCAGTTGCTGCTGTGTGTGCCTGTCTCAAAGAAGGTGACAGTTCTCCTGGAAAGAGTGTAGCTGGCTGTATGTGGTTGGAATCAGATTAATGAAAGATCACGGGGATGAAGGGACACTGTGACAGAAGTGTGCCTGGTCCAGACAGGCAATAGAGAGGAGAGAGGGCAGATATTAAGGACTGTTAGGAACAGAAGTGATTTTTTTTTTCCTGTCAGTTAAAAAAAAAAAAAAAAAGGGTGGGCGTTTTCTAGTCCCCAG
>VXAC01007459.1:292681-317843 GCA_013399225.1 Rhipidura dahli | reverse complement strand
ATAGACTTTAAACCAGAGGCAGGGAAAATAGTTTTGGATAGAGGAGAAGCACAGAGGCTGGTGACAAGAGGAAGGCAGTCTGGACTGATGAAGTGAACTGATGGTGAAACTGAAGCTATTCTGCATGATCAGTGCCTCATACAAAACACCAGTGTGCCAGTGCAACACCACCAGGGTAACACTGCTGGAGAGCAGCCTGCTAGAGAGAGGTGAGATAATGTGAGGAGTCCAAGGAATGTTGAATTATTTGTCTGACAAAGTATGTGAGCATGGTGCTCATAAATATTCTAGTGCGTTACCAAAGCAGGAGCTAAGCTGTGTCTGCTTGAGGAAGAGGATGAATCTTCTCTGTACCTGACAGGATTTCCTATCTAGAAAATCATGCTGACTTTATGCTGAGATCAGGCCTATTAATTATCGGTGTCTACTTCACATGAGCTGTCTGTACTGAGTCCCGAGCCAGGATATTGGAGAGCTCAGGTGCAACTTTGACTGCTGTGAACATGAAACATGGCTTGGTGTACTTCAAATATCTCCTTCTTTTCCCTTCCTCAGTCTCTTCCTGAGGATACAGGTGATACTCTGCTGTTTCTTGGGACTCTGGCACTTTGTTCATGAGCTTGGGCTTTGAAGATCTGCTGTTTAACACAGGTTACTTCTGTCCAAGTTTGGTTAGGAAGCTATGGGATTTTGGATTAAGGCATATGTTTGACTTGTCTTTCTCATCCCTTGAAGGTTAGAAAGAAGTTGTTGGGCATCCACCTAAGAGTATGTACAGGGGATAGGAAAGCTGCAGAGGAGTACTGGGGGTGCATGGCTCTGACAGTCTGAGTTACTGTGACTTGGCCAGATCTGTTGTGTCACAGTGACTGGCTGTGCACGTCCTTGCCTACCAGGGACAGATAGCAAGACAAAATATTTTAGCTTCAAGCCTCTTCTAGCACAGTAATGCTGTTGTGTGTCTAAGCCACTTGCTGCTTTTCAATTATAGATTTGTTTTCTCCTAATAAAATACTACAAAGTGTCCTGATGGACTTAATAGTCTATAAATGGGCCACCCTTTCCACTGCCCTGTTCATTAATGGAATTCCTCTCGGCAGAAATATTTAGTATTTCTGTCTTGGCAAGCTGTGTCTCAGGACTGTGGAGAGCACAGTGCAGGTGATTGTCAGAAGAGGGGACCCCCATTCCAAGGTGCAATGCCTGTGGCAGACTGCCTGTAATTTATAGCAGCAGTTAAGGGGCAGCCCATGCACTCATAACAATTTAATCACAGCTCAAAACTTTTCCAGGCTTCTTTGCCAAACTGCACTCCATATTGCTGTGGCTAAATTGCTGTTAGTGCTGGAGCTAGCTGATGGAAAGCTGCCTTACTCTTGTGAGACTTAGACATACTACTGGCTTTTTACTTTCTACATGTCCACCACTTCTTTTAGAGAATGTATGTAAAATTTTAAGTCATTTAAGAGCTTTGAAAAACCTTCTCATAATCTCAGTGCTGTGAAACTGTGAGTGGAAAGATGCTTATGAGGTTACACTGGGTAAAGCCTTTGGCACTATTCACTGCAGCCATAAAAATTCAATGAGGAAATGATGAAATAGTGTCAGAGGAAATTGTTCCAGCAGAGAACTCAAAACTATAAAAATAAATAAATATTTCTGCCTTGTGTAATGTTAATGACAATTTGGAAAAAAAAAAAAAAATGATACTTTGGACATTTTGTCCAGATGTTGGAAAAAAAAAATATTGCAAAATGCCATTTAAACTATTTTTCTTGCGATAAACTCAAGGGTGGGGCAAAAATCTCATCAGCCATTCAGTCTCACTTACTCTAAAGTGACTGGAATAAATCTCTTTGCAGCAGGACAAAGTTTGCTCCTGAAGCTCCTTTTTTTGCTTAGTAGATTTATAAAGACAATGCACTATAGAGGGGAGATCATGGGACAGTCACACACACTCCTGCTGTGACTCAGGAAAGTGGTACTAAAGGGGGCTTGTGTAAATATTCCACATTACAACTAAAAAGGTTTTTTAAAAAGTTACATGTGATGAAGCAGAGAATCCTGTGAAGTCCAGTGGCAAGTTTGCTCAAATTAAACCCATTTGCCAGGTCTTGCAAAAATAAGTGTTCTTCACACAGAGAATTGTTCTAAGAACCAGTTACCAGAGCTTCTCAAGCAGTATTTCCTCAGTGTACGGAAAAACAAGAAAGAAGTGAAGCACAGCCTAATAGAAATGTTTACTTTTGCTTGACTCCTTTTGATGTACATTTAATTGTGCAGACCTGTGGCTCTCTTTGGATGGAATTTCTCTCTCTGCAGAGCAGAAACACTTATGTTACAATTAAACCCCTATTTTCAGTGCTCAAGTGGGACTTCAATGGTTCATAGACCCTGTGTTGAAGTAATTTTCATGTTATTACTGTTTCACTACTTGTTGCCTGCAGTAGGTTGTACCATGTTCTCAGCAAGTATTTATGTGAGTAACGTGCCTTAAGACAGCAGATAATTTTCCATATAGACAGAGGGTAAAAGGAAGATATATGGATTTCATGTGGCTATTTTTACTGTTTATCCTTGCTGTCTAGTTCTGTGACATGGCAATTGTACAAAACATATTCTACTAATGAAAAGCAAAGGTTTTAATTTTTTTTTTCTCTCAAGGCTGACCTTCTTTTTGAGTCAGAACAAGAGCAGTACAGTGAGCTTCAGTGCACTGGAAGGGTTAATCCAGAATTGCCTCTTCTGAATAATCTTTTGTGTTTCCTGCTGTTTTCTTTAAATACTTCCAGCTGCATAACTATTGTAATAGCTATCCTAATTTCCAACCAATGGCCAAGACAACATGAGACTCTGAGGCAGTTTGATTCTCAGTTTTCTATTTGACTTCAGTGGAAGCTAAACCACGTTTAAGATTCTAGTAGAACATAAAGGTTTCTGATAACCACAGTGGTGTTAATTTATAATCCCTACTAAAATTTTCTGTCCTTTCCTGGCAAGTATAACAAACAAACATAATGTTTCTTACAAACTATTTTGAGTTGTGCATGCATGATGAGAAAGAACAGAAAAGGCAGCCTTGTGAAATGATGGTGTAATTTGGTGTGCAAGAGCGTGTCACAGTTGCTGACAAGCTGAACACCACATACTTGGTTCAGGAAGCGTATACATATTGAAATTAAGTTTATATTCTTAGTCATTAAGAAAGAGAATGAAAACAAAACAATCTCACTCTTTTTTAGTGAGGTTGATACAATGGATACGTCAGAATCAATAGCACTGAAAGTAATGGTGTGAGGCTGCCCGCATCATTACCCTGCAGACATTCCTTTTGCCCATTTCCCCACTGCTCACAGATCCTAATCTTGGTGGTTTATTCCTTGTGTCACACCTTCAGAAAGAGAATTTTGCAAAAACAATTTTCCCCATCAGGTGTTAGGTTATGAGGTTTCTTTTCATGGAGCTGGGGGGTACCAGTGAAAATTAGCAGCTCAGGAAAAAAAAGAATCCTAAGCACTGTTAAATTCTTACTACTGAGCTAAAATGAGAATGACAGCTGTTGTATAATGGCTTAGGGGCTGTACACCCAAATTCTTTTCCTAGCTGGGTCTAATCAGGCTGCTTTTACTTTTCCTACCTTCTGGCCATTGTGTTTATTTGGAGACTAAATCTTCTGTGCACTCAGTGCCTGTGCAGAGCATGGTGTGCACAGTCCAACGGGGTCATCAGTTCTCTTGCTGTTTTGCAGTCCTCAGCTCAGAGGTGCCTGTAGTAATTATGTACACCTAGCTTAATAACCATGGATTCTATTAAAAAAAAAAAATCAAAATATATCCAGTATTGCAGTGCTCACAGTCTGAGGTATAAGGACTGCAGAGGGTAAATAGAGAAGGAGAATGGAATGAATACCACCAGAGATGACTAAGTTATGGGTCTAGGTTCAGCTAAGCCCTACAGACAGTAACCTGATTTTCTTCAGGGCACATCATCTGCTTTTACACTGGCCTACTTAGATGGCAATGCATTCCCCTGAGATACTCTTCCAGAAGCACTTAGGACTGTGGAAAGGCTCTGTCAGGATTAGCTGCTTTGGCACATGTGAGTTTTATGGTACAGGAAAGGCTTTGTAGCCGAATCTGCACCCTGATCATCCACAGTCAGATTTTAGACTATATTTGTGCTGTTAAATGCCTTGGGAAGTACAGTCCAATTTTTGTTCCATATCATAAATCAGGAGGGTGCATATGTCTGTTAGAAAACCCCAGAATAGGCACAAGGAAGTATTTGGAACAAATGAATGTCAAAGGATGTCTCTGACTAGTGCAATACAGCCACAGTGGATATTCCAAAGTGCCCAATTCAGCCCAGAATAGCTACCCTGGCTGTGTGGGAGTTACTGAATTCAATTATTTTCAGTGTGTTTCCTGCAACTATAATATTGATCTTACACTACTTACCTATTACAAAAGGTGACTGTAAATCCAAAGTTATGCATTTGGGAAGGGACTTAAAAGTGGTCAGGGTGTCATGCCTTATAAATGAGGCTTAATTAGAAACAGAATAAGGATGTCACAGATCTAAAAATTTGAATGCACTGTTACTGTCAGAAGCTTTTAATAATGTAAATAAGGAAAAGGAAGTTGTTTGGAATTTAAAAAAATGAAGATTTTACCAAAAGAAGTCATATTCCAATGGTGAGCCAGTCAAATTATCTTATTGGGTTTAGTTACTCTCAGTGGCATGTGGGTTCCAGATAATGTATTTAAAATTGATAAGTAATATAGACTGATGAGAAAGGAAGGGTAATCTCTGCTTGTACATACAGCTCTTCCATAGGCCCTATGTAGTTTTTGCTTGTGTTTTATTACAAGATGAATATGAAATATATGATGCAGTCCACAATACCAGGAGAAAAATAACCAGGAAAAGTATAGCTGGACACTATTAGAAGCCTAAAGATCAATAGCCACAACTCAATGCAGAACTGTGCTCAGTTCTCCTCACAGAACAAACTAAACTTGACTAAAATAAATAATTAGTTGTACTAGACTTTGTTTTATAAAACCATGTCTGACTTGTTAGTGGCCCTCTAATGAAGTGAAACTGGCTAGTTCAGTAGTTCTTCTCTAGGTACAAGAAGTGGTGAGGGATAAATTTATTGCATACCAGGAATCAAGAAGTCATGTTGATGGTCTCTGTGTGTACTGGCTGCATGGGGAAGGATGGAGTAGGTAAAAGTCCTAGAAATGCTGGTGTGTGTTATTTCAGTTTTCTAAGTGCTCAATTAAAGGAGCCTTCCTCTTCTTTTACCTTGGCAAGACACCTCTTACCTACCAGAGCCATACATTTGGGATGTGAGATATTGAGTATAATATGCAATATTATGGTTCACCAGAACTTCTTGTGCAGCAGTGCAGAAGAGATTTTTGGAAGAGCTGGACAGATGAAGCCCCTTTAACAGGACCTTGCAGAGGAGTGCTTCTCTCCTGGTGCTCAGGCTGGAAGTGTGCACTGACAGCAGCTGAAAGAGGCACAGTGCACAGTAAACAGAAATTACCATGAAACCATTGAAGCCATGGTGTTTGACCCAAGGTTTTTCAGTTAGATTAATTTATATCAATTCCCTGCAATAAATGAAAACTAATTTGAAGATGAATAGGTATAATGATTAATGGCACTATTGCAGGCACTTTGAACTTAAAAAAAAATTTTAAAAGTAATGATGATTCATAAAGGGTGTTAGATGCCACATGAAACTCAGAAAAGATGTGGGTAAATGATGTGGAAGGTCACTCTGGACAGTTTCAGCTGGGGGAGACCTGAAGTCATGTCACTGCCTGGATCTGAGGTAGAGGATCATTCTTGGAGCAGATGTCTTTAACACCATTGTGATAACCATAAGATCCACGACGTTGGCTGTGTGAGATTTAAATTTACAGTGACTCACAGTGCATCTGACCTGTGTATGGGAGCAAACAGAGAGTCCCCAGGACTGTCTTTTATCTAACACCCTGCCCTGGTGGGGCTGGATTTCTGTTCGCAGGCTTTCTGTGGGTTAAAAAAAAAAAATAAATGGCTAATGTGTATTAATGAAGCCAGTAAAACCTTTCTGTATTTTTGCTAGCAGCAAGTTGTTTTGGAGCTTTCTGACTTGTGTGTCATCAGTCATCAAAGCAACTCCGTTTAGTCTGCTTCCAGACCTTTTCTTGAACTATCCATCAGGGGGGCCTTGGGAGCAGAAAGACAGTGATTCTTAACAGAAGAATAGAAAATGGAGCAATAGGAAAAGCTAAACCAACGTCTTTGTTTGATATCTTTTGTGAAATGAGACAAAAAAGAAAAGAGAAAGATATTGAGCAATTTAGACTAGGAGAGCAAACAGTCTGACACACTGCACATTTTCAATACATTTCAGAGGAAAAGAGGCTCTTTGCTGCTACTGTTTCTCACAAAATATCCCTGTATTCTTTGACAACAGTTTGGAACGCTTGTTTTTACCCCTTTTGACCATAATGCACAGTGTGAAATCAGCTAAGGAAATATAAAAAACTGCACTCTATGACCTGAGTTTCTTCTGCCTTCTCTCTTGGTCCTGGCAGATCTGTTGATTATGTTTCTTGTTTCCCTCCATCTCCAGATTTCCAGAATCTCCTGAATTTCTTATCTCTGTGCCAGCTCTTAGAGCAGATGGAGAAATATGTAGCATAGAATGACATTGCATAGATAAACTTCACAGTTTGGGAAATGAGAAAAAAACAGAGTCCAGAAAAGAGGTGAATTTATAGAGACTTGTGTTCCAGTCTCTGCTTTGTCGGCCACTTCTTGGATAACCAACATTTAGCTTACCTGCATCTGAATTTTATGAAAATATAGATAAAGAGTTGGTCTCTACTTTTCAGAGATCTTCTGAGGTTAAAAAAGAGGATGTGGTATGTAGTACTTAGAGAGCAGGAGTTATATAAGTACTTTGGATAGGTGTATTAATCAGGTGTCTCTGATTGCATCTCCTGAACAATCTGTCTCACCGGGACTACTCTGATATCAAGCAGCTTTTAGCAACCATCACAATAAATGCAAACTCCAAGCACTACAGAGCTGTTTTCTTTGAGATGTTTTTGAGAAACAGATGATATGACCTGGCTTTATGGACAAACTGAAGTTTTATTGTCCACAAAAAATTGGATGGGCCCAACACAAGTCTTGATTTTGCAATAATAAATATCAGCATTCTACATCTCAAATATCCAAATGCAAGAAAATGACACCACCTTGTTTTAGCAAATCGGTGGATAGCAAATGCATTAGTGAGCTCCGTGGACTACTACAGGCATAAGTTACCACTGATTGTACCTATTTATTGTTGTGTGCTATTCATGGCAATGGGTGTGTACACAATTAGTTCCAAGCAAAATAGATTGGAGAACAATGCCCCAGTTTTAATACAGAAAGGTCAGCAAAATTGCCTTCGAAAAGGACCCTGTCTTATTTTCATCCAGCAGGGTTTCTGTTTAACCCCCATCACCAGGATTTTCCCAGAATTTGCATTATCAGGTGGGCTTGGTGCTCTATTCGATTTGTTGAGTTCTACACAACCAAACTGTTTTGTTTACCTTTTAAAAGTAGTCTTGTAATTTCTTTTCATTTGCATCCTATTGCACACAAGTGCAGATGCAGCACACACAATGTACTGTAATTAACAGAGAAAGCCTGAGGAAGGCTGAATACATTTTTATTACCTAAATCCAGCCTGACTGCCTCTGGAGGGAAATGTGGGTAGTGCTGTGCCCTTTGGGAAAAACTTTTCTTTCATTAGCCTGATTGGTCACTGAAGGTCATTTTTTATTCCAATGAAATACAGCTGCAGGTGCCTTTTATCTGTATATAAATAAGAAGCTTGTTAATGCTGACAATTCCTGAGTGACTGCTTTGGGTGTTCAGTGTTTCTCTTTGTTACCTAAAGCAATGGTAAATAGTTGTTTATGTCCAGTGTGCAGAAACAGCACAGGACGTTTGCTCTCGTTGAATATATCCAAAATAAATTCCCATGCTGAAAATGTCTCTTTTGCATCTATTTCCTTAATAGGAACTAGTCAAATTCATGAGCCAAGTCTTGCCATTTTAGAAGTCTTGTTATGTAACATATGTCCCTATCCTGTATTTTCCAGGGGTTTCTCATGCAAATTGAGGCACTCCATTTTGAACTGCTGGCTAAATTTTGTAGTGGGCTTTTGGAGAAATAAACTTAAGTTTTCAGATTCAATTACTGGAAATAACAATTTCACCTGTATGCTCTTCATCTCCAACACTGAAAAAATTTGCAGCACTAAAATTTTCCTAAGAGTTTCTGAAAAAGTGTGCAAGATTTCCATAGACACAAAGGATTTCGCTCCTTTCTCTTTTAAAAGATTTACCTAGTGCCTTTCTGGCTCATAATTCCACAGAGAACTCCTACTTAGCAGAATTGTCCATTACTGGTCTTGAGCAGATAGGTAAATGTAATACAACTGTGATTGCTATGCAGCAATACAAGAATACCTGTACTGTATCAAAACATTAAGATCTCATAATCTTAAATGCATTCTGCAGTGTATAGACTGGTTAAATATTTTCCAGTCTATCAGATACAGCTTATAACTGGAAATAACTTTGCTACACCCAGTATTGTGTAGAGGAATCAGTCATACCACGTTCTGAAACTCTCTTTAGGAGGTATTTACAAAAATGAAAGTGCAGTGAATTCGTGTGTCATTTCAAAACTGTAACAGATAACCACCACTGCTGCCTATGCAGCTTCAGATTATTCAAATAAATAGGAAAACATTATTCTGTGCAGGCTAAGACTTATTATTTCTGTGAACAAACATTGTTAATTTTTATTCCCTGCAATTTATACATTCATAAACTGGGATTATATGCTGTAGTTGGTAAAGATATCACTTCATAAATTTTATTGTAGAAGTTATGGAAAAAGATATTAGGAATATTTGAAGGAGATGTTTTCATAACAAAATTTGCTATTTTCTTTCACTGAAAAACCTTATTATTCAGGTTGTGTAAAAGGCTCACAACTGTATCTTTTTATAGGAAAGACTCATTTTCAACAAAAATGGGAAAACATAAAGACTCTGTATTACACAGAGGACATCAACCTGGATGTGGAAGACATTCTTAATGACTCCGAGACTAATCATGAGGGAATTAAACTATATTCTTCAAGACATTCAGTTAAGAACAATGTCTGACAGGCTTTTGCTATTCTGCTCATTCTTCTTTGTAATTTAAGTGAATAATTCTGGAAGAGATGGTTTTCTTCATCTTGAAAAGGAATAGACATGTGGTAAATCTGGAAGTGTTGCAAAACAAAAATATGAGCAACTACTTTTATTTTGCTTCAGTGGCTCGAAGGGAATTGGCAAAATATTTTCAAATACTGGTTCATTACTCAGTGAGATTGATTCTGTATCTTTCTTAGGGATAAAAGGAAAATTCTGGTTGAGAAGATTCTGTTTCAGTACATAAAATCAGCTAATAGTGAGTTCTTTGATTAAAAACACACTGTAACTTTCCCAACAGTGCATGAATAAATGAGCAAGGGAAGGAGGAGGGGGAACAGTGTTTCACAGCCTTCCAAATTAACCTGATCAGATCACATGAACCACTGTACTGTGTGCTCCAGCCCTTCTTGCCCACTTGACTGGCCCTAGATGAAGAAGCAGCTCTTATGTGTTCAGTTTTAACTGTGCCTTGAGTTCTGTCTACCTCAATGGCAATCCAGCACAGTTCTGACATTCCACTTGTCCACAACTAATTTCCTGAGCTCTGGCCTAAGGTTATGTCAGAAGATATAGGGTGTGTATGGGCAAACCCACAAAAAGCAAAATTGTTCTCTCTGACCTGTGTTTTCCCTTTTGGTCTCTTTGGTGCTAACTAAAACCAATAAAGGTGTCACTTCAGCACCAGCTATATTTTTATGCCTAGGAGGGTAATTGAAAATGTCTTGGCAAGTTGAACTTCATCAGCTGAAAACACTGCCTCCTTAAATATGGGCCTACTTCAAGAAATGGCTGTTTAAATGTCACTTTCAAATGAAAGACTCTTTTCCTGTGTACTTTCAAGTCACAAGGGACAGCAGTAAGTCAACTGCTGTTTATTTCAGTTAGTGTTGCAGAGACAATGCAGCCAAGAAAAGCGAGGGCTGATTCATTTTTCTTCCTGTGCATTGTGAAAAGAGCTTTGTATTTTGCTGCAGGTGGATGCAGCAGCATGAGCCCTTCCACTTCCATGTGCCAGACAGTCTAAGGGCTCAATTCAGCCTACGGAATCTTTCTTAATTGCAGGGGAAGGAAGAGGAATTACCTTGCAGCTTTGAAAGTGTGGGGGTAAACCTCCATGCTGAAAAATGTTGAAAGGCAACTGTATATAGAACTCCAATAGAGGAATGGAACCATTAAAGTATTAGTTTAAAAATCAGAGTTTTGATAAAACACAGACACGTGTTATAAAGGAGTCTTGTAACAATAATACAAATGCATTCTACTAGCACAAATCACAAAAGAGCTTCCTGCAGTCAAATGGAGCAGGATTATTTCCCCATTCACTAGAATTTCATGCACTAATTTTAAAAGGGTGTAAAAATTCGCAACTCTACCCCATAATCTTAAAACAGAACCTAAAACAATTGAATAATCTGTATTTCATGTCAATTTGTGTGATGGCCCAGAGTATTTTTAATAAGTTTCCATGCAATTTGTGAGTGCCTATTTTGGGTTGATGGCTAAATGTGACAGGCTTAATTCCATTCAAAAGCTCGTTAGGTACAATTCTGTAATTAAATAAAACAAAGAATAATTTTTAATTAATATTTTCATTATTAAATACAAAAAGGAAGATATCAGTGGCATTCAGGTTAGAAAGGCTTCAAACTTTGAAATACAAACTCTACCAAGGAACAGCTAAAATAGTGGGATTAGCATCAGGGTTAATATTTTAGCCATCTTTTGTTCAACTGCATTCTGATTACAAGAGATGATAGGAAGTGCTGCTTCTTTTTATGGAGCTTCCACTGTAATTTAAAAGGACATAAAAGAATTTTCTTCTATTTTATTGTAAGGATTTTTGGTAATTTCTTCAAGAAGAAATCAAGTTAAGTCTGCCCACACAAGGAATTGACAAAAGTGTGATTCCAAAAGTATCAGGAGAGTGGACAGATCACTCCATGCTAGCTCTATCAGATGCTCAGCCTCAAAATAATCTCAGAGTATAGAAGACTGTGACTGAAATGGTACCTCGGATAAAAGCCCTCTGTGTGCTGACATTTTCAACATGTTCCAGCAGTTACCACTCATCCTAACTAAATGCTTTGTTTTGAGTATCTTTAACCCCACTGAACACAGTTAAGCTGCAACAGGGCTGAGGAAAATCTCACATATATCCTTTTTAGCCAGTCAAAGAACCCTGAAAGGCTCAGGACTGCACAGAGATATACTGTGTATTAAGGTGAAGATATGTAAAGGCTCTAAATTATATTTAGACTATAGATACCTCCAGGTAGGGAGGATGTTCCTTCTCTTAAACTGCATGGCCTGAAATCTTTGGGATCTTGATAATTGTTGCTAATTTTATTTTATGTTATTGAATTTCTGGCTGTTGACTGAATTAGGATAAAGATTCATCCAGGAACCCTTTTTTTCCCACGTTTCTGCCATTTTACACTACATTACAAGGCATTCTTTTTCAATTCAAGTATTTCAATTTTTGTTTAGAAAGTCTTTATGATACTGTATTAAGAAAGGCTGAAACTCAAAAGAATTTTTGTTTGACTTTAAATCCATGACTAAACCTTATTGACCTCAAGAGCTGAAATGGAGGTTCCTGATACACAGGGAACATAAATACAGAAGACACACTGTGTAAATGAATTCCAAACTTCAGAAGACAGTGAAACCATGGAACTAAATCATAATCACTAAATCATATATGTGATTTACTCACATTCTGTATGCCAACAGTGTGGCAAAGTGCTGCATAGGAAGCCAGATTTATTTCAAAAGAGCAGAGTGCAACACTGAAATCTCAATATTCAAAACCTGCCATATGTAAAAGGTGATTCTAACATTAGTCTAAGAAAAACTTTTTGCAAAATAACCTGGTTTATATCATTGTTGGATTTTGGTTGGATGTCAAAAATTTCATAGAAGAAACAGTGTCTATTTCATCCTTCCACTCCAAGGCAGCATCAGCTGTACATTCTTTTCTCTTGATGCTTTCTGAGCCCAGTCTAAGTGGCCTACAATGACAAAGTTTCCACACTTATCCCAGTCAGTGTTTCCAGGATTCAATTCCCCCTACCATTCAGAAAGTCTTTGGTAATGACTAACCTGGATTTTCCTCAGTGCAAATGAAGTCCATTACTTCTTGTTTATCCATGAAGAGCAGATTATTACCAGCTTCTTGCAAGAGCTTTATAAGCATTTGAAGTCTGCTCATCAAGTCTTCTCTCTTCAGAATCAAACACTCTCTCTGTAAGAGACTGAAATGGATTAATACTAAAATCAACCATCGAAATTAGTAATCCACTGAAAGCCTAGAAAAATGTTTATAAAGCTAACTCATATCATAAAAAGGACTGATTACAAGCTATTTAAAATAAATTCTTTTGATGTTTTGCCTGGCAGAAGATTCTGTCAGGAATGTTCAGATTAAATGTCTTTAGTATGGAGATTTTTTGTTCTTTAAACTTAAAACTTTTCTTCTAAAACATACCTGGTTTGAACAGAAAAGATAAACCACATGCCATCCATGCCTGAAAAGTGTGAATGCTTTAATATTATTAGCTTTGGTAGTATCACAGTGAGGACAAGGCCCTTGCTGTGCATGATTTGTGGCATGAGGTTTAGCATCTTGTACTGAAGATGAGCATCCTAACCTTTTGCTGATGCTGATGAAGAGGACCTTAATGCAGGTCCCAAGTGAAGATGCAGTCAGACCACCATAGAGACAAATGGCAGAAATCTGAGGTTTTCCCTTTTTACAAATGTAAGGGGTGGGTAGCTGCACATAACAAGAGTTCCTCACATTCTTTACCAAAAATCTTGATTTTTTTATAAGAGAGATTTCACTTTCTGTGAGATTTCTAGGAAAATATACACCCAAATCATAAAACCAAGGAAATAACCATAATATTGACTTGTTTGTTCAAAGACTAAACTCACGGCTCCATTTTCTGACAAGAAATGTCATTAAATGCTCAGAATTTGCTGAAACACTAAATTAAAGCATCTTGGCCAGATTATGAATCCCTCATAGCAATGGAATCGAGAGGCATTAAAGGAGATGCAGGTGGTGAGCTTTTTGTGTTTACTAAATCTCCTCTCCTGCTACTCATAAAATGCTGCCCTAAAGCAATCATCTTTCCTTCTTTTCCTTGTTTTCTTCTTAGTTGTCTTTTGCAGTCCCACTCTATTTTCTGACAGAGTTTTCTAAGTAACACTGCTGCTGCTAAAGAATAGCAAGTATTACATACACATCCTCCACAAGAGAAACTTGGCAGGGTTCTTTCTGACAGAGGAGCTCAAAAATAAACACTTGTGTGTGAATGACTCATGGATTTACAGTACTCTTAACTTTTGATTTTGTTTTTAGTTTCTGCTGCATTCAGGACAAGGTTCTGGTGCCCCTAGGTCTTGTGTACAGCAACCTTGATCCGTGTGTGGGCAAAGGAGAATTGTTGGCTTTGTGCATCCCCTGGGCAGACACAGGCTGTGCAAGACATTTATTTAATTGCTGACTGATTCAGCCCATGGAAAACCTCTGAATCTGCTGTATCTTTTGATAGTTCTCATTGGATTTTTTGTGAAAACAAGAGGGAAGAAATCTGTAAGACAGAAATAATGACTCCATGTTGAATAAGCTTCCAAACTCAGAGCACAGAGGTGTAAAAGGACAGGCAGTTTCTATTTTGCTGAAGCTGTGGTGAGATAAGGGTTACACTACACCTCACATACTATTAAAAAAGTTACAAAAGCAAGCAGTGGAATACGATATTTTGAACCACTTAATATCTTAATTTTCATACTGTAGCCAGAAAAAGGGCAGCTTTATGTGATAACTAAAGATATTTCAGACTTTGCTGAGAAGCCCAGGAGTCCATTAGCAGGAGGAAATGTGAAGGTTTGAGAGTTTAATTAGTTTACCTGAGGATTAAATTAGAGGCTATAGCAGGTGTTTGTAACAATTTTTTGTTTTTCAAAAATTACCAGGATTGTGATAAATTCTCTTTGAAAGAAGTAGCTAAAGAAGTGTTTTGTACAGCCACAACTTGTTGTTTTCATCATCCTGTGTATTTTTGCTTTCAGAGTGGTAACTTGTGGATGTATGCTAAGTCTGTGGGTAATAGTACTCTTATTTGCACATCACCCAAGGAGAGCTGAGACATCATAATTCAAGGATTAACTCTATCAAGCAGGCTGTCACTTTTTTGGTTAAAAAGTATGAGGAATTTTAAAAAATAACACAGAGGTGATTTTCTCACTGCCCACATTGTGAGAGAGTGAGGTGTTTGAGCACAACGATTCCTGCTTCAGTGCTTAGAGATGAACAGACATTTCACAGCCAGCTATATTCATAGGCATTTTGTAAGAATCAAAATTCTGATTCTCTGCTGAACTCATCCTTCTTGAAAGACAAGATTTTTGAGTCATCCTTTAGTTGTGATAATTGCTTTGCCTGTGACTGTTTTCTTTCCTATCTTACATTATATAATGAAGCTCTGGTGCAAACAAAGCAGTATTTTCCAAGCTAAAACAAGAAGCAGAGTCATTTATCGACACCGTTTTTCACTCTACTCTAGATCCTAATTAGAATTAATCTCTGTATCAGAATGACTATATGATTTAGATTCCCCACTTCAAGGTGGAAAAATCTACTTTGCATTTTGAAAGATATAATATATCCCTCCTTTTTCTAATTAATTTGTGATGTCACTTGCAGTGTGTATATAGACATAAATAGAAATACACATATACAAAGTATTGGTACCAAATCAATGTGCCATCTTCATTGTAAACAGAAGTGTAGGTTAAAAACAGCAGTACAACAAAACAGCAGTCTCATATCAAAGCCACAGGGAATACGAACAAGGTATAAGACTTAAAGGAGAAAATTCACCTGTCATTTGCCATGACAGAAAAGAGGGCCATGATTTTTATGAGGTGCTTATACTAGGTGGACTGTCTGCTCTAAAATCTGACTCTTCAGCAAGAGCAAAAATTTTGTCATTACAAATCACTACCCTAACACAGCTGGTCTGGTATTATACCATGCCTCCAGCAATGAGCTGTGTTGGACTGGAAAACTAAACAAGTAACCTTGTAGCCTTGTCAATTCTGCAGCATGCTACACATAAGTCCACAAGGACTTTTTTTCCTGCAAGAACCAACTGATGCACTGCTGCTGGTTGCTGCTGTTACCCTACTGCAGCAAGACTGAGCACCAGTTTACCAATTCCTTTGTGCAAATTCTTGTGAGAACCTAACCAACCTATTTTATGGATGGTTTTTGCATCGAGTTGCTTTTTCTTTTTCTGAAGACGGGTTTGTTCCCATGTGGAAATACTTGTTTCACATGGGGTTTTTTGGCTAATAAGACATCTGATTTGACTCAGGTTCTGGATAATTATAAGAAAGTTAAATATTGAATGGAGGGATACTGCACACTTGATACCATCCTTTTAACCTTTGTTGTGTTGTTTCATGGGAGTGAGAGACAAAGAGAGGAAACACTGCAGTTCAAAACTGACTAATGATGCAAAAGTAAAGTGAAACAGATCAGTTCACATTTAGTGTGATGGAATTTGGGTCTGCAATATTTTAGACTTCTTTCTATGTAGGTTTCCACACATTTTTAAGAGCTGTGTGTTTGTCCCTGAGCGCCTTTGAATGCTGCATGAATTGTACTACTCAAAGTCATTGCAATTTGATTTGATGAGAAAAACAATATAGCAGCTAAAATTCCATTTAGAAGTCTTTTTTTTTTTTTTTACTGTGTGTGTTTTCTGTCAGCTGTAAGTGGAAGGCTTCAAAAAGTATCATAAATGGGGGATTTCTATTCTTCCTGAAGGTGCCCTTCTTTTCTTAGCTGGTGGGAAAAATAAGTAAGTTGAGTGCTTGTGTACTCCACTGAAAGCGTAGTCTGAGTGAATAAAAAGGAGTCTTGCAATAGCAGAGTGAAGTTTTCTTTCTTCCTTTTTTCCATTGGTTAAAAAAGCTAGTGCAAAGCTCAAGCCTCTGTAGATGTCTCTGCATTTGAAGTGAGAGCTGTTGAGTGCAGTTCTGCACTTGACATTGGAACATTACTAATAACACCCAGTGGAAGAGCAGATTGGAGTCATCAGCTGCCATCTTTGCCTTTCTCAGAGATTTTGTCACAAGTGACATGATTTGCCTCTAAAGAGTTCTTTTTTTCCAGTGAAACCCCATTTCTCTGAAGTACACAAGACACATTATGTAAGTGCATTAATCAGCTTTCCCACAGTACAACAGATGCATCACTTGTAAATGAAGACCAGAGAGCAAAGGGAATAAAGGTTATGCATTCGTCTTCAGACTCAATTTATAGTAAGTTACCAACTGAAAATGCTGCACCATCTTCTGCTTTCTTTCTCCCAATATAAAGCGCCAATATAGCAAGTGAAGGCTTTCCAAATTACTTTTTTTTGTTGTATAACCTCTTTGTCTTATGAAAAATAAGAGGGTTTATATTGATAGACGTACTTGCATTAAGGTTAATTATTTTGTTGGGTGTTACCCTATATATTCTGATTCTTGCTGAGTATAAGCAACAAGTGACAGGCCAAGAAAAGGTCATATTTAAACAAAATCCTTCAGTGATTTATGGGTCTTGGCTCTGAATTGGAGCTGTCATCACTACAAATAATTGTGTTAAAAGGAGGCAATATAAACTGCTGGGTCTGATCAAAGACATTAAAGGTAATAAACAGGTTTCTGGGTAGGTTGCCAAGCCCCCGGAAATGAACTGTGGTTGGATCTTCCAGGTGTGAAAAAATGGAAAAAGACAAAAAATGATAGTGAATGATGTGTTTGCAGAAATACAGTAGAGATGGTGCACTAAGAGAAAGGGACATGCTGTGGTTTCACATTTTGTTTTCTCTAAAGATCTTTGAGTAAAATGCACAGAGAGCACAGCTGTTCTCTGCAGCTGTGACTTGAGCCTTTACCCAACAGGACGTGTGTATCATCATGTTATACAGACCTCCTATCAGAAATTGAACACTTGCTGAGAAAAACCACAGAGAAACCTGGAATAAGTTCTTGAAGCCGTCATGGCTTATTTTACGTGGGATTTTTACATCATGCACTGACAGAAATATAACATTTTTGGGGGACTTCCACAGAATTTCTTTTCCCTCTGTACATACATGTCTTTGAATACTTAGTGAAAACAACAGAATTGCACCCCTCCACATCTAAAATCTTGTTATTTGCATTTAAGCAACAAATTAAATGGATTAACTTCCCCCTGCCTTGACCCCCACAAAATAATGAATGTTGGAAAACTTTCGGAAATGAACAGAATATCAAAGTCAGCTCCCATAAAATCAGAATTAATAGTGAAATAGGATTAGATTGTAATGCTGCTTCTCAGCTGTGCTCTTTTTCCCACCCCTACCCCACTACATGATCTCTATTTACTGCATTGTCCAGTGTTCCAGAAAATGATCATATTTCAAAGTCATGAATAGATATCTCCATTTGCTCTTTCTCAAGCTCACCCGAACCTTTTTGGCATCCTCCCTTCATTTGCTTTCTGTGGGGAGCATAAAATTTGTTAAAAATTGAATTGCAACACCACTGGATGTTTCATGTAGAATGAGCTGAATAAACAACACTCTTTTACAGCATCTTGGGGAGGATTGGTTCTTACAGACCTTCTTTTCAGAAGTCTTAGTTTTAACCTCTTTTTAATGGAAGAAAATGCACTCTTACTAGATGCAACAATTTTGCAGAAACTTGTCAAAAGTTGCTGAAAACATCTGGCAGTGTCTGCAGAAGGTTTGAAATGAGAAGTCTGGGTGTGAAGCATCGCAACGATTCCAAGTTACCAGTGATACCACTTTAAATATTTAAAGTATTGTGACAAATTCAAAGCTGCATGTAAATATTTTATGAATGCTTTGGTTTAACAGGATTCTTGTGGTATTTACTTCATGCATCTACAGAGCATGTTTGTCAGGAAATTGGCTCTCTCAACATTCCAATCCTGATATTCATTTCTTAGAAACACTTCAGAATATTGCAGCTCCATCAGTCTATACATGAACTTGTGACATTCTTGCAGGCTGACTCGCTTGGTTTAGCCAGGATCAAGAAACAGAGCAGACAACAGAAAACTCAGATTAAAAAAAAAGAATCCTTCAGGGGGAAAAAAAGGCTAAAGTGCAAGTTTGTGGACGTAGACTGGAACCCAGACTCACAAGTAAGCAAGAACTGAAAGTTAGGAATTATTTAATGTAATGCAGATATTTTCAGTGTCAGTATCTGAGGGTAAAATAGTTGCCCTGGGCTACATTTCTTTCCACATAATCAATGGAGATTTACAGGTAGTTTTGGATTAAAATAAGTATCACTAATCCTAGATTTCTCCTTTTATTTGAAACTGTGTCCTAATAATAAAAAGTTCCTGGATACATCATCTCAGACATAAAAAATATGGATGTTCACATCTCATTAATTGAATCTCATCTATACAAAGTTATAGTTTTATGAAACTATCTTTTGCTTGATCTTCTTCCTACAGTTAAGCTTAAACCATAATTTATTTCAAAGATATTTTTTAGATCGCTGAATCTGCCATTTCTCACAATTCTCAAAGGAAAGATCCTCAGATACTAATTATGGTCAGGCCTGCTGAGTGATTAAGGCTTGTAATCAGGCACTTGGAATAAGATTAAGCAAATTGCAGATTTCTTGCTGAGAGAGGTGAATGCGTCAGAAGCAACACATCATGATACAGAGTAACAAATAAGAGAGACGCCAAAGGAACAACTTGCTCTGCATCTGTGACAAGTATTTAACTATTTTGTTTCCCACTGACCCCCTGCATACATCTGCATTAATTCATAAAATAAAATAATAATTTAGATGGGAAGCTACTGCTGGATGTCATGTGGTCCAGCCCCCTCTCAAAGAGGTGCCAGCTAGGAGCAGACTGGGAAGGGCCTTGATCAGTTTCATTCTGAATATTTCTAGGGAAGAAGATGCCACATCCTCTCAGGGAAACTGTTGTAATATTTTATCACCCTTATGGTGAAAAAAATGTCCTTATGTTTAATCAGTTTTCCTTTTTGCAGCTTTGTTGTCTTTCATCAAGTCACTGTTGATGTCACCTGTGTTAGTCTGTCCTCTAATCCTTGCCCGTAACCTTGTGTCTTGTGTCTCCCAGGTTCCCAGACAAACGTCCTTGAATTCAACCACCTTCATTGCCCAAAATGCATCTTTTCCTCCTTTCTGAAGAGTTCCTACTTATTCACTGCAGCATTCCTGTGGCACAGGTTACCCCACCACATCTGTTCCGTTCAAATGAGCTCACTGATCTGCAGCTGGGCATGGACTTCTCATTCTTGCCATTCTTTTCCTGTGCTGTGTGGCTACTATCTCAAGCTGGTCTTAACCTTAGTTAAAAATATATAAATTATGAAGCCCCACAATAGATTTTTTGAAGTGACATGAGAAATGGAAGGCAGGGTGGGGAAAGGAAGGACTGGCAATGAGGGCAATTTGAAGCTCAAACATTTGTTAACGCATGGCTGGATCTTATTTCCCTGAAATGGTTATTTGAGTCATTTTAGAGGATGTTTATGTAAGAAATGATCAGTTAGTACAAGGATGCAGTGGTCTCAGATACCTGATGAGGTGCATTTTGTGTTATTCTGTTTTCCATCTTCTACCACTTTGCATGGTTCAACTTTCTCCATCTTTTCTTCAAACAGATGTAGTAGACAAACTATATATAAACCTAATGGGTTTGAAAACTCTCAGGTATGTCTTCTGATTCAAAATGAGAGTTCTGCAAGAACTTACATTGTTTTGTGACTAAGTGGTATGTGGAAATAGATCAACATACAAGCTTCCTCCTTCTTCTATCAAATATCCAACTATCTCATGACAAAGATTACTTCTGTGGAAAGAAGTTGTTTTATCCTCCACGTTGTCAGTGCACAGCATAACTGATGAGAACAACATTTATTTTTCTTTCTGCTTGATGGTCCTTGTGTATTATCTGAAACTAACAAATGTCATCACCAAATTAGGCAAAATGGGTAAAGCTGTGCCTGCACCTCCTTTCTTCTACCTATGAATCCATCTCTTTGAATCTGATATGTGTCTGTGACAGGTTTCAGTTTGGGAGAAAACAACAGTCTACTGAAAATTTGCTCCCCCTCCTATTAGACAGGGAGAGTAGACATCTCCTCCACAGGAACTGCTGTTTCTCCTCTCTCTGTTAAATTTGGGAATGAATCATCAGCAAACATTCGGACTGGAATTTGGACGGAATAGCTGCAATGTTTTATTGAGTCTGTCAGATATTTGGCATTATAGAGAGGTAGTGTGATTATTACACAACATCAGGCAACCAAGGGTTTGTATCTTTGTGTCTCATGAGACAGTTGCTTTCCTGTTCACTTCTTAAAAGCAGCATGATAAAAGTGCCAGCACAGGAGTGCCAAGACCACTACGTGAAGTGGCAGACTAATCCCACCTAGCTTTGCTTTCTACTCCACAGCAAGGTAATACCTTTCTGGTTTGCTGCCTTTGAGCAGGTGTCAAGTAATTCTATCTCACAGCTAGAGGGTACAAAAGTGCCCTCTCACCTTACAGACATATATGTCTCTTAATGCTTTCCACAAAAGTCACAACCCAAAATGATATGTCTTATTATACAGTAAAACATTTTTAACTGGAACATCGTTCCTAGAAATTCACTTGCAGTCCCATAAAATAGATGATACAAAAAGATATTTTCATATTTCTCTCTCTCATGGAAAATTAGACCAATTCTTGAGATTCTGGACTGGTAAAACCTTTCACAGAAAGTGAAAGTGTTTAAGCAGTCCTAAGCTCTAAAAGTGTTTTAAGATTTTTTTTTTCTGTATTCACCAAGAACTTTTTTCCAATGATTTTTTCTTCTCTCCTTTTGTTTTTCCAGCTATGTTTTTCTTCTTTTTCACTTTGTTTAGAATAGATAGTTCTAGATACACAAAAGCCAGAAGAAATCAATAGGAATTGAAGAGAGATCTGAATGCTGAGACCAGAGTAAATAAAACTTACGGCTGATATCCAAAAATCTTTCAGAACAGGTTGTCTCATGGAAATACTATCTCATTGTTTCTATCCCTCTCGTCATCTATTATGAATCTGTTGCAGATTGTGAAAAATTTAAGGTGGGGATCATGAAACTCAGACTTTCTGTCCTGCATAATAGACCTGGAATTTTACTATGTCCTTTCAATATTACTAGAGGACAAGAAATTGTGTTACCCACTTCCATTATGTTTCTTTGGGTTTAGAAAATAATGACATGAGGAATTGGAAAAAAAAAATCAAATTTTCTCCCAAAAAATATGTTTAACTGCAGAGAGAGGTTGATGTTTTCTGATATGACTTATTCTTGGCTTTTACTTGTGTAAATTAAGAATGAAATGGCTAGGAAAAAAAATGCATTGGGTTTTTTGGGGGTTTAGGTATTTTTGGGTAGATTTTATTTTTTCCCTGATTTTTTTCAAATGTCTGCCTAATTGAGCACAGCTGTGCAGTGGTGCAAAACTAACCAGGAAATGAGCATTTTGATAATTTCATATTTCTAAAGCATCTCTTAGACATCTCGTGTGAGAATAGCAGCCTCAGTACCTTTAGAGAACATTGAACCAGATTTATCACACTGAGCTGTCTCCTGCAGGCACTTAAAAAACCATCCACTTTCAAGACAAATTCATAAAGGTTCCCTCAACTGTAACTGTCTTGTAACATAAACAAAATGTGTGCAGAAGAATAGAGACAAACTTTTCCAGGCTGCTCCAAGAATGAATTATTTTCTTTTCAGTAGTCTACTGCCAGTGAAGACTTCATATCCTTTACTTCATAAGAATCATCTCTACATCAGTTTTCCATTTTGGACTGTGGCCTATGGAAAAGTATATAGGTATATGAAATACTCTGAGGCAATTAATTAGGTGTTGCTTTTTGTGAACATCCTGTTTGTGATTTCCAGCTTGATCTTTGGATGTTAAAGGGCTGATTTCTCCCTGAGCCATATCCTCAGAGGATACAATATAGTCTGACTAAGTGTGCTGATACAAATTTATTGAGTCATCCCTTTCTAAAATAACAAAATAATTTAGAAATTGCTTTTCTTTCTAATTCATATTCAAATCCAGAAAGACGGACATCTATTCCTGAATATGAGTTTTAAACAGGGTCAAAAACATCACCCAAAGAGATGGTATGGGCCCAAGATTTGTTTTCATGATCCTTGACTGAACCCTAGCCCTGACCTGAGCCCTACCTTTTTGGTGAAAAATATACATTCTTCCCTTTAAATCTGATTTTGATTTGAACAGACTCCAACCATCTCAATTCCCTCTATCCTATATTTGTAGTTCAGTAATGGTTCTGTCATGCCTCCAATCTTCCACGGCATTGGCAAAGAATGTAGGCCCTGGAATACAAAGACAACTCTTCATATTTTTGTTGGGGTCAAATGCATCCTTTGTGGTTCTTGTTCTTCCTCTCCTCAGGCATAGTCAGATATCACTTGCAGCAATTTCTGAGGTCATTCAGGCTTCCATACCCTGACTTCTGCGGGGATTTAAATCACAACCTTTTTTAAATCACGTCTTTCACTAACCTATTATACTTACATCTGTCTTACTTACTTCGATTGAAGTTGTACCAATAAAAATGGGCTTTCTGGACTGATTTTGAGAGTTGTAGGGATAAATCAGGCCAAGAGTTCCTTTAGTTACCCACTGACACAAGTCTTGCTCTGGGTAGGCCACTAAATGCACTGCTGCCTTATTAGCCTGTGTATTCCAAAACAAATACAGCTCTGGAATTTGAATGTGGTTTTCAGTACACATCATCTAAGAAACAAGAAAAATGTCACTGGTGTGGAAAACAATGTTCTTTCAGTGCATCGTGTTTTAGCTTACATCGCTGTATGCCAAACTACACTTGATTTTTAAATAGTCTTCGTGCTTTATTTGTTTTATTTCTGGTTCAGTGGCCTGAATAGGATATTTTTTCTTTTACTTTGATTAAGAAGAGTACCTTGCCATTATAGAAAGGCTTGGATTTTTATGCCTTTCAGTTATCTGAACTTGATTGGCATTACTCAGTCCAAACACTAATTTAAAGTAGTTTTAAGAGTCTGGAGATAACTATGATTATCACCTTCCTGGCGTGGCTTGGAGACACTTATTTATGTTTTCACTCAAAAGTAGAAAGGCTGGGTTAAAAGTAACATGTAACTCTTACAATAATTCTTCCATGTAAGACACAGAATGTTAGGGATGTTGTGACAGTGATTTAGAAGAGTTTTATTTTTCTATTATCATCATCTCTTCTTTCTTATTTTCTTTAATTTTTCCTCAGTCTTATTTCTGAGACTCAAAACAAAAAAGTAAGGTTCATAAATAAAGAGAACTATGTGAGAATTTAAAAAATAAAACAAAATTTCTTTGCTGATGTGGATACGTCTCAAACAAGTTTTCTTTTTTCCAATGAAACTTACTTTCCTATGAGAAAATTTCATTTACATATGATAAGAATCAAAATATTATAAACTTTCATTGCTTTTAGAACTTCAAAACTAAGATTTTATTTTTCAGTTAATGAAACAGTGTAAAATTCTAAATCAATGCATTTGTATTTGAACCATGACCCATCCAGCTCCCTGAGACTGTTAGGTTTCTCATGATGACCATCTTTAGACCCACTTTATATTGAATTGAGCAATAACTTTCCCTGTTGCCTGACTGTGTTAGTAGCATTTATGCCTGAGTAGCAACTCAAAGAACCTTTCTCTGGATATTTCAAGACTCATCAGATGTTTCAGCTTTAATTAACAAATTTAATTAATATACAGTGATCTAATCCTGTGCATGGGATACCTTAAAAACTTGTTGCCTGGACCTGAGAGGAGTCCCCTTCAGAGAGACTGTGGGGCCAGGCAAACAATTGCAACTATGGAAGGGTATCAGTTTTTCTCAAGGCCAAATCCAAATGAATTATTAACTTTTTAATACAGTTTGCTTTTCTGCTTTGAATAGTTTATCATGCAGAGTGTCAGTCATGTCCCATGATGCTCATACAGTCTAGGGAATAGGAAACACACTTGTTCAAGGTTTTGATTTGGATTTTTTTGTTCTTTTTTTAATGCATATAAAAATCTTCTGTCAATTTTAAACGCTTTCCCCTCAAATATGCCTCTCCTTCATCTACTGCACATTGATCTGAGTGCTATTATAAGGGTCTCTCACACTTTTAAGAGTGTTGTGCACTGTGTGGCTACCAGACGGAAAAAAAGGAGTGGGATAATAACATAAAATTTAAAAGAAACATTTTTTTTTTTGGACTATGAAATAGGAATTTTTGAAGTTACAAGATATTTCTTAGAGCAGGAAATTCAGATTAAGAAATTATTTTTTAATTATTATCGGTTTTGTGCTTATGGCTGTGAAATAATTAAGTCAAAGGAGGGCTAGCAGTCAAATTAATACAGCTTAACATTACTATAGCACTTCAAAGCTCTTAGAAAAATAAATTACTTTAATTCAGTGTGTAACTCCCAAGAAATTATTTCCTCACCATGTACAGCCTTTTCTTTCTGCTCTGACTATTCATATACAACTTTTAGTTCTCTTAATGCCTTTATTACTCATGTTCTTGTGAAATTTTTTACACTAATAGTATGGAAATATATCTTTGTATCAGATACCCTGTAACAGAAATCAGTGATGTTGACTGTGGAGTGGTGCCTCTTCCCTATAACTGGTAGCTACTGGTAGACTTTGAAGAAATCATTACAGCTTTGAATCCACGTTGAAGAAATACCAAATAAGCAGGGCTTTTTTCTTTTTTTTTTTTTT
>VXAC01007459.1:214038-292649 GCA_013399225.1 Rhipidura dahli | reverse complement strand
TTTTTTTTTTTTTAATGAGAAGGTTTTATTTCTGGTTTATGTGTTTTCTGTCTAGTTCTCATCTTTCCCTTGTTGTGAGGTTTCACAAACAGTAATTCTGATTTGTGTGCTTCTAAGTGACCAGGAAATACAGGGTTTTATGTCAGTTCATGCTGAGTTATTTGATGACATTTTGGATAGATGGTGCCAAATTAATGCACAAAGACATTAATTTGCTCTTTTGGCAGTAGTCATTCTGTCTGGACTCCCAGGCAACAGCATGTCCACCCCCGTGCTCTTTTCTTTCTGGTTCATTCTGAGATCCATATGGATTCCAAATCCATAGGATTTTGCAGACACAACTAGAGCACTTCTCTGATTTTCTTTTCTAATGTCAGCTAGAAAATCAGCTAACAGCCTCATAAAAACTGCAGCTTTGTGGGTCTCCCAGGGCAGCCTGCCATCAGGACTGGAGGAACAGCACACAATCACTGTCTCTCCAGAGCAGTTGTGGGGATACTGCAGGGGGGATGCCCGAGCAGTGAAACACCTTCATTAGGACTCCTTGAGCTTGGAGGGAATTTGCAGGCTCAGCACAAACTCCACGAAATCAGAAATGGAACAGGGAGGGGGAGTAAGGGAGGTGAAAAAAAAGCGAGCTGCAGATCTTGCAAATCTAAGTGATGAATGAGTCCTTGCAATAATTCTTATAGATCTAAGTGAATGGCCTCTCTGGTGTTGCAAATGTGACAGGATGGCTGACAAACAGAGAAATTAATCACAGGGAAGACAATGTTTATGGAGATCTGTACTAAGAAGCAAAGTCAATAATTATTTAGGTGATTCTTTTGGGCTCACCTGCCTTTAACTCATGCTAAATTCAGTTTGCCTTTCTAATGTAAGAAAGAATAGAAATGCCAGAATTGATGTATTTCTGATTAAATGATTGGCCCAAGGTCATACAAAGACTGAAAAGCAAATACATTACTGGAAACATCAGATGTCTTGGTTTTGCCACACAGGTTAAACCATCCAGTCTGTCAGTAAAGGGTACAGCTGATAAACTAAACCCAGCACTGTTCTTTAAATAGTTTTAGTGTTTATAGGGCATCAGAGTTAGCAATTCATGACATGACGGGCTGACATTTTTATACACTGGCACACTGTGCTCTTCTCTCCACTGGCCATTAGACAGTGTTAGAGATGAATTTACTATCTATGGTGTGAGTTAGACACTTTTTCTTTATTCTCCTTGTTATGCTTAAAACCCATTTAACATTAACAATATTCCAAGGTTTCAATCTTTTGATGATTAATAATTGAGAACTGATTAATTATTTACCATGCCAGGGCCTCTGAATTTGTACTGTTCCCACACTTGCAAGGACTCTGCTCTCAAGCTATGCCTACACTCCTTTACAACAAACCATTATTCTAAGGCCACAGTTACTTCTTTGTGCACTGAATAACTGCTGCTGGTTGCCACTGATTAGTTACAAAAACATATCAGGACAGTTATAGCAATGAGCAGTTATTGCAGAACACAGTCATAAAAAGCTGAACTTAAGTTAAAAAAATAGGTATCTGTTGCCTATGTAGGTAGAAAACTGCTGTTAGCTAAGCAAGCTGAAACACAGACCCAGTCAGACCAAGAAAAATCAAGCCTGGCAAGTCCTTCTGAGGCTTTGCAGCATTAATATAAAATCTTTGGCCTGCCACAAGCCATGGTAATGCTGTCATTTGGATCATAAGGCTACAACACCTGATCAGGTTGGTAAACACACTGACACAAACACATCCTCATACCTCAACTTCATGTATTTCCTGCATTTGCACCTCAAATGCAGTAAATAAAGGAAGCATTTCTTATTCCATGTTGCCAGTTGACTTCTCTCAGCAAATAAAGTCAAAGAATGTTCATCGGCTGAAAATTTTCAGTTGGAGAAAATTATATATATTTGTGTTCATCACACATGTTCAGATTGGAATGGAAAAAAAAGGGACAAACCCACATTGGGATTTGCAGGTCTGCTGAGTCTGGCCGGTATTGCGTTGACCTGCAAACCTTAAATCAGCTGCAAATCTTAAATTAACCTATTTGAGATTTTTTATCAAATGTTCTTTTATCAGTTCTTCCCCACAAGAATAAAGTGGTTATTTTCTGGTACAGCTAAAATAAAACTGTGAGTCTCATAGTAATGAGGTTTAATAGATATGCAATCATATTTTTTAAGAAGAAGAATTAAACCTCATCTTAAATTTTTAATATCTATGGATTACATTGTATATAGCAAAAAAATGGTCATAATTTGGGCCTATCATAAACCAATTTTTATGGTATATGAAAAAGGAATATTTCTCTCTGGAAAGGAACACTTCCAATTAGTTAAACCAGAGATGAATGCACCCATTAGATAGAAGAGGATGGAGAGGATTTGTAGTCTTCAACCAATGGCAAGAACAAAAATAATCATCTTCCAAAATCAGCTTCAAAAAACAAGAGGTAATGTACTTTCTGTCCTGAAAAGAGTGTTTATTGTCCATTATTGAGCTTTTCTCCACTTATCTTAATTTTTATCTTAAGAAATACAAATATAAATCTGATTTTTCTCAGTTTTGCTGGCAAGGTTTAAGGAATGAATTTCACTAAATATTTGAGCATCTCAACTGAAGTTATAAGTTTGTCTGATAAATAGATTATCAATTGTACAATATGGTTGGAGTTTTGCATGGGTATAACAGCAGATGTTTTAATTTAAGGAGTAGAAAGGACTATAATCAGCATATAGATGGATTGAAAGCTTGCTATCAGTTTCCAAAATATAGTTAGTCTTAGGAGAGGAATCTCAATGACATGAATGTGTTTGTTTTAGGGCATCTTAGCTTTATATTTAATTTCAAAATCAGCAATCTTGAAGAAGAAGTAGCATAGGTATAAATGAAGTGCATATATTACAGAGATATTTATGGACATAGTAAATAATGATAAATGATAGTCTATTTGGTTGTCTGAGCCCAAGTGTTACATGACAGCAAAATACAAGGTCATGCAAAGAAATGAGAAACAATATTTAACTACAGGAAAGAATTATACACTTCAAAGAAAGAATGACACAAAATATTTGAAAAGGGGGGATGACAGTTCACCAGCAAATCAGAAAAGCCTAATGATGAATTGTAGTCAGTGAACTGAATGCACTAAGGAATATCACATAAAGACGACATTGTATTACCATCCCATTGTGTGTAGTGCCTCAGTCTGACATCTAGAGTAAAAAAAAGAGCTGGTAAATTAGAAAAAGATGAAGAAAAAAAGCTGAAGCATTATAGAGGAGGAAACATATCTTAGAGACATTCTTCAGGTGCTTCATCGACTTAACACATCAAAGAAAAGGTGAAGGGGTGACTTCCTCCAAACCTCTTAGTGCCTTGAAGTCTAGGAAGTGGAAATCTGATAACAGAGACACCTTCCACCTGACTGGCAGAGATGTGGCAAGATTTAATATCTGGTAGCAGTAACCAGGGAGGTACAGCAAAAATAAAAAGCACATTTCTAACAGAAAAGATAATGAATCCTCAAACCTGAACACTGGGAGTGCATTATCTTACCCAGGAGCTCAAACTAGCTGATAACAATGCTCCACTTTGACCATTTGTTCTGTAAATCTTCAGAAGTAACAGGAATTCACTGAACAAAAGTTTTCCTTTAAAAGTGTTTATAAATCAACAAAGGTAAATTGCTGCAAAGAAATTATAAAAATGCAAATAATTGTTTTGAAACAACTTTAGGATTTTTGTTCATAGAAACGCTGTACAAACCTAAGTGACTTTGTTCATGTATTTCTTTTTGACAAAGAACCTTTACGTATCTGATTGCTATTCCTGAAAGCTGGCCATGGACATGAACAAAATATTTTGTTTCCATTACTTTATTTTCAGTATCTTGCAACAATCTACCTTGTGGTTAATAGCAACTGCCCTCTATTTTGTGATAGGCAATTAGTCCCACCCAGTGGGACAAATACATGATGATTTAGCACCATTAAAGAATGCAGCTCCACCAAGTAACAGTATTTGGTGACAGGAAGAATAAACCAGCTAAAAGCATAATGCTGAGGGGGGTTAATTAAGAACAGATTTTGCACATTGTCATTGAGGTCACTCAAATTAGTGGTAAAAACTCTCTTTTGGAGTGGACGTAGGACTAATCTGGTAAAGGTATACAAAACTAGACTCTTGCAATGGGAGGTTGAGCATTATGAATAAAACAAGCCCCAAGCCTGTGCTGAGAAAGACACAAATAGCAAATGTACTCTAGGTAAGCATGAACCGAGGAGGCATATGTTCTAACTCTTCAAATCCTATCTAAGGATATTACATTTTTAAATAGGAGTAGATTGGAATAAGTTTTGAACCTGTCATTTCTCCTAAAATAAACAACCCACTTCTCAAGTCTGAAGCATGGCAACAGTTCTGATCTGTGAATCTTTCCTTGAACAAATGGGAAAATCTCATTTCACATTACATACCTGAATTCTTTTTTTCCCATCTGACAATGATTTTGCTTTGAGGAAGTGTAATAACCCCAAAAGCTGGCTTTGGAAAGAAGATAATTTCTTCTCTTAGAATAAGTTTTGTTTTATTCTTTATCCATTTCCAAATTTCAGTAAGAGACACATTTCCAATGTTTCTCAGTTTTGACCAGAATCATGCAAAAACCCTTCACAGAGAGGTGACAGGCCTATCCCTCACATCTGGACACTAACTCTGTCTTCTTTTTTTTTTCATGATATGCCATCTGACTTTCAAATAAGGGCATGGATTGCCTACCAACATCTCCTACTAGACCTAGTGATTCACTGATAGTTTGATGTCTGCAGTATCTTTCCTATTGATTGTATTAATGAATGAAGGACAGGCTTATGACTAAAAGCTACAAAGTTTATGAATCCTCTTGCCTGAGGGCATCCTATTTAGGTTTTATTTTTCTATTTTGGAGAGTGTGCATGCAGGCACATATGAATAGGTACATATGTATAGAGAAGGATACTTCTATTTATATCTATATTTAATAGATTAGAATTTATATTTTTCATAGTGTTGTAGGAAGTTTACCGTTTAAGCAAAAAGAACTGCTCAGTATCTGGTAGAAACATCCTGTACCTTGCCTTGCCTACAATCTTGTAACAGCACAATTAATACATTCCTACGCTTTTCAAAGCCCTGGGAAATACTCTTCATATTTAAGAAATAGTATAACTTTAAAAGATGGAATTGTGAAGCTGATAAAAAACTCAAATTCTCATGATGAGTTTGAGAACTAGACATGAAGTCCTATGCCCAGAATAAAGAAGGTCAATGTGTCAGAGAAAGAAATCTGGTTACATATGAAACATGAAGGATTGTATATTAAAAACAAATAAGTAGCTCAGAAAATTGTTTAAAATGGTGAATAATCAATTTAACTTAACTTCATAATACATTGCGTAAGCTAAAAGATAAATTATATGTTTGAACAAGTAAGAAAAGTAACAAAGGACTTTTCTATCATTGGACAGAAATTTTGTATTTTGGTAATTAACAGGATCAAGTAAAGTAGCAACGTTGTTTTTCTTTATTTATAGATTGCAGTGACTGTTGCTGAAGTAATATTGTTCCAGTGGAAATAAATATAATAAGAACTTTGAGATAATTTGGACAGCAACTAGATAGCTATAAATATTATGAAAACCATGAAATGTAGATTAAGAAATAAAAACATTGAACACAGCTAGTATGATTAAAATAAATTAGTTTTAAATAGATAAGGATATGAGCAAAATTTCTTATTTGCTCCTTTTTCTCAAGGCAGAGATAATTGTACAACAGTTAAACAGGAGAGGCCCTTGCACTTCTTCCAGTAATAAGCTGTAAAGTCTTTCCAGTGCCAGACTCTTTCCTGTTCTTAGTCTGTCTACATCAATTCAAGATGCTTACAAACAAAAGCATGTAATATTGAATATGGTCTAGACTGAACCTTAAAGGCTCCAGATCTTCTAACTGAAATCAACAAAAAATTCTAACTGGAATCAATAGAGTGGGTCTTGTAAGTGAAGTGGAGAATGGCAGCCCTCTTGGCCACAGCAACCATGGAAGAAATTGAGATTAAAATCTCTGTTGAAAGGAGGAAAAGTGCCAGCAACTCTGGACACAAGGAAAGATGACTTCCAATTGCTCAGGAAATGAGTAAATAAGGTCCCCTGGGAAAACGGTTTTGCAGGTGGTGGGGTTCATCAGTGCTGGTCACCTTTTAAACATCACCTCATAAGAGCACAGGAGCAGGCAATTCCCAAATGTCACAAGTCAAGCAGGCGAGGCAGGAGGCTGGCTTGGCTGAACAGGGATCTCCTCCTGGAAATAAGGCAAAAAGGGCAGGTGTATGCCCAGTGAAAGCAAGATCAGGTGACAGGTGAAGAATACAGTCATGCTGTTTGCCTCTGTAGGGAGAAAATTCATAGACCCAAAGCTCATCTGGAGCTAAAGTTGGCTGGAACAGTGGGGGACAACAAAAATAGTATTTTTAAATATGTTAATGGCAGTAGGCAGTGTAAAAATAACATTGGCCCATTACAGGATGAGGATGGTCACCTCACACACAAGAACAGAGACAAAACAGAGGAGTTCAATGCATTGTTCACCTCCATCTTCAACATGGGTGATGGACCAAGGGGCTCTCAGTGCCCTGAGCTGGAGGACCATGATTGCAAGAATGATCAACTTAGAGTCAACTATGAAATTGTGTGGGAACTGCTGCTCCAGCTGTATCCCTACAAATCTATGGGGCCTGATGGGATTCATCCAAGAATCTTTAAAGAGCTGGCTGATGCCATCACAAAGCCTCTCTCAAAGATTTTTGGGTCATCTTGGGAATCCAGAGAGGTCCCAGCTGACTAGAAGCTAGCAGATATGGTCCCAATTTTTAAGAAGGGCAAGAAGGAGGACCCTGGAAACTACAGGCCTGTCAGTCTTACTTTGGTGCCTGGTAAAACTTTGGAGAAGATTATTCTGGGAGGTATTGAAAAGCACCTGAAAGACAGCGTAGTCTTTGGTCACAGCCAGCATGGCTTCATGAGAGGCAAGTCCTGCTTATCAAACCTGATGTCTTTTAAGACAAGGTAACACACCTAGCTGATCAAAGGAAGCCAGCTGAAGTAGTCTTTTTGGATTTCCCTAAAGCTTTTGACATGGTCTCTCACAGGATCCTTCCAAACATCATGGGATGGGTGAGTAACTGGCTCATGGGTCAGACACAAAGGGTTATAGTGAATGGGGTGACATCAGACTGGTGGCCTGTCACTTGTGGGGAACACATCTGATGCCATGTGTTCTTCAACATCTTCATAAACAACTTGAATGCAAGACTGGAAGGGATATTAAGCAAGTTTGCAGATAATTGAAAACTGTTGAGTCCCTCAAAGACAGAGAGGCCCTGCAGAGGGATCTTAACAAATCAGAGGGCTGGGCAATCACCAAGCATAAGAAGTTCAACAAGGGAAAGTGTTGAATTCTGCATCTGTGATGGGACAGCCCTGGATGCATGTACCGAGTGGAGAAGGAGATGATGGAAGGCAGTGACACAGAAAGGGACCTGGGGGTCCTGGTCATTGGCAAGCTGAATGTGAGTCAGCAGTGCCCTGGCAGCCAGGAGGGCCAACCCTGTCCTGGGGGCATCAGGCACAGCATGGCCAGCCGGGCAAGGGAGGGGATTGTCCTGCTCTGCTCTGCACTGGAGCAGCCTCACCTCCAGTGCTGGGGGAAGTTTTGGGTGCCACAAAATAAGAAAGATTTTAAACTACTGGAGAGAATGGAAGGAGGGCAATGAAGATGGTGAAGCATCTAGAGGAGAAGCCATATGAGGAGGAGCTGATGTCACTTGGTCTGTTCAGCCTGGAGAAAGGCAAGGGGAGACCACATAGCTGTCTACAGGTTTCTTGTGGGGGGAAGAGGAGGGGCAGACACTGATCTCTTTCCTGTGGTGATCAGGTGACAAGACCAGAGGGAATGGCCTGAAATTGTGTCAGAGGAGGTTAAGGCTGAATATCAGAAAAAGGTTTTTCACCCAGTGGGTGGGTGGGCACTGGAACAGGCTCCCCAGGGAAGAGGTCACAGAGCCAGCCTGACAGAGTGCAACAAGCATTCTGGCAATGCTCTCAGGTATATGGTGTGACTCTTGGGGTGCTTGTGCAGGGCCAGCAGTTGGACTATTGATGATCCATTTGGGCCCCTTCCAAACCAGCAAATTCTGTGATTCTCTGAAATGCTTGTCCCTACTAGCTCATGAACTTAGTGCACTTGCTGTACTCTTCCTGACACATTTTCCACCAAAGCAGTATATTGTAAAAAAGAAGATTTGGTTCAAACAATAGATATTTGGAAATTTCTGCATGTTTTTAATATTCTGTCCTGACATATTCTTCAGAGAGATGTCTTAAAATAAAAAGGGTAACTTCCTTCAAACACAGATACATTTATTCTCTATTGCTTGGGTTCCACCAGCACTGATGTAATTCCTTAAATGTCTGTAACTTAGCATTAATTTCAGGCTAAATTTCTGAAAGTTTTCAATAGGCATATGCCAGTCAAGATAAATTGGGGTGATGGTGCTCCCTTAGTGAGCAGCTTTCTGAGTAAATTTATTCATAGTAAGAGATAATGTCTGGACCAAGGTCAGGAAATCTACATCTCCACAGGAAAAGCTCTTTGCACACAGCTGAGGAAATAATTATATCTGAATTTTTTTAAAAAAATCAGATGGACTGAAGGCAATAATTATTTCAATTCTTTAACTCTAGAGAATTATTGTAGGCCCAGATAATGCTGGAAACTCATTAAAGGCCTAAAGGATTTCAATCCCATCTGAATTTCTGTTGGAAAATAACAACAGCGATGTTTTGGCAAATATGCCCTGGAGTTCACTAGTCTGTATGTACTAAATCCAAGATTATTATACCTATGTGAGCAGAAAGGTAAAAACTGCCAATAAACCAAACAGAAATGTGGGTTCCAACCAGCAGGGCCTGCCTAAGCAGTCAAAGGAGAGCTTTGGAATTGAAACATATGGATTCAGTGGGCATAGATCATATCATGACTTCATTTTACATATGTGCACACACAAAGCATTTAATGCAAAAGGATTTCTGAAAGCTTACAAAAGGCAGAGCTTTCCTTGTCAGTTTGCACAGGGCCCAGGAGCTGAGGTCACCAAGATTCCTAAGGAGAGCAGAAGGGCTTTGCAGGGCTCCCTGCACTACTGAGGAAGAACATTCTTCTGCTGCCTGTGCTCTCTTGCAAGCCAACAAACAAAACCTCAAAACAAAGCCTAGGAGGATTTGGTTTTGAAACATTTTCAGAGCCATAACTATCAAGAAACTGACATGCAGCCAGTAAAAGTACAGCTCTAATTTGTAAGGGAAGCAATCAGTACAAATTAAGAGCAGATAAAAAGAAATTACCATCATAAGGGAGAAGGCAGAAATGAAGAAATGAAAATTCCTGGAATGTCTCCAACAGAGTTTGGTTCTCATGTTACTTTACTTATTAGAGACAATTAGGAGAGTTTTCTCTGTTGCTAAGAGTCCCTTAGATTAGATTAGAAGACTAAAAAGTTTTAATGTGTTGGCCTTTTTCTGCCCTTGGGGAAAAAATCCAAACCCATAGGAATGCTGATGAGGGGTAGAGTCTCAAAAAAGGTTTAAAATTAGTTTTTTTAAATTTCTGTCCACTCCCCTCTGCTTTTCCTCTTAATTTGTCCAGTGTTTTTGCATCTCTACCTGTACAGTTTCACCTGGGAGACTGGCAGGGAGTCTATGAGAAATCATGAATTCTCATGAGATGCCATTAATTGCTTGATTTCTGATAACATTTATACTTCTTTTTGCAACAGAAGTATGTAGTTTGTAGACGAAGTAGAAATAAGGCCCTTTTAACAGCAACTAAATCATGTTGACTGCCCTGTTACACCCACACATCATTAAATGTTCTCAAAAGCTGTAATCTGCAATGACAAAGATGGAAAATGGACCATTCGCTTGAAGAATTGAAGCAGACTTGACTTTTTTGACAACGTTTTCTTGGCAGTCTGTTAAATTAGCAACAGCAGATCAGTATCAAAGATATAGGCAGCTGTCCTGCTTTTGCTTCACATAATAAAGTTTCCTGCAAGGACAGGAGAGACCAAGGGTTTGTGAACACCCAGACATTAGCCATGGCAGAAAATGTTGTCTAAAGGGCAAGTTACCAGTCTTCAGCTGTCCTTGATCTCAGAAGTGGAAGCCAGGAGTCTGCAATTGGGGGAAAGTAGAGTTTTATGGAAAAACAGAGCCCAAGAATTGTCAGAATTAGATGAAAGGTCTTCCTAACGTAGCAAGAACTTCTTGAAACTAATATGAGCTCAGATTAACAACCAGCAGTATAGCAGAGCCAGGTCTGGAGTTATGAGCTGTAGCTATGCAATGCCAGCAGAGACCAGGCAAGGGAATTCTGCATCAGCTGTTAATTGTGCATGCAGAGGCATCAGTGAGGAACGAATCTCTGCAGTAGCTTAGCCAGGACAGAAAGAAGGGATGGCAAGGACTTCTGCATCAGCAAAATGATGACGTTCTCTTGCAATGTTACTAAATTTAAGCATGGTAAAAAAGGAGAGAAAATAGAGCTCCTGTGTTGTATTAAAAGCAACAATGAAGTCTCTTGCCCCACTCCAAGGCATTTTATGTTTCTTTGCAGTTTCTTAGAGGGTGTTTTCTTTTACTATCGGGCTAACCTGGAAAAGATGTTTATAGTTTAACAATGATACACTATCTTAACATAGTGAAGAACTGACAGTCACCAAGACTCCTGGCCTCACTGCAGTGAGAGCTTCACCAATAGAGTTTAGTGTTCCAGCAGGGAGTTGTCTGTCTGACCCCAGCCCATTCCTCAGAGCTTCCCAGCAGTGCTTGTCCTGCCCTGCTGGAGGCTTCCTGTATCCTGCAGGCTCCAGAGTTCAGCAAGGCATCAGGCTTCACTGAATTACACACCATCCAGGGGGAGAGACCTTTCTGTGTGCATCCAGGACATTTTCCTGGGTTATATAGGCAAAATATGACTGTTTTGTACTTAGCTACAGATAATCCAGGCTCAGACTTGGCTGTCTTCCTCTGAGAGCATAAATTCCATCCAACTAATTTACTAAAGCTTTGTGAAATAATATGGAGTGACATCACCATGTCTGTCCTTAAGGACTTGCGAGATCAGGATTTCAGCAGAACAAATAGCTTTATATTCTTTCTATCCATCCCACAAACTACAGGAACTATTTTTGCTCTTCTGGAAGCATGCAGTAACTCTGTTCAGTTGCTTATAACAAAATGCATTTTTTCCTCTTCTATCTGTTTTTTGTCAGTTGGTGGGTTTGGTTTTTTTATAGACACAACAGAGTAAGCATCACTGAAAGACTTGTATAGAGCAGAAATGCAAGAGGAAGTTATATATTGTTTGGGATTTATCATTTCTTCAGGTTTACTCAGTTTGCCTTGGTCTGTTCTTCCAGAGAGCATTTTGAGAGCTATCTGTGCATCTGATGAGACTCATGCATCTCTTCTGGCTCCCAGTCTGAAATACCAGTGAAATTCTGATAAAATGACTTTGTTGTTCTATGATATCAGCATACTCATAGGAGGGAGACATAAAGCATGAGGTAGGAAAAACCAAAATTGGTATTTTCTGATGAAGGACTGAGTCCTGGTTCCTATTTTGTCTGTTGTGTCCTTGTCACTTTGTGTGAAGGAACAGAGGAAATATCCTAAAATCTACTTGCCAGAGCTATCCCAAAGCGCAGTCTCCAGATGCATTACACACAGCAATACATCACACAGATTTCCTGAGCCCTCCTCTAGGCCCAGGTTGGCAGCTGGGGTGCAATGCCTTCATTTGCTTCTTCTCTCAGGAAAACTTTTTACAGCTACTGTAACCTTTACATGCCATTTAAAACTGAACAAGATTTTAGGTATGGGACAATTTACAGCTTAGTTGCCAACATGAAAGGAAAGTTAAAAGATAGTGACAATCTCACTAAATTAGTTCTCTGATTGCATTTGAAGTTTTAAGTCCCTCTGCTGTTTCTGCATATTTCTGATTCTTTGTGAAGTTGAAAAGGAGATAATACCAATGCACTTTTCTCCCCTCTTTCACGACTGTTTTTTAGCAACATGAAAACTGTAGAGAAAGAAACCCCATGTAGCAAGAAATACTAAATATAACTAAAAATAGATGAAGATACTGTTTTAGCTTCTACAGAGTTGGCAGTGCATGTTGGATAGCTGTGCATATTTCTGTACATAAATGAATCTCATCTAATACAGTAAATACGTCTAGTTGCAGAACAAATCCTGCTGTCCTAATAACACACAGAGATACTAATAGAGTTTCCACTTGTGAAATTGCTTTTTCAAAAAGCATATGGTTCAATTTGGCTCGACAGCTTTTATTCCTTTAAGTGTCAGCAATTTGCTGAAAACATTATTATTAGTTATAATTTATTTATTATCTCCCTCAAAAATTCCTAACAATATTTTTTGAACTCTGCCATTACATCTAGAAACACCACTGAGCCTAGCAATTGACAAAACTGTGTCATAATAAGTTGGATGTATGCTGCCTGTGGTTTTTAATATATCAGCAATGTCATTATTTTGTCTTATAACTTAAAGGGAAAATTAGCCTGTTTGCTAAATCATAAAGCACATATCCTTATGCAGACAATACATTTTATGCAAAAGTACATATAGAAATTATAATAAAAGAGTGTTCGAATTGCAGTGTCTAATTGGAAAATGTTAGGAGCTGCCAGAATTAAGCTGTCCAAACTGAGAAATTATTTGGCAGGAGAAGTTCCTGTGTCCTGGTCTAATCTGATGCTTACCCACCGGAAAGCAAATTATAATTTCTTTTCTTGAAGCTTTCTGCTCTGCTTGTTCTGTACCCTGGACACTTTTCATGATCACATAGTTAAAGACTGAATAATAATTTGAATTTTTTAAAATAATGGATGTATTTTGCATTTTGCTTGTGCTACTTGCCAAGACTGATTCCTTTCCTTGGTGGTTTTTTTTTTTTTTTTTTTGGTTGGGTTTTTTTTTGGGAGGATGGGGGGTATGAAAAAGCTTCCTACATTAAAATGACAACACCCACAACAGATGTAATAATTGTTCAAACTAAAGACTAATTAACAGTACTAAGAACTGGCTGTTTTCTGTGAGCTCTTTCCTATGTCTCTGTGGACAGTGTCCTGAGCAATTCTGCAGAGCCTGCAGGCTGTCTGAGAGCCAGCCTGCTTTCCCTCCAGCAACCCAACATCTGTGTGGGAACACTGCTGACCTCTCTTTTGCTCAGCTACCTGGACTAGTTCAGGAGCTCCCTGCACTCAGGGGTGCAATATGTGCCTTGTAGACACCTCCTGACCCCGGGAACCTGGAAGAGGGAGATGATCTCCATGTCCAGGCAGTGGGATGCACAGCTGTGACAGAGGCAGATGGTAAATCTGGGGAATCAGGAATTTTGTGTGGAACTTTAGGCTTTGAGGGAAGCAGTTTGAGTGTTACAGGCAACAAATCATGTGCATATACTTGCTGTGATGTCTAACTACAGTATAGGCCCATGAATGGAAAATTGGTAGAATTGTTAATTCTGCCGAAGCAGAAAAGGCACGAGTCTCTCGTGACTGTTTTATATTCCATGTGCATTTAAAACAGGTAGGTTGTGTTTGCACTACTGTAAAACTTGGAACTAGGATTCCTGGTCCTTCCCAGCACCCTGCACTTTCAGAAGACTGCAGCAAAAGGGGAAACTAACCTTGTCAGCCAAGGAGAAGGTTGAACAGGCAGAAGGGAGCTGGTCCTCACTGCAACAGCACCAAAACCCCTTCCCCAATGCCTCACAACCTTAAAGCTCTTGTTATAAAAAGGTAACATTTTGCATCTTTTGGAAATCAATCATAACTATAATGTGTGAAGAAAAAGGAGCTGCTGTGTGCTGAAACTGATCTCAGTGTGACTCTGAGCTGGGAAAGAGCCTGCTGCAGCTGTTCCACTGCATTAGAGCCATCAGCTTCACCTCATTAGGAGAAGCATTCACCTTCCTATGAGTTCCCTGCTGCATAACCTGCTGCCCTGCCACCGAGACAGACACGGTATGAGCAGTGGCATTTAACCCCTTGTGTTCCCAGCTGCTCTCAAATGTTGGGAAGAGAAAGCTGCAGGAATAGCTAGAACAGCTTTTTGGCAGTACTGGTGTCTGGGAGCAAGAGAACTACTGTTTTATGTACAAATATTTGTGATGCCACTGTGTGCCTCACTTTCTGACAAGACCTGCATCCTGTGGAGCAACATGTGGTGCAGCAGCAAACACTGAGCAGTCACCGTGGCAGAGACAATGCATTAAGAAAGTGACAGTGTAAAAGCAAGAATAAATTTAATTGTTTAGTCACCTCGGAGCAGAATAACATAGCCAAATGTTCCTCTCAGACTAAAATGTTTTGAATTTTCTGAGAGAAACAGGAGAGTATACAATGCCTCCTTATATTTAATTAGGTAATTTAATTAGAAATAATTTTCATCAGTCTCATTTGATTTTCTTTATTGCAGAGAGGTTTTGATAGCAATTTTCCTTTCCAAATGTAAAAACATAGTTTGTGTATAGTATTGTCATAAGGTGTACAAATTGCTCTGAACTTTAAAACATTCTACTTGGAAATCTTCAAGAATTGCACTCAGAAACATGTCTCCCTGACTTTTCATAGAGATGAGTTCTGATGTAACCTTCAAGACTGTTAAAAACCAAAAATTGTGTCCTTAAATTCCTGGAGATTGTGTGAAGTAAGGCTGAATTACAACAAAGGTAAAATCCTGTTTTATGGAATAGGTGGTGGCTGATTGGGTGGGAGATTTTGTGGGGTTTATATTATTTTTTTAAAACATTATTTGGTGTCTTTTATAAACTTTATTAGGCTAGAGTTTACAGACTGGTAGAACTGCCTTTACTCTCAATTACTTTATTATTTTTAGGACTTCTTTGGGAAAAGACTAAAATAATCTGGGCCTGGCTCTTCTTTCACGTTGTGTAAGCTTTGCTAAGGAACAATCTCCCAGACTCCAAAGCTGCTCTGTTAAGGAAATGAGAGTCTTCAAAAGACTCTGGGTTTCCCTGGTGTTCGGTTCATTCCCTGCTTTTGAACATGAACATGTTTCAACACAAAAAAACATATGTTCTTGTGCTCCCTCCTCACAAAAGGGCAGAGAAGGAGGGTTGTGGAGGAAATCAGATGATGGATTTCTTCAGGCTCTTTCATCTCTGAGTATGTACCACAAACGTGAAGTCTGAGGGCAGCAAAGGTAGAGCCATGTCCTTCTTCTCCCCAGGGCATTACCGGAGCTCTGATCCCTTGTCCATAACTGTCTGGAGCTGGGAAACACACCTCACTACAACTCTTTGCTGCTGTAAACACAGCCAGAAATCTTGTTCCTATTGCCAAGATGTCCCCTTTTAAGGAGTGAGGGTGCCACTGGAAAAGGGAGTACTGTAGGCTGCAAGAACATGTGACACAATTACTGGGAGGCAATGGGCCCAAATGCAGAGAGAACATAAGACTGAGCTCCTCCAGGTGCATAATTTCTGCAAAGCATTTCTGAAAGCATGTAGAAGGGTGAGGTAGTGGTCTGCCTGTGTATGTCTTGTGGGGTGGTGAAAACAAATGTGTATCTCAGTCCATGATTTAGAAGGAAAAGCTAAAGGAAATTCCGACACTGGGAGAAAGAGAAGGAGGTGCAAGGAATCTTATCATATGCAAAACCTTATTATGTAATTTTTTATTTAAGTTCTTCTTATTTTAGTTCATTTCCTAATTGTCATAGATTGTATACATGCTCAGGTCTGTGCTATCAGAAAGGAACATGCTTCCTTCTCACTTATGCCATGAGGATGGACAGTGAAGGGGAAATCTGGTGGCTGCTGGCTCTGATTCCAGAAAATAAAATGCTGGATGAATTTGGTACAGACTTCTCTGAGCTCTGAGACTGGTTCTGTTGCCAGCAATCAGTCTGAGAAGATCAGGAGCAAAGCCCAACCCAAACGTGGGACTTTTTTGTAGAATAACTTGGACTTTCTAAGTCTTTCTGTTCCTTTCATTTAATGACATTATGAAAATCAGACAATATCCCAAAGCACTTTCCATAGTGAAGTAGTGTCTGGTAAGGTGAAGCAAATCAGAAACCACAAGAGGTAATCAAGCATGAACTTGGGAATGAAGACTACATCTTCATGCATGTCTTGATCTGGACCAGCAGGATAGAGATGCTGCTAATTCATTTTTCATTTGCAAACCTGTTGTGGTATGCAGTAGATCTAAATCAACCCAACCTGTATATTCAGTTCTGTATGTCATGTTTTCCTATGATTAACAGGTTACTAAATTTACTTCGTATCCAAATCAGGGTATTCAGACAGCTTTGGTAATGAAGGTAGAGGGATTTTTTTTTTTGTTTTTGTTTTTGGGTTTTTTTGGTTTTTTTTTTTTTGTTTTTCTAGGCCAATATAGAACCCCAGAACAGCACTGACCAAAAATACAGCAGCCTCAAAAACAGATGATTTGTTCTTTTGGGGCCAAATTGCATGCTAATGTGGACACTGTGACTGAGACACCAGCAGCCTTCTCTCACACAGATCTTAGCAGCAGAATTTGATGCTATTAATGTTTATATCCCCATTCTTACACAATATTTTCCATCATTATGGCTAATGAAATAGACCATTCTTGACAGCAAAAATGCATGTGAACATGTTGGAAAACAGTGTATGTACTTTATACTACATAAGAGGATACAGAACAAGGTGACATTTTTGGAAACTGAATTTCAAAGGATGTGGGAATAACACAGACCATCTGTGTAGTCACTTCATTTTCTGTTGAAAACATGGAATTTACAAACATGAAAAAGTTATCTGGCCAAGCATGTCTGTTTTCTTTGATGTACCTTAATCCCACTTTCCTGTCTTTCCACTCTATGACTTGACCCCTTTTGTGCCAAAGAAGGAAATATGAGGCTCTCTTGAACTCATTTACATTTCTCAGCCTCAGTCTTCTCTTATTTATTCAATATATTCAGAAATCATTCAGGGTAACACCTCCTGGGTTTACTGGGTTTAGTTTATGTTTCCACCATATTTTGTCTTTTCAATATGGGCAATCTGCACATTGAAAATTCTGGAATTTACATATATAAAATTTTTCATAGCAAGCAGCACCATAATGAATTTTTTTATTAAAGCAGGGAATGTAGTTGCAGTGATAATGTGGAAAATTAACAATATTTCAATTATTTTTTTTTCAAAGGAAGGAAATGAAAAACTAGAAATAGAAAGTGCTGACATTTTTAAAAAGTCAAAATATTTCCTGAATCACCATGTATCAAAGTCATCTTGAGGAAATTTAGATTTCTAAAAATCAGGTGTCTAAGTCTGGGCTCACCATGATGCATTCCCTTGGCTAATGAACAGAACTGTTTACAAAACCCATTGCAGACATAGTTTACTAGGAAATTAATTACCCTGTAGGTGCTTATGTGCCTCCATTGCTGGCTAACAAAACCTGTGGATTCTTATTCAGAGTGAAACACCGAATTCTAGATGATTTAATTACAGCTAATGAATTCCACACCATGTGTCCACTGCTTCACAAAAACTATAAGGTAATTTGAAATAATAGGATTCAGAGATGTGGGTTTTCATTGTGACTCCCAATTCATTACCTTATCCACTGGACCACTAAGCCAGAAAATGTCACTACTGTAAAAGCAACAGCAACTGAAGAAGCTTCAGTTTCAGTTTCATTAAATATCACTGAAGAAATCAGGCGTGTCCCTTCTCCCTCCTGGGCAACATGGGGAATATAAAGCCAAAGCTCTGCAGCCACTGACTGAGAAATGTGGCTGACAAGAAGACCAAATAGCTCTTAGGTCATAAATATTTTGAGACCACTGCAAAAAGAAGCTATGTCAGAAAATTCTACCACCTCTTGAGGTGCTGAGATGCTGAGCTCTGTGTGGGATGAAGGGTTTTGTTAGGAATGTAAAACTCAGGGCAAGGCATGACTTTCAGCAGAGGATGTGGAAGGCAGGAAAAGCAAAAAGACAGACTGTTCTTCACCATATACTGGCGTAGCTAGTGACTTGGGATTCAACATTACATTACAAAGTAAGAACTGTTGAAATACCACACACATAATGAGTTGTGTCATTGCCCTTTCTTCCTGGTAGGGAGCCCCTAGATGTAGAAAGGAAGCTGGAGGAAAAGAAAAATTTTGCAGTCACATGAAGAATTGAGCTCTTATTAAGTTTATATAGAATATTTTGTTCAAATATTTCTGCATTTAACATTAACATTAATCTGTTAGTCCTACTACTAAGTTTGCTCTTTTAGGACTGTATTTTGGGAAACACTTGATAGAGAAAACCCTTACATGACCATTGGAGAGGGACTTTTAACATGGGAAGGTAGTGAAAAGGCAGTGATATTAAAAAGGAAGTGTTATGAAAAAATGATAATTCCAGGTACTAAGCTAGATGAAAACGGTTTATTTAATAATTAAAGAAAGCTCGAAAAAATCGGATAAAAAAATGAGGTCTGGGGATTCCAGCGACTGAAGAGGTTTTTCAGCCAGTCCGGCTGGCACAACCCGGGCAAAGCTTGGTCGGTACTGGCTGCTTAAAAAAGCAGTTGGAAAGTGGTATGATACCTCAGCACCGAGGCTTTTCGTGGTTTATCCAAGGAAAAAAGCGCTTGGATTTGAAATCAGTGTGGGATATAGTGTAGAGTCCGCTTCACTCCACCCCCAGTCTTGCTTCTATGTTCTGCAGCGACTGGTTGTCTCTTCTGCAGGCTCTGGTGATAAGTCCTTAGCTCATGGCTCGTTGGTTTTTAGGGTGTTGCTGCAAGAATATTTTGTGTGTGTGTGTTTGTGAGATAAGATAATACTAATACTACATCTCTTAAAACTATTTAAACACTCTTAAAACATTTTCATATCTGTTTATATAAAGGATTTTAGTTAATTTCACATTCTAATTATAATAACATTTCCTAAAACTATTCTTTAATCATTCTTTTAACTTCCTTTAAGTAACAACTTTAATACTTGATGAGAGATTATGCGAAAGTCTTGAAGCTCTCATGAATAACAGGAAGTGTGTAGATTTAGATTAGACAAGGAAGAAATTCTTTACTGTCAGGGTGGTGAGACACTAGGAGAGGTTGCCCAGAGAAGCTGTGGATGCCCCATCCCTGGCAGTGTTCAAGGCCAGGTTAGATGGGACTTTGAGCAACCTGGTCTAGTAGAATGTGTCATTGTCCATGGCAGGGCTTGGGACTAGATGACATTTAAGACCACTTGTGACCCCAACTATTCTGTGATTCCATGATTTTATGATTTCCACTGAATCTAGTAACTTTGTTTTTGCAAAAGATTTATAAGGGTGCTTACTGTGACACCACAGACTTATGGATGCAGGGAATATCATGTACCTCCACTATCCCAGGAGAATGATGGGTTCATTTACAATGAGAGGTGGGAGGCTGGAGGTAACGCAGTTGGTGATTGCTGCTGGGCTGCCTCTCAGTCAAAATGGTAAAACACCTCACTAGGTCAGGATGCAGCTTTGTCTCAGTCTAGTTCTGCTTTTTCATTGCACTTTCCAGAGTTGTATTCTGAGAACAGCTTTGTCCTCTCCCCCTGCTTGGCACTGTAGCCTAGAGAAGTCCTAGCAAACCATATCATTCTCAGGTGTGTGATCCAACTCTGCTCTGCAACATCATTTAGGTCCAGAATAGACAGAAATTAAAAACTGCTGGAGAAATATTTCCAGGACTTGCTCAAAATTTATGTAAGTAATGTACTATAAAATATGTATTTTAATATTTGGTCTATTTACCACTTAGGCCAAGAAACATACAAGAAAAAATTGACTCATTTAAACCCCTGTAGTTTGCCAAAATACCAGATTTATTTCATGTCCAAAGGTATTGATACCCCTGGGGAACTGGGTAAATGTACATAAATCAATATGAGAGGCCATTATTGCAGAGAAAACAGTGGTGAGAAACACTGGGCATACAACTGGGACAGTTCTTGGCAGATATTATATTTAATAATAATGCTCTCAGTAGAGACATGTAAGTTTTAGGCAATTGGCCGTGCACACTACATCTCACATAAGTGAAATATTATTAAACCAGATTTTTGTTTTATCGGACTGTAAAGTTCATTCAAACTGAGCTTCCTTTCGTTGCTTGTGACTAGCTTTAGGCACATATGCCAGCACAGTCACGGGGCCAATATATAATGTTCCATTTTGATAATTTTATAGAGAGGAAAAACTATATGTAATTTACATGTTTCATAGTTTCTACTGTAAACTGTAAAAAAAAAAAAAAATTCAAATATTCTGGGTTGTGTTTGATTTTTTATGGATATGTTTGCCAGATTGTAGCAAAGCATATGTGCTATGGAGGAGAAGAAAATTCACAGCTTGAAAAATGTCAGAATCTGACTGGGTTTTATTCCTGCCTCAAAAGTAAATAGTTTTCACAATTAACCCCACTGCTCTGTTTATACATCAACTAAAATGTGGAGAGTACACACAGTTGTTCTCATTAATTTGTGATAAGCAATAGTGACTTTAAAAAAAAAAAAAAATACGCTATGGTTTATGCATTACCAGGTCTTGAATTTAATAGGAAACATATGCAGAAACAGATTTTCAGTGTTTCTCTGACAAAAGAGGTGAGAAGCCATGGAATAAACACATTCAGATTTATCTGTTATATTGGAGTTCCCTCTTCTCTTTCTTGGTGTCCCTTGACAATTCAGACCCACAAAAGAGATCACACTTCTAAGTTACCTCTTCCACTTGATAGTAATCAGCAAATATGCTGCAGGGCAGAAAAACCCTGCAGAAAAAAATGCACCTAAGATATTCCACTACTACCTCATGGATATAGAAACAAATGAGCCCTCACAGCATATCTTGACAGTCACTATGTTGTAATAGCCAAGAATTTGCACACATTAATGACCTTTCTAGGAAATGCTCTGCCTACGACCCTTTGTCAAAGTTAGATGAATATATATAGCTTTAGGTTTAATGTAATGCAAAGAACACAAGCATTTAAGTGATTCTTTAACAGGGCATTCTGTATATTTTGTTTTCATTTCAGAAGAATGGAGAAACATATTGTTTGCCTACTCTAATTAGGCGATTTCAAAGTATTGAAATTCACAGCTATTGTCTCTTAAAGAAGTGACCCTGATGCCATAAAAATATATGACTAATAAGGTAATGGACAAGTAATAATCTGGAGTATGGATATTAACTGTTTTGTATCTAAAGATAGATACTCTTTAAATCTTTATTTTATTGCTCAATGTGAAATAATTTCAAAAGTAAGACCCTGATGTACTCAGTGGTCATGAAAATCAGACCAATAATTTGTCACTCAGGTGCTCTGAATCTTAGATCAGGTTACAGGTTTCTAAAAATGAGACTAATGGAAAAATTATAAAAGCCACCTGGAAAGTCTAAAGTAGGAAGACAGAGAGTTTTATCTAGACATATGTTGTTACTGCCAAAAAACTGAATCTAGTCATCTTCAGAACTTCATCATTTGATTTTTATTAACCTCACAGAAGTGAGGCTTATTTAGCAGTAAATAATAATTTATTGGCTAATTCCACTGTATCAGTGGAATCACATGTACCCACAGAGTTGTCCTCTGCGAAGCTGTAATTTGCCACATACTGTATCTGAGGAACTATCCAGCATTTCCTTTCAGATTAGCTGAGTCTAAGCAGAAATAATCATGGAGTGACAACTATGGCTAAAGCATGTTTTTCCCAAGTTCCCACTCCTGCCTGCTAACACAACCTGCCCTTGTTGCAGATCGTGTGCAATCCCCACAGGGAATTGCCTTCCAAGGTTTGTACCCTTGGATCTACTCAGCATCTGCTGGTGTGAGTGGCAGAACAGGCTTTGACTGTAAGGAGATGATAATCAGAATTGAAGGTGAAGCATTAAAAGCTGAAAAGAGAGAGGTGCATATGGATGAGAATAGTTGAGTGACAAGTAGGGTGGTGATACCTTTCCTGCATTCTCTCACCTCAAGCAATGCAGCCAAAGTTCCGAGCCAGCATGAGGCTCCAGCTTGAGCCAGATGGCTCACCTTGCACAGAGCTCACACCCTGGAAATCTGGAGTGAAGCAGAGGAAGGATCCAGTCAATAATGTTTTTAGTTCAACTCTAAAAGTTAAGAGATCCACTGTGAATTAAATTCTCCAGAAACACAGAGGTAAAGACAGAACTATTTATAATGATGAAGAGAGTTTTCCATCAAAAAGAAAATTAATCTGAAATGTATTTTTCATAACAGCAGTTTCTGAAGTAATAGGAGTTTTTCTTTGTTTTCAGTTAAGCTTAGGCAAAAGACACAATGCAGCTATTTCAGTCCCTGGAAAAGTACCAAAGACCACACAAAAGCAAAAAAATGAGTAGCATATTTTTAAAACAGGCTTCAGGAAGATGTAGATGTATAGAAGAGTTACTGGCAGAAGGAAAAAGCATCTAACAGTTTCAGGAACTGGCTCTGACAAGGCCTCTAAGCAGGTTCTAAAACCAAAACTTGGGGGAAGACTCCTTGAAGAGTAAAATATGTACTTTGATAGAGAAATTAAAAACTGTTGATACGTGTGCCAGCACAGACTCTCTTTAAAGTAGATTGATATTGCTCTGATACACTGCACACAATTGAAAATGCAGAAAACCTCATCAGAGCAGAGGTAGAAGGATCTGGGATGTTCAGAGATGGCATCCAGAAAATCCTATCCAAAGAGCTTCATGCAACAAACCAAACTTTTGAGAAAAATGCAAAATTAAATTACATCACTTTGCTGTAACAAGTGAGGGGTCAAGTCAAGCCAAAGACATTGGCTGGGACATTTCTACCTCAGGAATAATCCATAGCAAAAGCAGGCAGTGTTGCAGGGAGTACTGACTGGTGTCTCAACTGAAAGCACAAGCGCTCATAACCTTAAGTTGTAGGTCCTACAAAGGTAGCACAGTTCATAAAATGGGGCCCAACATTGTATTAAAAACAATGGGTAACAAAAAAAGGAAACTAATTCACCCTAAAAAAGAAAAAAAAAATAAAAAATGCACTATGTATTAGATTTTTTTTAAATTTTTCTATACCATTTTAAAAATGCAACATTTGGAAAGAGATTTTTGGAAGAGATTCTGAGACTTCAGATATGCATTCCAATGTCTGGACAGGAAATAAAAGTTGAAAGATAGAACTTCAGTATCAGTACAATAAAAATCTTGTTTGAGCTCAGATGAAATCTGGATAATGATTTCTAGATATAAAGTTGAATGTCAGACATGGCAGAAAATGCCTGAAGTAACTAGTCAGAGATGACAGGGACAGTGCATTCTGAAGCCTTAAAATCACTGCAAGGTGTCTTTGTGACCCCTTGATCTTTGTGTAGAAAAACAGGTTTTAATGGAAAATAGTGGAAAAGAGCATATGAAACTTAGGTGAAAGTAAAAGAAATGTAAGAGAAGGTCCAGAGATATTTTAGAAAGTCGTTAGAGGAACATTAGGAAAACTTTTATTTCCTATGCAAAACTGTAGGTCAAGTTGAGAGAAAAAGCACATTTAGGTAGTGAATTTGGAATAGATTAATTTACTTTGCCTGTGACAATTTTTTCTGGACAATGATTCTAGTTTTTTAAATTATGTTACTTTAAAAAAACCTAGTGTATGCTCATGTACAGTGTATTAACTTTTCCCAGAGTGACAGTCTTTATGTAATAGTGAAAATTTTCCAGTGGATCCAAGCAGTTTTGAATGAAGTACAGATTTTTAATATTGCACTTCAGAAAATGGCAACTGATAAAGGTTTTTGAATCAGATTCTAATAAAGTGTTCAGTTAAAATATGTGTCCAGATGGCACATACCCCTGGTACTTAGCTTCGGTCAAAAGAAGTGCTGCACTGCTGGACACTGATACCAGAATCATCAGGAGCTTTTGGCAGAAAAAGAAAAGCAAAATAAGAAGAAGGTCAATGCAATTTGATGTCTGAAGTGCTACTCAGCTCCAGAAAAAGATGAAATGCCTATCAAGGATAGCAAATACAGCTTACAAAGAGCAGAGATGTGCAAGATGTGACTCACGTGCATTTTAGGTTGGCTCTTGGCAGACACAAGTTATGGACCCCCTTGTGAATCTCAGACAGCAGGAATATAAATGTCATTATGGCTGTCATTTGCCCAGGAGTGTCTGAGATGGCAAAAGCTTCAGTGGGCAGAGAGAGATGGTTACCCATCCCAACTAGGATAACACACTCACTGTTTTCTGGCAACAGAGGTGCCTGTATTTCAGGGTGGATATACCTGACATCACTTTCCTCAGAGTCTAACCAAACACCTTTAGGCAATGTTATCATATCAATCACAAATATTTGCAATACTGTGTGGGACTAACAGTATCACTCCTTAAAAGTGGGCCTTCTCACAGAATGAGATGCAATAAGGAAAAAAGACTTTCATAAAAAATTTCTACTAGCAGCTTCGGCTAATTGAGGTACATTGTTAGTCCTTACTCCAGCCATTTGAATTTCACTCTTTCTGACTTTTAATTTAAATAAACCCAGACATCTGCTGCCCTCTTGTTTACAGCAAGGCCTCACTAAGTCTCTAGGTAACAGCTCAGTAAGAGATCCCTTTGTTAAATGCACTTTATGTACACATGGGTAGGTCTCCTTCAAGTTCCCCAATTTAATTTACTCCACACTACAGTGATTCAATCTGATGCCCATTTAGTTACAGTGCTTGTCAGTGTACCATTGACAGTATTTCCATGTTTGTCAGAATTCCTGCTAATCTACTCACATAATGCCTCACACATTTACTGAGGCTGCCTTTTCAGTATGACTTGATTGACACTACCTTTGGGAATGCTTGAAAAAAATTATAAACTCTCCCAATTTTTCTTTAATTCAGACTGGATTTGTGGGGTGTTGTTCTTCTTTGCTTATTTATCTTAATTCCTAAGGTATTTGGAAATTTTAGGATCATACATCGTTGTTATGGTGAAGTTGTTTTTCTTACTTTACAAAAGCTGTGCAGAATCATTTGCACAACAGCTAGAATTGTTCATGTGCTTACCTTTGATCTGTTACTTTTGGGTAAAAAGTTAGTTGTTTACTAGAACTCATAAGTCATCATTTCTGATAAAAAAAAAAAAAATAGACTGGGTCCCGGTGGAACCATTAATTTAACATTCACAATTAGTTTTTTCAAGGATTTGATATGTCTCAGCCTGTCACTAAAGCAGCACATGTGGATCTTGGAAGTGGTTTTGCTTCACCTGTCCTGTAATCTTCATTGATCCTACAGCATATCCAGTCCACAAAACACTGCTACAATATTTATACAGCTCTCCAAATTCATGCAATCTATTTTCTGCAACTGTACATGCAATTACGAACTTCAAAGAGCACGCTAGTCTCACTAAAGAAATTTATTGTTTTAAGCTGTGGCAGTGATGTCCTTTTGGTATTTTTTTGTTGTCAATAGATTACATGTAACATAGGAAATACGTGGCCAAATTCTGATTCCTCCTGGGGCATATGATCACAGAGACAAATCAAAAACATCACTGTTAAGCAACGCGTTTTATATGTGCCTTTTGGAGAAGCTACAATGGTCTGATTTTTGAATCCAGGGTATGATGTATGGGTATGAGTGGGAGGGGAACCAAATCAAGGTAAAACTCAACAGCTGTACCTCTGTCAACTCAGAACAACTGAATCGGGAAAAATGGAAATATTATGATCTGGGAAAGATGGCACATATGGTAACCACATGGTTAAAGACCATGAGGTAACATTTTATCAGAGTTGCTAAGCAGTTTTTAGAAAAAAAAAATTCTCTTTTTGAATATCTTACGGTTTTTTCACCCTCATTGGGGTTGAGAAGGACAATTCAGTAACTGAATGGAGACATTGTTAGTTGTCAATCCAGTAAGAATTTCCAAGATCTAAAAATATTTCAGGAAATTTAAATATTTTGTTACAAATAAGCGTTACAAAACGTTGGGGGTTTGTTTTGTTTTGTTTGGGTTTATTTTTTGTATTTTAAAAGAATCTGTATTGTGAAATAGCTACCCAAATTACTTATATCAAACTTTAAGACTTTTAAAATCTATAAGTATCAAAACTGGAGTAAATTTAACAATTTTTGTTTGATTTTTTAAAATTGTGGTTGGTTTTATGTACCTTCTAAGCACACTCTCAGATGATAAACAGAAAACTATGAATAAATAAATCATAAAGAAATAGGTCATCCAAAGCATCGCAAAATTAACATAACCCCCTACCTTGAACAAATTAGCAAAGCAATTGAAATCCTGAAGAATCCTAAGGCTCCTGGATCCAGTAGACACATTTAATTTTGCATAGATGAATCACATTTAAATATGGAGTTAATTACACAAATTCTTTAGTGACATGTGGAAAGCTGAATGGTAATTATAGTTCATTACTATCTACATCAGTAAAGGCAACAATTCAGATTTGGCAGTTACCTCTCACATCAGCATGTGTGGTGTCTGGCAGCCTGAGCAAACACGAGATCTCACCATTGGCTGCACGACTCCATCAGCTGTAAACTATCTAAGTGTTGTAAGATCTGGGGCACACATAAAGTACAGCTGATGGCCTATTTGTAGTGAGCAGCTGCAGGGCAAACAGCCCTGGATTCCTAATACTGTCCTCAGTACATGGGGGAAACCCTTAAATGATGTCAGAAGAAATGGTGTCTGGCTATTTTCACCTAACCTGTAGCTCCAATCCCTCCAATCCAGTTCCTCATCTAAATCAATCATAAATGACTTTCATTCAAAGTGACCAAATGCAAAACTCTATGGTGTAGAATCAGTCAGCATGGAACTGTTGGAGTAATTCCAGAGGAGGGCCACAAAATTGATAAGAGGACTGAAGTGCCTCCCTTATGAAGACAGGCTGAGAAGGGTGGGGCTGTTCATCCTGAAGAAGGTTGAGTGGACACCTCACAGCAACTTTCCTGTATCTGAAGGAAGCCTACCAGGAAGCTGGAGAGGGACTCTTCATCAGAAACTGTAGTGATAGGACAAAAAGTAATGGGTAAAAATTGAAAGAGGACAAAATTAGGCTGGATATTAGGAAAAAGATATTTACTGTGAGGGTTGTGAGGTGCTGGGACAGGTTTCCTAGGGAGACTGTAGATGTCACAACCCTGGCAGTGTTCAAGGCCAGGCTGGATGGGTCTTTGAGCAGCCTGGTGTAGTGGGAGGTGTCCCTGCCCTTGGCAGGGGGCTGTTGGGACTAGATGGTCTATAAGGTGCCTCCCAACCCTTAATATTCTATGATTCTATGAATATAGTTGTTGGGGTATAGAGTGATATCTACCTAACCTGCTCTAGACATCAGTTTAACAATATGATGAATAATCTTTCGGCTTCACTGACGATGTTTACCAGACAAAATGTTACTATTAGAGGGACATAAAATATGCTTTTACAATGTGTATCTTTGGTCATTGTACGCATATTTTTGTGTGCTTCTCCTGTTACCTGTGATATGAAGCAGAGTTGTGTGGCAGTTTAACAGCTACGCCCTGTTAACAGGATCCTAACATGAGATCTCAGTTCTGGAACACAGATACACTTGTAGTTATCTGGAAAACTGATGAACTTAGCAGTTGCAACAGAAAACCATTAGGTGGGATCTGCTATGTGCCGAGGAATACTTTTAAAAGAACATACAAGGGAAACATGCCATTGACTCAGGCAGGGAATCTGGGGAACAGGGACACAAAACCATGATGACAGAAGAGCAAATCAAAGCTGCATACACTAAGCTGAAAGAGGAATCAAGAAGTAAATTTGGCAGCACACTAATGCAAGCTATCAATTCATTTTGTCTACTGACAGTAAACTTTTGAAAGATGCTTATTCATCCAGTAGCTGACAGATGGCATTAACGAGCTTGCATTTCTTTTGGATTTAGAAGCAAATCAGAATCAAGCTTCAGACTGGATTAAACACTTTTAAAACATCCTGATGTTGAGGTGCATACAATACATTTGCTATCAATAATATATATGCATCCCAGAAAAGTTGCACCTGTAGTTTTTTTTATTTCCTATTGCATACTAGATGATACCATAATTTAGAGATTACAGTTATTCAGGAAAACTCACTGTAGCAACACCATGGTGTGGCAGTCATACACCTACAGCACCAAAATGCCAAAATCATTGCTGCATGATCCACTAAGTAACAGAACCCAGAATTAAAGGGAACATGTGAAGACCTGTGCTTTAGAATATAAGCCTTAACAAAGGTAATATAAAATGGGAATCAGTACCTGGGAAATGACGGCAGGTAGACCCCACAAGCACAGATAAGACAAACTTGAAGTAGCTGATATTGAAAATCAAATTAGGAAAGAGTGGTGAAACTTATTTTTCAGCTGGTAAGGAGTTCAAAGAAAACCAATCCCAGTGGCTTTTTTGTGTGTTTTTCCTGTGTTTGCATGCTAACTCAACAGAAGGTTAAGGGACTGACACAGTACAACCAACACTGAGTACAGATTAATCACCAGTATGACAATACAAGGTGAAGGCATTCAGTGACTGTATGCCAGGTTACAGACAGAATGACCATTATCTTGTAGAGGATTTTTTAACTTTTCCCAACTCGTTCCTTTTGTGCATAGCCCAAGTCACTATATGCCCTTCTCTGAAAGCTTCGAGATCACCAGCGAAATTCCCATTGCAGGCTGCATAAAGCCATGTGTGTCCTTAACTGCATTTCAGTTGTCAGACCAAATAAATTACCTAACAAAACATGTTAGATGTTGCACCAAACTGTGACCTGTTTCAATGACCTTTTATCAGATTTTCTGTTAACATATCATACAACCTTTGATGTCTGCATGTTTTGTCATCAGTACAAATTCACAAAAAAATATATTTCAGTATGTTTACAAAGTTTTTAGTGGGATGGACTGCATAAAGCATGAGCTGTCCCTTTCAAGGGACATCAGCATAGCTGATGAGGAAGAGACTCTTTTTTATTAATTGGCTATTTTTAGTCATATATTAAAGTCGGAGTTGCCCTGCTGCCACTAATTGCAACACATAATATAAATGGCAAGTTTGGGTTTCAATAAATCCTGTTTTTCCAGGGAGAGAGTACATATTTGAAAAATTTCTGACTTACTCTGTTTTGCTTTTGGGTTCACACCATATCTTGCTTGTTCTATAAGGAATATATTTTTCTAGATGTGGCCATTCTGTGTTACAGATGGTAATTAACAACAAATCACTAATCTCTGGAGTTCAAGAAATGTTTCAACCCAGCACATCCACTTTGCCCTTCAAAAGCTACATTTTTTCTCAATAATAAACATCAAAATAACAGCATAATTGAATGAAATGCAAAGGAATTATTTATGTAATGGAGACATCTTGTTCTCATAAATTATTGAATAAGAAATAGCTGACAACCTGTTGAATTTTCCTAGGGCTGTCCTGAATTTCTCTCTATCAACCTGATATATGATTTATGAAAGCACAAGCATCAGGGTAAAAATGATAAGAGAACCTGTGTTGCATACTAATAAAGAAACTTCAGTGAAACCAATATTTAAAAGTTATAAATTAGGTCAAACTATTCTCAGTTTTGTTGTTGACATTCATTTTTTTCAGTGTTCCAGACATAAAATTGCAGGTATTTTTCCCCAAACTGATACTAAAAACCCCAACCTCTCAAAAAGGAGAACTGCTAAAATCCATCCTTTTCTATACTTGTTTGGTGATTCAAGATGCCAAAGGTTTAGGTGGGGCTCCTGTAGAGTTTTCCCTTTCACTTCTATTTCTCCTCAATTTAATCCACAGAAATGCTGTCTGTAAGTTATCACAGTACTACCTTTGAGGCCAAAACAATGATCTGATATAAAGTTCCAGCCTAAGCAAAACCAAATGCAGCCCTCAGAGTACATTGGGACATCAGCTTTTGGAACTGCTCAAAAATAGAAAGCAAACCACTATAGAATTAGAAGAGTAGTGAGACCTTTAGAATTTGACATATTTAATGCTTGCAAACCCTCTTGCACTTTGGTTTTCAGAACTCTGTACTTTACTGCATATTTTACCAATAACCTTCCATGTGCTTGCTTTTCTGACTTGGGAGGAAAATCCTTGAACTAATGCACAACATAAAATATTTTCATTCAAGAATTCATACCATAGTAACCAACAATCCAAAGAAATAAACAAAACCTCTCAGTTTTAGAGGAAACTTCAAATTTTATGAGTAGAACTTTGTGACCTCAGGCCAGCTAATTTCTGTTGGCAAAAATAAGTTGGAGGTGAGTGATACTGACTGCTCTTTTCAGCAATTATTTGTTCTTGCTGGACATCTCTCTGCTACTCTGTGTTTCTATATACTGTAAGAGAAAATGTATTTTTTTTAAAGAGAAGTAATATACAAGGGTGAATGCCATCTGTGCTTTGAGGGTTGCAGAGGTGGGAAAACAAGCAAATAAGTGGCTCATCCTGTTGTTCCACTTACATTTGGAGCTGGGTGGCAACACTTTGGCTCAGGCTTAGTTAGAGTGGGCACAACCCCAGCAGACTGATGGTGGACTGGGGGGAACAAAGGCTGATGAAGATGATGGATTCCCCAGGGGCTTTTATTTGAGAAAATCCCTATGATCACTAACAAAAGTTCACAGCCTAGCTTAAGCTATGAACAATCACTTGCTATTAGATGATAGTAGAAAAGCAGGATATTTTTTTGCCATCCAGTCATTTTCAAGAGGTAGCATTTGTTTTTTACAGCTCTGAACTTTGCTGCTCGCTGTGATACACTCTCTCAGCAGATTTCAAAAACCACATGGTGCCCAAAGAAGATGTAGGGGCTCAGGAGGATGCAGCTTATTGTCTTGTGCCTCTCAAATGGCACCTGGGAGAACAAAAAAAGGTATTGATGCAGAATGGCACCACAGAGCTCATTTTTGCCCATCAAAAAAAGCATTAATCACTTGGACATGAACCAGTATAAAAGGGGGCTTTTATTACTGGTACTTTAGCATTTCATAGAGGTGTTTTTTCAGGACTCATCACACACAAAACCAAAGTTCTGTGAGCAAGATACTCTCAGTAGAAGTTTTTGACTTTTCAGTTTTCTCTGTCTACAGACCTGATGACCTTTTAATAGCAATAAGTGATCTGAGGTACCTTAAGGGGAGAACTAGATGTTTTCCCCTTAACAAGAAAAAAAATGTTCCTAGTTGTTGGTAAAATGTCCTCCTTTGAACGTTTTTTTTTTGCTACATGTAGTATCTTGTTGAGATTTTAATGCTTCCGGACAGTCTGTCTGCAAGAATTAAAATTAATGGCCAAGGTATGATTTACTATAATTTTTCTGAACAGACTTTTGGGGTACCTTTTTTGTGTAGAGAAACACAAATGAATAAAATAATTGCATATGCTATTTACAACCTTACATTGGATTTACCACTGAATAATTTTGCAAAGGGGTGATAGAGCAAACACTGGGGCACTTCAAAATTGCACATGTTGTACAAACTTGCCTGTACTGCGCATAAAAATATATAACTTGGATTAAAGGAGTCAAAGACACTCAGGCTTCACTTCATGACTATATTACATTATAACTGTATTACTACATTATAACTGTATTACTTTGTAATCAACAAATGAAAAAAGTAAATATTTAATGCTTTGAATATAGTTTGGTTTTTTTTTTTTTTTTTGAGCACGATAAATAATTATCTGAATGAATGAAATTCCTGCACACAATGCAGCAGCAGTAGGGTAAAGAGAAATAATTCTTCTCCATCAGCAAAGGGGAACTCTCACTTTCCTGTGCCCGGGCCCTTCCCTGCATTGCTGTCTGCATAACAGCCTGTAATAGTGCCAGGTACCTAGAATATCTAATGAACTTTAGGGATGTGTGGGACTTGATACTGACCTCTTTATTGAGTGATAAGGACAGCATTGCTGAGCAAATAGCTCCATTTAATAGCAACTTTTCATCTGGAGCAAAGAGAACAAAGGGAGGGACTGAAAATCCTGACAGACAGCAAGTACAGAAGCCATGAAAAAATTACATGTATGCAAAATTTATTAAGAAAGGATGATGTCAGTAGCTGCCTTCAATTCTTAACAAAAACCCCACCGATGTGCAAGCTAAAAGAAAAGAAAAAGAAAACACTGAAACAAAGAAAGGAAGAGAAGTTGATGGATACTGTTGATTTGATTTAGCAGCCCATTCATCTGGAAGAGTCAGAAGGGGAATGTTTTAAGGTATATAAAGTATTCTGAGCTCCTCAGCTGGGCTGGGTTGGTGAGGTTAGTGTATTTTGTTTTAGTCCTTCTGCCTCTTCGTAGAAACTAAACAAAGGAGAGGCATAAGATAATAGTAACTTCTTCTAGTGCTAAACTGAGGAAAATCTGGGCCAGATCTCAAACACAAAATGAAATAAATACGTTTCTGTGCCTCAGACTGATTGCTGAACAGGTGCAAAATGGGACCCCGAAGGGAAAAATGGAGCAGTTCAATAACTTACTATTTCAGTCTGAAGCTTATAGAAGGTAAATAGCATCCTGACATTGAGGTCATAGCAGGGGACAAAAATACTACAAGGAATCAAGCAAGGCGTGCTAAATCAGCTCCCAAATCAGCAAGGGGCTATGTGTGGACTGTGGTTTGCAAGACAAGTCAAAGCAATGTCAACATTTGAAAAACAGGCTGCACTATCTCACCTTGGAGTCTGCAGAAAGTCTTGTCAAGAAAGAAACTCCGCTGAGGAAGTCTCAGGTAAAAACAATTGTAAAAGGGTTTGGCATGTTCTAAGGAAGTGGGATGGTCCTGACAGAAGCCAGGAGATCAAGAGAAGCACTGGTATATTCGATTTACACACCCTGAATGCTGACCTAGAAAATAATGAGCATCTGTGTAGGCCAGGTTCTTTGGAATTCAGAGCAGTAAGCAGAAGAATTACCTGGAGCCTTTGATCATTTTGATAAAGAAGACACTCAGCCCTATGCTATTCTCCTGGTTCATGCTATTCTCCAGAACAAAGATCCTCCTTGACTTAGATCAAAGGATTTTCAATTTCATGGAGTGAAGTGGACACCTTGAAGGATGAGCTTCTTTAGTTTTCCTAAAGAAAATTTATGCTCTTGATTTTAGGGACGAATTCCTTAATTTCTTGAATCTTTACCACCTAAGAATGTGTTATAATAATAGTGAGTATAGCATCTAGCCATAAACAAGGCTTTTCTGTGCTACAGTGATGAATGGAAATACTTGCACAACATTTACTGCTGCTGAGCTAAGCCCAGCAGCAGAACTGATTTAATCATTGATTAAAAAGATGGACTAATTGATAGATTAATATAATGTTTTATTTGGTGTCTTGTGCCATGGACCTAATGGAAAAATACCTATCATTTCAGGATTTCATGATTTTCTATAGCTCTTGCCTTTGATAATTTAATTCTCTCCTCTGAATGAGAAGAGAACAATAAGAGTGCCTTAACATTTGTATTGTCAACCCTATATTTAAGTTTGCATAGAAAATCTGTATGATACACTGACTCCTAAAGCAAGATCTTCATGAAATGTAGTAAGTGTATAAAAGATAATCCATTTGAAGAATAATTTTTACTATATTAGCAAGAAATGGTTACTGGCACTTTTCTAGTCCTTTTTAGTTTCTTTGTTTAATTGTAAGTCAGAGGTGGTATAAAATATAGCAAGACAGTGCAGTGAAGATATAGCATGTTGGTTTTTAATTAATATTCTTATAAAATATGGATTAGCATGGTTAGAAACTTACTTGAAATCTAATTAACTTGCCATAGCTATCTTGTTAGGTGCCTGAAATACTAAAATATTTTTACAAGGCTAACATATTAATAATATTGTGATTATACATTTCTGCTCATTTAATTATATTGCAAAACTTATTTTGTCCTTAGATGAGCATTAAGCATCAATTTAAAGAGCTGTCCTTTAGCAAATCATTCAATTGCTGACATACAAAATCTGATTTAATTACAAATTCATTATTAAATACTTTTATACTTAATGCTAACTTCATATTTCACTGTCACGGTACATAGAGACACTTATATATCTTTTAGAAATTTTTAAAGAAGAAGGCAAATAGTTGGTTGAGGGAGAAAGGCCATTTGGTTAGCTTTCTTACCTTGAAGGGAAAACTAAGAAATTTGCTGTTCTAATTCCACATTTGGTAACAACCAGGTCTGCAGCTACAAGTAGGGTGAATCTCTCATTATTAAAGAGAGGCTCATACTCCAATAAAGCACAAGCAGTAATAACGTGTCTTGTTCCTGGAAATCTTTTCCTGTAGACTTTGTATGAATCAATGAGCATAATTGTACTGTACTTGTCAGACAGCTGAAATGCGATTTTTAAGACATGAAACATGTTTTTATGTGAACATCTGGGATATGATGTTAAACATGAGATATGTGACTCTGAAATAGTCAAATATCATATGTATGACCTCCATAATGCAATTATCTTAAGCAGTTAAATGAGCAAGAGTTGTATAATAAGGTGATTGTTACTTCCTCCTCTTCCCACTGTGAGACTGATTGCAAGGAGTACTTTGCTGTCTTACTGAAATTTAACAGGGGTTGTGTGGCTCCAAGATTAGAAATGGTAGACCTCATAAACCAAAATTTGACCTTTTCTCGGAATTCCAGTGGTAGAACTATTCTTACATTAGAAGAGGTGCCTCACAGTAGAGGTGATCCTCATATTTTTGTGTTTAGTTGTTTCAGGGACATCCTGAACATAACCACAAATAAAAGTGTGGTCTAGAACTCATATTCCATAGTCATTAACTGTATCCAACCAACAAGATAAAAACCTAAAAGAACTTACCTTTGTGTGTTACTGAAGCTGTGCTTGTTTTTCCTCGAGAGAGGATGCTCTATTATTTTGTAATATATGAACATATTCCTCTGGTTTACATACCTGCTTGGATTTCAGTGCAGCTATCCCAATTTGTATCCCAATTTGGATCATTCATTCCTAATTTTTCTGATCTCTATTTCCTATGATATTTTTGCACCCAATCACACCTCCAAAATTTACATTTTCAAATGTATTCCCAGCTAGCGCTAATTTATGACTATGGATATAAACAAGAAATGAATGAATGAACAGGAATATTGTTCCATATTTTTATTTTTTGCATGCCTACTTTTAGGTTTTCAGTAAGAAAACATGTTGAGATTTTTCTAGTTTAATGAAAGACATTATTATGCCAATGGTCCCAATGTAACTGTTAAATAAAAAATAATCATCTAAAGCTGAATGAATTTTCCATTAGAAAGGATATATTTTCTGAAATTCTCTTGATGGTTATTTTCTGCTTTCAATAGAAATCTCAAGCATTTCTGTATCTTCCAGGAAAAACTTATAAACACATAAACAATAGCATTATTCTCAATTTTTATTTTAAGGGCCTGCAAAATTAAAGCACACAGAAAATTGTTGCAGCTATGTGCTTTTATATAAGTAAATGTGAGTTGTGAGAAACAAGATAAAAGTAAGCTCAGAAACTATAAATCTTCAGTATTACTGCATAGTAAAATTGCTATACATAATTCTTGTGCAGTTTATCTGGAAAACCTGATTAAGATATACTGCAAAATGAAATGGCTGATGCCTAAAAATTTATCGGGTTATATGAGGACATGTGACCTAAATTCCTCTGTAGCACTGATTTCCACTCAGAAATAAATGGGTGCTAGTAGACTCTGCCATAGTTCTGTGCAGACAAGTCACGTGAGTGAATGTTGCTGTTAATATTTGTGCTCACAGTCATGGGTGACATATGAGTCCAGGGGCTAATTTCAATGGGAGAAAGCCTTGACCTTTTGAAAAGTCAGCTTGGCCCTAAATCAACCAAATTTTAATGTAGACCACGGATGAAGATCTGTATGACAGTCATAACTGATGACTGGATCCTCCCTATCTTCCAAACACCATGGTTTGGCATTTCAATACTGTAGTGACATGCTGATCTTATTGGTGACTCTGGGGATATTATTTTAGTAGAGGCAGATGGATCTTTTCTCCTACACAAAGGCTGCCAACTCTAAGGATTTCTCATGCTGTTTTCAGGATGGGGGAACTGAAAGAAGACATACCCAATAAGTAGGACACACTCATGAGTCATGCACAGCCAGCATGAGAATTCATGTTTTCCTTCTGTAGTGGTAAATAAAAGTCATAAAGAAGATGACTGAGTAAATGAAAATGGGAGATAGAAGCAGCCCAAAATATAGGAAATCCTAGTACAAGACAATCTTAATTCAGTCCCAAAAGTGCAGTTTGCTTCACATGGTCATCTCTTATTTACTGAGATTTCTCTATTTCAACATGTTTTCCACCTGAAAAGGAAAGCATGGAGTGAAGGTGGTTCAGAGTATGACAGAACATATGGAGGCTGCAATAGGGAATCAAGTCAGGATGTTTAAATTACCCTGTATACTCAGTGAGACAAAAGGTGGCTTAGATTTCTGTCCAGATCAGCAAAATGCAATTTTCTCTGGCTTCATTTAATTTACCAATGTGTTGACAGTTGATCTTTGACTTTTGACCTCAGATGAGCGCAACTAACTCGAAATGTTGCAGTCTTAGTGTGTGCTCTGAGCTGGATTTGCATGTTTCATTGTAATTCCTGTAAGATGTCAACAATTAAATAAATAAGTCTTGTAGATGCACGGATATGTTCCAGGTCCATAAGTGAGTCAGATTCCATTAAGTATAGTTAAGTATATTCCACTAAGTATAGTATAGTTTACAGATATTTTTCAAATGTGCTCATAACTATTCCTATTTAGAACTAAACATGCTTCTAACAAAAGAATTTAAAAAACATATTTAGATTTTCTTAGGCAGGCCCAAGAAATTTGGTCCTCATTGTTTGCAAAGAATAAACATGTGCATCCTAAAGAATAAATGGTGATGATAGTGCCTATGAGCATAAATTTTCTCGTGATAATACTAAGGACATTTCATTGTCTCTTCCTTAATTAAGAAGAGCTAACATTCATAGGTGATATTAAATTTGCTTTCCCACCTGTCTTTAGTCAATTTTATGTTTGACTCATAGTACATCATGTTTCTCATCCTTTTATTTCTTTTTTTTTTTTTTTTAAATCCAGAAACTAAAATAGACATCTTTTTTATTATTTTTCTGGAGACTATCAGGTGATCAGAGAACTTCAGATTCCAGCAAGCGCTTACATTTAAGATAAACAGATTTTCAACATTTTTCTTTCCAAAAGGGAAAGAAAGAAAATAATATGAAAATGTGGCATCTTCAACAATCAAAATGCCACTGGATTTATCAAAGGAAAATGAAGTTGCTTTGTGAACAGTCTTTGTATGTTCCCTTTTTGATCCAAACTGGTTTTGTGCAGGTTTTGGAGTATGATCTTGAAATGAAATTTGTAAATTAAAAAAAAAAAAAAATAGAAAAGTTTCCATATCTCTGGTCCAATTAAGTCTGAAAATAAGAGGAGCAAGTTATTAATTGTGAGTAAATTGTCCTCCACTTGTTCAAGAAAGTTACTGTTTAAAAGCAGCCTAACCTAAGGATAGAGGCACACATCCTGCTTGGTTGAAGTGAAAGAGTAAAATCCTTACCTTAAAGATGTTGTGGGCTCAAATATATTTTCAGTGTAAGGTAGAATCTATCCTTCCTGTGCTGATGGGTGGCATTTGTACAAGAAACACATTTAACCTCATTAGGGCTGTTGCTGAAAGTAACTGGTCCCAGTTAGGCGCATGACAGTGTGTATGATGATTCATAAGACAGCCTGCCTGTCTCTCTGGAACTTGTCTCCCACATTTAGTTTTTGCACATTCTCAAAATATCTACCCTTAGCAATTATAACTGTCAAAATTAATGAGTAAAAAATGCCGTGAAAACCATGCGTAGGTATTGGTCCTTTTGGGTAAGCAATAATCTTTGCAATTATTTATTAAGTAATTTCTGTGCAGAGCTGTTGATCTGAAAAGCAATTCTAAAAGGAAAAAATTGTTAAGGAAGGCTGGTACTTAAAAAGGCATGCTAATCACATAAACACGTCACAGCATAGGAAGAGACTGAGAAACACAATAGGCGTTCATCTTGTTTCAGCTGCAAATTCTTCACTGACCTCTGGATGAGATGGGAGCAAACAGTAGAAATCAGATCACATTGTTGAGAGGATGGTGAAGGAATATTACAAGCTGGTAGAGACAAAATCAAAAAAAACAAATTCAGAAACAGAAGCATGTAAATTAACACACCAGAAATAAGAAGGACAGAATAAGAAGGCTTTAGAAGTGTGTTAATAGTTTAAGGTAAGAAGTCTGAAGCAAGTGTCGGCCTACTCCCTCTGTGAAACAAGGAAGCTAATTGCAGGTGATCCTGAAAAGAACAAAATGTCAGTCTTTTTTGAGACAATCTTCCGTAAAAAGGTCAGGTTATGACTAGAGGATCACTGCAGCTGGTAGAGACGAAAATGAGCAAGATCTTCAATAAGAATGGGGAAGAAGAATTTAGAGATTATTGGGGTAGTTAGGGGTTTGTCAAATCTCTGAGTGCAACCCCTTCCCAATGAGAAAAAGGACTTGGTGCTGCTCCTGCATGGCCCCCAGGCAGCCCTGCTCCCCACTGTAGAATCACTGGAGTATGACAACTGCTGAAGGAAGAATGAACTTCAAACAAACAAACAAACCTAATCAAACAAACGAACACAAAATCTAAATGCAGTTGCAAACAAAGAAAGCATATATTTCCCTTTAACATGGAAAGCAGAGTAGCATGAGAATTTCAGATTAGTCACATTTCAATACTTTACCCAGCAAAAACCTGAAGGAGAGAGTGACTACCTGTAAACATAGAAAATAACAAATAGATAAATAAGAACTAGGATGGATTTTTAATGAATAACCATATCAAATAACAGATTTCTCTTCTTCATCAGATCTTGCTGATGAGAAACAAGTAGGAGATTTCCTGGGGCTTGTTGCCATCGGTAGAGCTTTGATATCTGACAAGCCAGGACAACGACTTTAACAAAGCCTCTGAAATTTGTGCAACACAAGTTAGTCAAGCATACGCAAGAAGTAATCCATCAATTCTCTATGAAAATGAAAGTGTTCAGATAGGACTCTGCAGAATCAAACTGCATCCACTTCTATCCAATACTTTCAATAATGAAGTGCATGATGTACCAGAAAATGGTCTTGTTAAATTTTTAAGTTTCAAAACAACATCAGACCAGGACAATCAGCCTATTGGAGGACAAGGTTAGAATGACAAAGGACAATTCTTGATAAACTCAAGAAATAGTCTGAAAATCAATCAGGAAGTGTGACATTAAAATCAGTTGCACAATAAAGGACATGGGAACAACCAGTTAGAGATAATTTCTGAAAATCATCTAGATTTAGAAGAGAGCATAAGCTGAATAAAGAAGGTATTGACCCTATACGAAATAAGTTTATCTACAAAAACCCCAAAATCTTAGGTTTCAATTTTGCTTTGGGGAGGCTGCTGTTAGAGGGGCAATCAATTTTGGAATTCACTCCCAAAAAAGATGTTCACTGGTTAAGACCCCCAGAGACCAATAAGAATGCTCTGATATAAAAAATATGATACCTAGAGAAAATACTCCGTTAATTTATTTGAAAGACATCAAGAATGAAGAATGGAATGGTGATTTTTCTTTTTCAAGTGTATAAAGAGCTACTGCAAAGGAGAAGGCAACACTCAAGTGTTTCCTTCTTTCTTTGTTTTCAACACTTGTGAACAGAATGAGAAATAGTGGATTTGAAGTGTAACATAAAGCACAAAACCAGACAGTAGAAGACATCACTGCAACAAGGGTAGTGAGGAGATGGTATGGATCAATGGAGCACCTGAGGAGTTTTGTTGTTGAAGTTCCTTTGATAACTAGTTAGACAGTGAGGAATGACCCAGGTACTGGCTGTCCTATCAGCAGATGAACTGGGGGTCACCTTGAGATTGATTTGTATTTCTCTGTGGTTTCACCATAAGAACATTGCATATTTCACATTCACCTCTGCTGGTACAAGGTATGAGGAACACTAAAGCTTCAAAAGCTTTTTGTCTGGACTCAGAGCAGAGCTAGATGGAAACCAAAGACTTATTCCTAGATGTTTTCCTAAAAATGTCCCTAAATAAAGTTCATGTCAGTGAGAATGAAATTACCCAGGACATGTGACATCAGGTGACCAAGTTATTAAATCTCCATGCTGCATTCAGGTAGGAATTATCCAAGCCCATTTGTGTGCATATACACACACAATATACATATTGATACCTACATACTTATATGTGTGTGTATACACATCATACATATTTTAATAATATATTTTGTGTGTGTATAGTTATATCATAAATGTATTGTATATATACCAAGGCAGGTGTACATAAAAGTACAATCAGGATTGTCCAAAATACAATTCAAAGAACTTAAATTGTCTTTGTCTCCAGTGATTATAAAGGATACATAAAGAGCATAGTTTTTAACTTAGGCAACTGTATTTTATGCATAAAATACTGCTCTCTCTCCCCCATTTAGCAGTAAAATTATCTGCAAGGGAAAACATGAACAGTTTATAACCCAAATTGTAATTTGAACATTTTTTATTAATAGTAGAATAAACCTGTTCAGCATTCATTAATGGTTTTGAGACAGATGTGGTAGGTCTTTCCTTTATCATAAGCAAATTTGATGGGAAATCGCAGGTTCCTGTGCCACATGTGAATTAATCATACAAAAATTCAAAGATAAATTCACTCTGAGGCCTGCCAAAGCTGCTAAAGGCAGCAGTTCTTCTGCTTTCTTCAAAAGAGGAATTCTACTTTCCCATTAAATTTTTTTATCACTTAGCACATATTTTAGTATATTCATTATATTCATTATATTCATTATTGTTATAGCAAGTATAAAGTCTCTCTTTTTTCGTACTCATATTTAGTGAGACTAGTGCATCTGTCTTTGTAATCAACATCTACATGTCTGTCATGCTCAACTTTCCAATGACTTAAAATTTTCTGAGCTTCCTTTTCTGGTCATACACATTCATGATAGTTGAATCACTGACCTACTTGTCATTGAAGAATTCAGACTTAATGTGTACACAGAAAATTTAACTTTTTTTTTCTTATACAGCTACATTGTCCAAAAAATCATCACTTCTTGCAGTCAAATGTACTAGATGAGGACATGTTATTTAAACATTTTAAACCAACAAGGAAATAATGGTTAACCTGGGAAACAAGGAGGAATGCATGTTCCTTTTGTGTAGCTTAGGAGAATTCTCCATTGTCTCTGTGTGGTTTAGGCAGAAATGCATCCAAAATCAAATCAAAATTTGCAATTTACAATTTTTGCCAAAAGAAATAATGAGTGATAAAACATTTAATTTCCACATGATTGAATGTTTTGTCAGGCACAAAAATTGGAAGGAGAAGCATTTGGAAAGATATTGGAAAGTTTCACTTTCAATCATCTGAAGTTCATTCATGTCACTGTGTATTCAGCCATATCCTCTAACCACCATAAACAACCTCTTAAACCAGAAGGGAAAGAACATTTTTGCATGGAAGATGTAGTCAGGGAAAAGCTGACTGTAGAAGGGAAAGAGGGCTCAATGGAACACAGAAGGAAATGTTTGTGTCAATAAACATTAAATTCAGACTAAATCAAAATTAAATTTGACTTGTCAAATAAAAATTTAAAGTATTAAAATGACATTGAAATCTACATATTTTTAGAAAACTTCCATACATAAGTTTATTAGCAAGATTCCTGTGGAAAATTTTACTTTCATATTAATAGAATTATATTTTGGAAAAAAAAAATTCCAATAAATTGTTCAATAATTTTGAAGGAAAAATAATGACAGCAGGATCTGCCTAAGTTTAATCTAAAATTGTCGTAACAATAAAAATAAGATGATGAATGACGTGAACTCTGAAATCCAAAGCCTATGGTTAAAGATAACTGAAATTCAGCTCTCAGAACTGGTCAAAGTGAAGGCTGCTTAAAATTATCAGAGAACTAGATCCAAATTGGACAATTTACCAACAATGGAAAATAGCAAAGCAGCTGTACTGAGCAGCAGGGTCACTGATTGCAACAGAGTCAGTCCTGACTCACTCTCGTACAAATGAGAGGGAGAGAAAATGCTTCTTTCCAAACAAACCAGGTTGCTGTAGAGGAATTGTGTCGAGAATTACTCCTGTATTTTTGCTGAATACGTCACTGAAGGATCTCCTGAGGTTTATTTGGAAAGAGCCCAGCTGTGCCAGCTACACCTGCTAGGTGGTCAACTGCTAGGCAGTTTACAACATCTGCATGCCCAGATAAATGATCAGCGAGGATGTAAATCTGACCCAGGAATTTTACAAATAAAAAGATGATCCAAAGCATGCTGATGTTCTTCAGTTTCAGTGACTTGTGGTGTGATAAGAAAAGCAGTCCCATCCCTCTAAACTCAGAGACTGTTTTGAGTCAGCAACTTTTATATCTGCTTCTAGCTGGAAATAAAGTTTCAAATGACTATTTTACAAGGGAAATTTTGTAAGTGAGGTGATAAGACCTATTGGTTTTCAGTGAAATAATCAGGATAGTTAACTTAAAAATGAGACAGAAAATCTCCTTTGAAGAAAATTGGTTGTGAGAGGAAAATGCTGTAAAAATTATTAAATTGTGTTTATTAAAAGTAGAAGAGAACTCTGCCTTTATTTCCATGTTATGCTTTGAAATATGAGTAGGCTTATCTTCACTGGGCAAGCCATAAACCTACATCTTGTCCACTTCTTAGAAAGTAAATTATTTCCCTCCACAAACTATGAAGGGGAAATAAAAGAGCTCTTTTGTGTTTCTTTTGCACAGTGAATCATCAGACAAATTCAATTTTGAAAATATAAACTGTAAAAAATCAGAATGGAAAACATAGAGTGAGGTTTCAGTCAGCATTATAGGGAGAAACAGCATTTGTACGTGTGTGTGTGTGTGTGTGTGCACACTTGTCTGCGTGTCTGTTCAAGTGAATGTAAAAGGGGAACTTTAAAATTTTAAGGATAAACAAACTGTCTGAAAAGGTATGTCTGACACTTGTGCATGGAGACGTGTGCCACTCCTCGTGGAAAACCAATTGAAACTCACAAATGTGGAGTATGCTTTGGCCCCAGAGCAATTCTAAGCTGATATATTTACTGCACAGAATGGCTATTAATTTACACCTCTGAAGCTGAATCCTCTTGTGTTAAAACCAAACAACTGTGATAAGATTATGAGTAATGTTGTTACATCATAATGAAGATTGGAAAGTGGAAAATAAATTTACCAGTAGAACTGTGAGTGTTAGAGGAAGAAATTAAATATCTAAGCTGGAATTTGACTAGGACACAAGGACCTAAATGGTATTAATTCATTAACTACTCTAAACCGTTAAAATGCACTTCTCATTTAAAGGCTTCCATTTCTAGAAAAGCCAAGGTTTCAAAAGGTTAACAGAGAATTTATTTCTTATTTTACAGAGAGACAAGAGCCATATGCTGAATTGGCAAAGTAATCTTGAAAGTAAATCCTGAAAGATAGATGTGTCACCAGGCTGAACCTGCCTCAAGGCAGCTTCCCTTTGGAAACCAATGGAAAGGTTTAATTCCACACAAGGACTTATTGCTCTTATTTTATTTTTGGAATTTTTTTTTTTTTTTGTCACTACATATGGGGTCATTCAGTTCCTCATGTAATCAAGGAAGATGTGGGTCAGAAGCTGGCATTCTTAACTTTTACAATGAAGGAAAATAGCTCCAGACTTTTGAAAATGCACTTTTCCAACCTTTGAAAACTTAAGTACAGTGTGAGATAAACAGATAATATTAAATTGATCCTCTCTATTGTGAAACTCCTTTTCATACAAGAGTTATATTGTGCTGACCACATTACCCCGAAAATTTTTTAAGAACTAGTAAGGCAAATGTCTTCACATCTTGTGATAAGTGTCAGGCAAGCTGAAAGAACTAGGTTTAAATGGTGTGGGACACAGAGAGCATGAGATCTAGCAAAATAAATCAATATATATTGACAATCTTTCAACAATTAGACATTTGTAAGTTATTTTTATTTCAGCTTTTCTCCAGACATCGGAGACTGAAATTTTCTCACCTTTTACAGAAACACAGAACCACAGAACAGTTGAGGTTGACAGGGAGCACTGGACATTGTCTAGTCTAAGACCTTCTCCACTTAGACCTCTAGCCCAAGTCCTCCAGACTTTCCCCTGGTGCTGAGGGCAGTCTTTGTGGCAAAGTTTCAGGCAAAGAAGACATTAAGTACCTCAGCCTTTCCCCTGTACTATGTGACCAGGGCCTCAAACCCATTCAGCAGCAGGCACACTTTTCCCCTTGTTTTCTGCCTGCTGTTGATGTAAAAGCCCCTCTGGTAGCCCTACCTGTTCCTCACCACACTCAACTGGGTTTTGAGTTTGCTCAACCCATTGCTGAGAGCACAAAAATGAATTTCCTTGTCCAGCTAATTTCAAGAACTAAAACTTTGTGGCATCAACTAAATTGATATCATCCAGCTTTCAGATACAGCTAGGTACAGACAACCTTGAACTTTTTTATACAAACACAGTCTTGAACAGAGGCTGTTAAGGAAAAAAGTGAAAAAAGAACTCTTGGAAAATACCCAAACCCCAAAAATCTAGTCAGGCTGCTGTTACCAGAGGAACAGGAGTGTTGCATGTCAGCTGCTCTTGATGAAGCCTGGCCCTGGCCTCCTGTTGTAAGGATGGTCTATTCAGTTCCTCCATCTGTGCTAGGGATGGAGCAGTCACCACTGAGACTACTCAAGGTTTTGACATAGGCAAGCAAAGCTATTTTGCTGTTTCTGACATTCTATTACTATGGGTAACTAATTTACAGGCAGTCAAAGCTAGCTGAAAACAGGGACAAGCAATGAGCTATGGAGATGAAATATGTGTGTGTGGATTTAAATGCTTATAACACAGAAAGTAGGAATTTGGATATCATAAGTGTCTTTTGATACCTACAAACAATCTAAATGTGCTCCTGTTGTCTGCTGCAGAGGGGACTCTCACACTGAGCAAAGGACTGCAAAAGGGAGAAGGCAAAAACTTGGCATTCACATGGCCTTTCAAGGGAGTGAATCTTTAGCCCACATGGATGGGGAGGGTCTCCTTCCAGCAGAGGGGAACACTGCTGCTCTTGCATAGGGCACAAGTTCATTATCCTAGCCTTTCCTGTAAAGGCCAATAAATAAGTATGAATTTAATTGTGTTCTGGTCTACATCAGGCATGTACTGGCATATGGGTATAATGCATAACACATATATAACCCGTGGAACAAGTTGCCATAAGACTCTGAGCCTGAATTTATTTTGCAGGTTTTCACATTACAAACTAAAACCAAAGATATTAAGGTTTTTTCATTTATCTGAAACAGTAAAGTGCCTGATTTCAGAGGGAAAAAAGTTCAATCACACCTCAAACAAGCTAATTTAATTTCTGGCTTTATTTCCCAAGCTGGTAGTTTTCTGCAGAAATTCAGTTCTTGATTAATATGCATCATTAATTATTTAAATAAAAGTGGACCCCATAAATTCAAAGAACAAATAATGCCACTTGACTGCTAATTCAGCAAGCTAATTAGAAGACTTCAGTCATGCCAGCTGACAGAATATGATTAATACAAATGAATAAACTTTGCTTGTAGGGTTATTCAATATTAAGTTCTACTACGTGTATATACACACAGAAGACCAAAGGAGGAAGAACGTAGTAGAACTTAATATTGAATAACCCTACAAGCAAAGTTTATTCATTTGTATTAATATACACACATTTAAATTCAAGCAAAAGTAATCTTGGTATAAGAGAAGAAAGGGTCTTACAATTAGGGTTTGAAGAAGGCGAGATTTAAAAAACAATAAGACAACACGAATGCATATTTGGCTCTTCTACTCATCAATGAACACTTCTGCACTGGACCTTTCACTCTGAGATATCATATTCAAAAAATGTGCCTGTAAGTTCTGCTCAGTCCTATGCAGGCATGCTATTGGGCAGTGTCACCAGATCAGCACAATGCAAAATGAAAAGTATAGAAATATGAAGATTTTGAGACAGTTGAACAGGTTGTTGCATGTCACATGTCCTAATCTGAAGGGCCACATTTGCTGTAGGAGCACATTTCTCCATGTTCAAGTCACTCATATTTAATTTCATCCTTTGATCATAATTGTCAAAGGTATTGAGCATCACAAGAGCTCAGCTATGTTGTAAGTTCTAAATTCAGAGATCAATGAATTGATTGTACATTTCTTAGTATGTACAGATTACTCAAAGGTGAATATCAACAGCTGAAAACATTAAGGAAAGTTAGGACAGAACTTCCAGACTTAATGAAGGTTATTACTTTCACATTGTTTCTTGAATGAGATGTCTTTAAATTAAATGGATTATTCATCAAGCTCAATCCATTGTAACTAGAAAGTACCAAAAGTCCCTGACCTCATACAAAAACAATATATATTGGTGGAACAGCTTTTCATAATACATGAAGAACCAAAGTTAATATGGAGGTCACCAGTAGCTATGTCTGTACCTCCACATGCCTTTGTCAATCACTCCCTGAGCTGGGCATAAAATGCTTATATGTTCCCATTTTCATCTCTGGTAATTGGGACATAAACCTGGAGAGCAGTAAGAGCAGAGTAAAATGTAACAAAATGGTGTGTTTGCTTGTTGGACTGTATCTCAGCACTGCATTTTCCTGTTGTCTGCTGACAGATGTGTTGTGTTCTCAGGCAAGATTAAAAATAGCTAGCGCAATGAAGCCTCATTTTTAAAAGCTTTTTTGTACTAGATTTGTGATTTTCAAGTAATTTTTTTTTGTTTTTCAAAAATGCGGTTTGAATACGATATGTTTCACTAAGATTCTTTTCTTTTTGTCAGTAAGGAAAACTTGCAGTTCCAAAACAGATAGTGTCAGAGACAACAGAATGAGGTTTTTTAATAGGTGATGCTTAAACCTAATATCTTAGGCTCTAATTAGAATTTACTAGAAATGTTAGACGTGGGGGAGGGAGAGTGTTCTAATGGAGTATTTTAATAAATTTAGCAGGAGATGTAGAATGCTCATGGTTCTTTTCCTGGCCTTGGTTTTTACCCAGTGCATCAAGTCTGGCAGCTCACTAACTGTCTTTACCTGTTTCGTGAGGAAAATGGAATTGAAAATATTTTGCCTGGGATCAATGAAACATGCACCCAAGGAAAAAGATGAAGTGCTTTATTCTCTTGCTAATAGATATTAATATGAAAAGCAGCAGCAAGACCACTGGCTATGAAGTTCTGTGAGGTTTCTTGTTGCTAAACAGCAACTTGCTAGTCCATCCCTTCTGCAGAAGTACTGACCAGTGGTTCTAAACAAGATGGTGAACTTCCAAAACTTTGAAATCCATTCACTTGCTATGAACCAAGAAACTATGACAAATCTACAACCCAAATGAAGATGCATGTACTCTGAGGCAGGGAGGGAACTTGCTCTCAGCTTACTCAGTACAACATAATTATGGCTATTATTGCTCTATTCACAGGAAGCAAAACTATTTGAGTTTGGCTCTGGTGCTGTGGAGAGATATATGCACAATATTAGAACAGGAAAAAAATAATTGATTTCTCGCAGCTCTAAAGACTGGACTTAAGACAATTGTACACTCTGCCTGTGGGCACAAACAGCTGAAAATTCAACTTCTCTAGTCCTGTCAGAAAAAACACACTTTATTTTTCTCTTCTGCAAAATGCTATATGCCACAGGGTATCGAACACTGTAACAATGTTTTTCTTCAACCATTCTAAAAATGGTATTCTTTGGAAGACTGGAACATTAAACTAGTAAGCAGTGTAAGTTTGGATTGAAGAGAGAGGGGCCTGGAAAAGAACAAAAATAATACCCCTAAAACTGAAGAAAGTCAGTGAAATGAACAAAGACAATAGTGACCATTCCTGAAATCCTTATTCTACCTTTATTTCCTTTGAAAATAAAAAATCCTGCCAGGATGAAAATTGAAAAGGATTTCAGGATTGGCCTCGAGATGAGAAAGTGAAGTTACACATGTATGTGACTGAATGTTTTCTTTTAGAAAAAAGGAGGCCAGAAGTGAGTCTCTTGAATAAATACCATCATTTTGAAAAGGACTAAGCAGCCAAGATTTCCCTTTTCAGTGTATTTTCAGTGATGTGCCTGAACAGCTGTTGTGAAACTCATGTTCATGTTGTCTGACAGTTCCATCATCACAGATGCATGAAACTTGACAAAAATGAAATCAAATAAATTCAAACATCTCTGTCACTTACATGAAATTTTTGAAATACAGCAGAGAAAAAACTAAACAAGGTTTCATGTCTTCATCCTGTGAAATTTCATCATATTTTTCCGAGATCTAATGGGCTGAAGATTGCCATTTCCATCCCTTACTGCTTGCAAGAAACACGAGGAAGTCACTTGTGCATGGCCTTTTGTATGGGATTTCTCAAACTTGGAATATGTACCTCAAAATTTCAATAAAGCTTTTGTTTGTTAGGTCTTGGTAAGATCCAGAGTTTTGATCCAAGGAGTGGGTGGAAAAATGAACAGGTATAGATACAATTAATGAGCATTTCACTGAATTTGGCCTCTTGGGGAAAACAAGCAATGTGTTTTTGCCAAAAAAGTCCTACTGAAACACAGATGTGCAGATATATCAGGAAAGGCAAACTGTGGGAACACTCTCTGTTTTTTTGGAAAAGGCAGTAAAGAGAGACCATATGCAATGTCTGGTGCTTCAGACTCAAAAAAGTCCTGGTAAGCCCAAGAATCTGTTTGTGGGATGTTTTTTCTTTTTTTTTCCAACAGATCATCCTCTTTTATGCAACTTATTACCTTTCCCTATAAGCTTTGCATTTCTTTTCTTCTGTCTACTGTTAAGAGTTTATAACTTCCAATAACCACCACTAATACTGGGATTCTTCCCAGCATGCATCAGTCTTTTGAATACTCCTTTTCTTGCTAATCTAGATAAAATGGACTCATCTCTACCATATGTCAGGCCTCAACAACTGCACAACACTTTGCTTATTAAACCTCTGAAAGGATGAAGACCAACTGAAGTTCAAACTTGTTTTCAGGAAGATGTTTGAGGCTAATTCAAAGGAAATACTCTCCCAGATGCTTTTTTCCTAGATGATCAATGTTTGGGTTTAACAGTTCGGTTTTTCAGGTGGGTTGTTTTATTTTGTGTAGTCTGTTATTCTTTTTTTTAATGTTGAATACCATGTTCAGATGTATTTGATCTGAACTAATAGATCTTTCAGACCTTAATTAAATCAAATGTTAGTACATGCAGGAGTGGTGTCTAATTGACTGCAACAGGATCTTCAGCCAGAATAGTCACAACATCTGGGCTGAGTCGTCTCTCCTGAAAAGTCCATGGCTTGTTATTTAGTTATAGATTTTCTTTTCTTATAAGGACATCTCTAGTAGGGAGAAGACAGATTTGATTGCTCTGTTAATCAATTCTCCATCACTCTTTCAAAAAAAAAAGGAATTGGAGCTGAATGATCCTTTGCAGCTGTCTACCAAATCAGTTTTTCCCAACAATTTTCTTTTATTTGATCCTTAGGTTTGAAAATCTGATTCAACATATTTTGTAAAAAAAAAAAAAATCCTTTTACATCAGAAAGCTTTTTTTTCTCTTGAACTGCTTTTCCTCACACTAGCCTTCCTGATGAAGATTTGATCTCTCTCCCTGTCCAGGTCCTTCATCTCTCTGAAGGCCGGCTTTTAATTAAAGAGTTACTTTGGTTTGGATCATTTATTGTTATTTGTTTAAATGTTACTGTTTGTGCTTTGAATTGATTGCCCCTGTACAATCTCATCATTTGCTGTGGCACTGAGAGAATTTATTCTTCTATTGCCTCAGGACATTGATGCAAACATAGTGTTGCATTTGATAAAGATTCTTATGATAAAAGAATTTACAACAAAGGAAAAATTAATTTTTCCTAAAGCTCAATGGCATCAAGATCAGATAATGCCTCCCTTTTTCCCAGTTCCAATTCCCATTTGCTTAGAAAATAGGTTTCTATTTATTTGGACTAATATGAAAAGCACATTGTCATACAGACAACTGCTATACTCGACAGAACAAATGTGCCTTTGTCACAGGAATTTCTTTGTAGCTACCCTTCTAGCCATTAACAACAGGCTTAAGCCAAGTGGTACTATTTTAGTCCCAGTGCAATTTTCTTGTTCCTGCAAAGAAACACCTTTTACTGTTCAGTTTAAAGTAAATTGACACTTGCAGCCATTCTCTGTTGTAAATTATTTTCCTTTCATGGTTTTTTATGAAGTTTTTTTCATTGAGTTTTCAAAGTAAGAAATTTCTTTGTTTCTTTTGTATTACATCCAGTTTTGCTGATGCTGTTGTTTCAGTTCTATAGAACTGTAAAAGAAGATAGAAATATTCCATTCCCAGCAGTAATGTCCAGGAACAGAAATACTTGAGAATCAGTAGAGAACTTTGCTGTACTCAGAACAAAATTGTCAGTGACAATAACTTCTTTTACCTCTAATGATTGTGCATGACTCTTATTCCTGCTGAGTGTTCTTTTGAACTTTCGTCTGCATTGAAGCCCCCCTCCTTGTGGGCTTTTAGCACATCATGATGGGCTGTGGTTTATTTGGAATTTCCTCAGCTCATGAAACAATTTTGGATGAAAATCTTCTCCCTTCTGCCAAAAGCCTTCCATTCTGATATCAAATAGGACAAAACTTCCCCATCCATTTTCTACATAGCCATTGGTGTTCCATTACCTAATGGATATTATCAAAAGAGCTGTAAAGCTGCTTGTTACCACAACAATATCACAGAAATATAGATTTTCAGAGAGAAAAGAAATAGCAAGTGAGTCACTTCTTGGCCATACTGTATCGTGGTGTTGTGCACTACAGTGTATTTCCTGTTGCTTTATCTAGTCTGGTTTTAGGCATCAAGCACTGCTATTTCCCTGGGGAGATCATTCCACAGTCTATTACATTTCATTGTTAGCAAGCTCTTGCCTTGTGTGCAGTTCAAATGTCCTTATTCTGGATCATCCCAGATCACTCCCTGCACCGAATAAGTTTTAAAGTCAATGAATTCCAAGTCTCTTACAGAATTTTTTAATAACCTGTGGGGTTTGGGAACCAGGACTCTTTTTGTTTGCTTGTTTGGAGATGGGGACACATTTCTTTGTTTGTTTTAAGAAAACGGAGGAGGAAAGCAAAAATGACATTAATTTCTAAACTTACATATGCAAATTACTTTGAATAGTAATTGAAGCGGTAGGTCAAAATTTAGATATGGAAGAAGTGAATGTTACAATCTTTAGCAAATTCTTTACTTTTAGCTAGCACATTAGTTAGAGAGTCATGTTTTAGTTTTGCTTTCTCAAATGTTGTTTAAATGTTTTTTTTTTCTGAAACACTGGACCTGGATTTTGCCTGAAGTTACTTTTACTCACTTAATGCAAACAAGCAATACAGTTTAGATATCCTCTCCATGTGGAGCACTTAATCACTTGTATATATTCATTGTCTGAATCTTCGTCACACTGACTGTTTAGGTTGTTCTAAGTATTAATTTTGTGCTCTGAAATCAGACAGTTTTGCCACGAGATCATCCAGAGCAGTACGTACTCTCAGCATTTCCTAGAGCTTCCACATAGCACAGTACTTCGAAGTCTTCACAGACCTTCTTCATTTCCTTTGTGCCACTTGGGGTTGCAATTCACATTTCTTTTGCCACCTTGTCTTACAATTCCTTGTATAGTCTCTTCTAAGCAATTTATATTCCTTTTATTCTAAAACTGAACAATTTTCATATCTTGGCTCTTAAAAGACCCTGTTTATTGCTGAAACCTTCACATGACCGCGATGTTTGCTGTCTGGCATATCATGGTAAATGACACACCACATGAGACTGCAGCATCTACTGACCATATTAAAAGAGAGCACAAAGGTCTGGAATGGAGTGAGCAAGGAATGATTTCCTCTGTCAGTCTATAGATCTCTCTTAATCTGGTTGCTTGGATGAGGGGAGACAAGGTTTTAGAACATCTGGATGTCCAAAGCTATGTTTGGCTCTTTTTAGCCAAAGGGGTCTCTATAATTGTGAGGAGAGGCAGTGAAAATTGCCTTCAGGTGGAATCTTCCCCTTGGGACTTTCTCTCACATAGAAACAACCCAGATTGTTCCATGTTTGTGTTGCAAACAAGGCATGAGCTTTACAGTATTTTGGTATCCTCTGTGGACACCCTGAGAAAACATTAAATGTGACTGAATGTAGCTGATGTAACTTTCATCAAAGTCTTTCTAAAATTGGATACAGTAGAAGTTTATTTTAAGGCAGGTTTATAAATACACAGCTCAGACTAAAAGCTATTATCAGCCAGGAATGAAATAATCGATATTTGAATCCCAACTGTATATTACCTTTGAATGTTGTAGCTATACCTATACATGAGGACAAAGTAGAGTAATTGTCTCCCTCTCTTGCTTATTACAGCACTGCCTAGCAGCTGCCTTACTTCTCCAGGGAGCATAAGAACAATTGATGAATGACTCCTTTGGCAGCTCTGCCCACGCTAAATAAATGCCGAAGAGGCAAGCCCTGATTCCTGCTGCCACCACAGCCTCTAGGGACTTGCTGGGACTGGGGACAAAGCACTGCTGGGTGATGGGCCAGGGACAGCCCTGAGTGGGTGGGCTGGACCATCTAGTGCTGTTTTCTCTTGTATCCAAAATGTTTCCAGGAGTAGGCTGTACTTTTTAGGCACAGATAATTGCCTGAACCTTAGCTAATAGTCAGCAGCAGCTGAAATCACGTTGCTATCTGGCCATTACCTCTACATGTGTCAAGTGTGCGAAGTCCAGCAGACTTCTGACCTTTTGTACCACTGTGTTCTGCAGTAGTTTCTTTGGGAAGGCTGAAGAATACAAACCACTAAAAGCTAACACCTTTCAGATGCCCTGAAGTTACAATGAAAAGAAAGTGAAACCATTTAAAAAGTCAAAGTGATACAGTAATTACATGCTAATTAACCAAAGAGACAGTTGTTTCTTACTTTTGTATGCAGATGTATAACTTTTGCTGTGGCTCCTAGTTCAGTTATAGAGGTTTCCGTACTGCCACTTCCATATCAATCCACATTTTAGAAAATCTTATTACTGGCAAAAATTTGGGGGGTTCCTGGGGGAAAACAGAAATTAATGTATTAGACAGTGACACTAACACAGTTCAGAAGCAATCCTATAGTACAGAACTAATTTTAGCATTTAATACTACTCAAAATCTTTGCCCATTAAATCATGCTCGTACTTTCCAGCTGTGATACAACTGAGTTTCTAGGTAGTGTGAGTTAGACAGTCCTGTGTGAGCTCCTGCAGCTGGCATTGGGAGTGAAACCTCCACATCATAGCCTGGGATTGCAGGAGAGATGCCCCTTTTCTAGAGGTGATTATTTGCATCATGAGGAAATTCCAGTGAAGTTTACAACAGTCCTTTGAAATGGCAAAATGTAGCAGTGAGAGATTGTTTCTAAGCTGGAGTGTCCCACATGACATTCCCTAGGACACAACTTCTGAAGAGGAAAACAAAGCAAAGAAGCAAACAACATGAATTTATTCTTTTATTTCTTCCAGAGCCTGCCAATTTAATAAGACTTATTCCTAGTGCAGTTATAAAGATAACATGATTAATATGAAGAACTGACATTCTGACTTCTAAAACTGTGTAACAAATGAGAGATTCTATGTTTTTTAGGCAATCTGCCTAACACTGCTGAAAACTGGGATTGGCCAAGCAATGACAAAATATACCATATCAGAATTTGCATCTCCAAAAGGGTTTATTGCAGAAAGAATGAAAAGTAATAATTTAATATTAGTTTATTTTCAAAACCCCTCCCATATCACTTCATGGTCAATCTTTTCTTTAATTACACATAACATATTTAAGATTTAGGGCAAGTTATTTAAAATCAATAAGGTTATAAATGGAGAATTGATAATTACTGCATGACTTGAGCACTATCTTATTTGCATAATTCATTTATTGGCAACTTGCATTTTAATTAACCTAGAATGAGTGCTTCAGTGAAATTGTAATTTACTGTACTAAATTGAAAAAGTTGTCAAATCTTGCACTTCGTCATGCAACTGTGAATTTCATTGTCTATTCAGAAAGATTAAGAATTGTGCAATTAAGAAGATGAATTTAATTCAGGATTCCCAATGTATTATATAAAACTTTTGGTTTTGCTGGTGAATTGCATTTAAAACATGGTAATGATCAGAAACACAGACAAATTAATAAATTTTGCTGACCAGATTTTCCTCTACAGTAGTCTAGATAAGGATGTAATAAAACAGAATTACAGGGAAACAGTTGACAAAGAGGTAGTCACTTTAACACCTCCCCAGATGCTCCAAGCTGACACTGATAATATGAACAGAGGGAACAGAATCTTGTCCTTCTACTGGTTAAACTGTGTATATGAAATGTTTGCTGCTTTTTATTAGGTAAGCAAAAAGTTTAATGCCAACCTAGGAAGACAGCTCTGGTAAACTCAATATCATGATTTCCCAAACCTCTGGAATGATCATATGGAGTTATTCAACAAAAGTGCACTCAGTTCTTAAAGTAAGAAGAAACTTCAGAATGTTTTTACTGACCTGCTTATGTTGTCGCAATTTATATGTAAAATCAAATATGCAAAATTCCCTTTCTCAGCTGTCTCCTGCTGACAGTCATCCACAAACTAATGAATTTTCCCTAAATTTTGATTTGATACCAATGTCCATATTCTTGGAAAGAAATTCCTTAATGGCTTTCCCCCTAAATCTGCATTAAAATGTTGTTCCAAATACATTTTTAGGGTTCATCTGGAAAGCACCAAAAAGGCTATGTTACTGCATTCTGGTTATCTGTGCCATGATACAAACAGCTCTTTCTGAAAACCCATAACAACACAATGGATTTTAAAAGGGCAGTCATGGTGGAAGTGTGTCATCTCTCTTATAGCACTGCAGAGCTTGTGAATGTATTGACATAAATATATAGGTAAAGGTAATTTAAATAAAGCAGTAGCTTTGTGACTCATAAGACAGGAGGTTTTGTCACTGGCACAAAAAGGACAGAAAAACACCATCTTATGTCATTGCCAGGGGGTGGGGAAAGGGACTCTTGTCTCCCTTCTGGGAAGAAAGGTGTTTCTTTTTCCAGTCAGCAAAAAGGTGGCTGTGGTTGGGTCAGTCAGGCTCTGTAATGAACATTTCTGCATCTGAATAATCCTCTGTTTTTGTATACTTCTTTAATCAATATTGTTGCCGTTACTGTTCATTTTCTAATCTCATTGCTGTTTCCAGAAAATTGTTCTCATTTCAAGCTGTAATTTTCACCTTTTTATGCCTCCCGTACTCAAGTCCATCCCCAGAAAAGGGAGGGGAATTAGGGGGGAACAAGTCAGCATTATCTGTAATAGGAGTGTCTTAGGGGGGAAGGGGACACTACCTTTGGGATTGTCACACCTAAACTATGACACCATCCAGTTCAACTTACTTCCAGTGTGGTGACTGAGATTTAGACAGAAGATATAATTTAGTTTTTTCAAGGCACTTCTATGTCAGTAGATACAGCACAATATGTAATGCAATTTGTCTGCTACACTCTCTATGCAGCACGCTGTCTGGCACCACAGCCCCTCTAGACAGAAGGTGCTGACAAATTAAAGAAGAAAGCAACAAGCATTTGATCTTCTGTTTATATTGCTTTTCTCAGAAAAACAGGAGAGCCAATTCAACAGAGATTTGGTTGCCACTGAGCAAACATAGCTCCTGACCTGAGGGGTAAACTGGAATTTCATAGCTTTAGCATCTTGATAAATTTAAATACAGCCCAGTCTTTAAAAAGAAAAATTTTCCAGAATATATCTTCTCACATTTTCTGCTTAGGTGTATGTCAATTACACTGTTTTATAAACAGACATGGTGCATGTCATTTTAACCTAGCAAATTTGAGGTAGAACTTCCCAGAGAGGAAAAAAAAATGTAAGCTTTTCCTTATTGCTTTTCTTTCCTATCCTCAAGAAAATGTTGCTTGGAGCATCAGAGCTAAAGGAGATCTTAATGTTAAGCTGGCTTACTACAGGACTGTATATTTGACTGGCACAGATTGTGCTGAGGGTGAGGGAGAATATTAAGTTTTTATGCAGTAAGCATCATAAAAGTCTATTTCCATCTACCGTACCAAATTTTCACAAAATGCTATAGTGCATGAAAGTGTCATTAACCTCCTGTCTCCAGACTTAAATCCTTATGCTGTGAGTGGAAGTTCTAACTAAATTTATTTTCCCAATGAGATACAGTGACTATAATGCACTTGATATATTTACTGACTTTAATATTGGCCTTGATTATCTGAGGTGAAAAATAGGAACCATAAAGACAAATAAAAATAAAAACATTGTTAGGTATTCTTTTTGCTTTGGAAAAAAACTCTCATTTCTGTTCCAAGATTCAGGCTTCTGCAGCGAAGTGTTCACCAGTACTGGAACAAGTTAATTGAAAACTGCCTTTAATATCTCTGTGATTGCTGCTCTGGGTGGAAGGGTGGCATGCACTTGGCAAATCTACATAACTTGCAAATAAAAAGGGGGCTAATGTAGATCAAAACTGGGGCTCAGACACATAGGCACAATTAGTATCAATCAGCAATTTAGACCCTCCATGCTGAGGCATAGTAACTGTGTGTGAACTGCTCCCAGACTCCTAAATGTTAAAGACCATGTGGCTTAAATTCCTGCCCACTGAAAAAGTTAAGCTGTGGTACTACCTGTATGTGTATACAAAGCCCTCTGGATTAATGAACAAAAGATTACAGCCCAAGGTCTCATAATGTGACTGCACTGGAGCCTCTCATGTTGCAGATTTTCACTTACTGTTAAAAAGAGCTTAAACATTTAGCCTTCTTTTCCCAGCAATAGCTAAAAAATAAAACTGTACTGTATAAGCACATGATCTGTTTTCCTGAGGTGCCTTGCGACATCTCTTGTAATGGAGATAGTAAATTCTCAAGGGGTTCAGCCCCTTGCACCTCTGAGAATCATAAAAGAATATATATTCACATGAGAAGGCCATCTATTTCTATCAGATCTGCAGAAATCCTTCAGGTGACAATGCCTTCTGATTATATAGGCTGGATACAGCTCATTGTAGTGATGAAGAGGGTGTCTATAGTGCATTCTCTAACAATGTAGTTTCTCTGAACATATTATGTCATATTTTTATTTTAAGTGAAATTAGATTTCTTGTTTTTGAAGTTTTCTACAGCAAGAACCACTTCTCTTACCTGTGTGACATCTCGTTAACTTTTCCCTACTTATTTCTTAAAGGCTCAATATATTTATTATATTTCTGTTCCTCACTTTCCTGTTACTTTACACTAATCATTCTGTAAAATGGAATTTCAGAAAAAGATGAACTCATTGTTCTTCTATTTTAACACAGCATTCTGTTTGTAGCATTACTTCAATATCTATCTCTCTACAGCTATTACCTTTTGGCTACACTCAGTGATTATAGTGGAATTGTGCTGTATTGAAGCAATGGAAATTTCTATCTTTACTGACCATGCTTATAGTAAAAGAAACTTAAATATATGAACATAAAGCATTTTACAGTTTTAGCAGATATGTATAGGTTTACGTAGGAAATATGAAAAAAATATTGAGAATAAAAAATATTCACAGGATTCAGATGTCTGCTGTATCAGAAGAAAAAATCCCAAATAAACATGAGGGGAAGAAACATTGAAGGAAGAGTTTCCTCCACTGAATAGTTTGATTGGGACCCCACAGTGTGGACAAATCCTCTAGCAGAACCTTTCCAAATTAGTTGATTTTTTGGCTCAATAGTGTCACTAACACTGGTTATTACAGCTGTGATAAACAGATCCATTTGAACTAACAGCTCAGGAACCATTTTCAGATGGAAAGTTTTTGGTGCTTTTCAGATATATGCCTAAGTGCACATATTGCATAAGCAAAAAGTGAAACCAAAAAGCTACATCTGCTGAACCATCACCTTACTTCTGAGAGAAATCTATTTCTTTCACCTGTGAAAGCACAATTAATTACCACATCAAATTAAACACATGTTTGCAAAATATAGTAAAGAGTTTATATAAATAATGCTTCTTTTCTGAGTGACACTTTTCCCCCTTGGTATGTTGAATACTAAAGCTAGTGCTCAGGCACAGTTACTGTAGCAATTAAAACTGAAAAAGGTTTGTAGTAAGTAAATGAATCAGTCCTTGTTTGGGGGTAAAACCTCTCGTCAACAGTGGAATAAGATAGACCACACCTGGATTTCAGGCGTTTTTTGTGTTACTACACCACAGCCAAAAATCTTCCCATGGGGCTGAGCAAGTAAGAAACTTGCATATGATAATATAAGTTACTTTGGGGATTGGAAAGGAAATCTGAAAAAAAACCCAAAAATTCCTGAGGTATAAAGAATTATTAAACTCCATAGTTATCAACGTTTCAAATTTATGTAAAATCTCTTAAAAGTTAAGGAACTGTTCTGTACATTAAAAGTCAAGGCTTTGCTCGCAGCCAAATCCTGCACATCTGTCAAAAAGTAAAGTCAGTTTGGAACAGCAGCATCTGGGGTATATTTTGGCACAAAAGTAGCTGACTTACTGGATGAATTATTAATTTTGATTAGAAAGAAATTGCTCGTTTAAATGGTTGTTATCCAGCTTCAATTGCTTCCTAAAATGAGCAGATTGATATCTTCTTGAAAAATGGAAAAGCTTAGTATATTTTGGTTTGCAAGTACAGCATTTAGGAATTTGGATCATTGTCAAAGTTTTCTTCTTTCATGAGCTTTTATTTATAAGAAGAAAACCAAACACAATGCTCCTTGCTATTCACCTGACTTTTCCATTTTCAGGGCTTCAGTTCTTTCAGCAGTGGTAGTGGTAGTCCGAAACCTCAGGATCTCAAAATGGGATGAATCTTGGACAACTTTGATGCTGCATCTGTCCAGCTGATCTGTGTGCTCTCTCCTTCCCTCCCTGCCTCATCATGGCCATTGCTAATGTACCCAGTGTATTCTTTCCTGCTCCAGAGAGAGCTCAGAAGATGTTTTGGCCTTGAGCATACTTTACAGAAAATTCAGGACTTCTAAAAAATTTTCCACCATTGCTGCAACTCCTTAGAAATCCATAGTTAAATATGAAATATCGTTGAATATTCCAGAAATTGATGTCAAAAGAAGAAGGCCCCTGATTTGTACCCATACTTTATTTGATGCTTTTGTTTTAATTATAACAATGTAGGGAAGGTTTAACTTGAATAAGGAAGCATTTACTAAGATTTATAATTTAAAAAATATTGCATGACTCCAAAGAATAGTATCTTATAGGCAAGATTATATTTTTTTCTTTTAAATAATAACCTTGCAGATACCTTTCATTAACTTCTGTTACTTTGAATCACGCCCAGGATAAACATCAAGAAGTTAAATCAGGCTAAACATTGTAAGTAGTATATTCTTCAGCTATAATCTTTTATACACAGGAATCAATTGCATGCAGTAATTTTAAAATGCACTATTTTAGGATATTTTCTTAGGAATAAAAATTTGTGGATTTATAAGCAACCAAATCATCTGAACACCACTAGAGGAATTAATTTAGTTAATCTACAGCTGCCTCTTTGTAAAATGTCTACTGTTGTAAACAAAGAGTAAATAATAAGGCCTTTCTATTTCAGATGTCTATGCAGTGTGTGAAAATTGAGTATTTATAGAGTTTTAAGATGGGTGAAATAAAAATTCACTAGGAAGAAATTTGTTTAATTTTGGAGACCGCTTTCACATATGTCCTTTAGCACATAAACGCTGTAACAGGTTGAGAAGCAGTTCCTTACAAATTAGGGAAAGGTTCTTTGTTTTCTTTGTTTTCTAATAATTTTTCTAAGAACTCACAGCAGTGCAACTTTTTCCATTATGTGAAAATCATTATGGTGGGTTGTTTTCATGCACAGCCCATTCAACACAGATATTTAAAAGGGCACATTGGCCAAATTAGGGCCTCTTATGGATGTTTGGAAGGAAAACATGCAGACCAGTCACCACATAATGCAGACCAGGCTATGTACTCTCGTACTCAAGCTTCCTGAAGAGCTTGGTCAGTGAGTTTCTGGTAGTGAGGGATCTGGACTTTACAAGGTTGCATGCTCAAGGTGTTAGCCATGACCTTCCTCACCCAGAATAAAGGACTTGTTGTCTCTGGTGCTTTTGCAAGAGTAGATGAGCAGTGTAACTGCGAGTCTGAACAAAAAGCCTCTTACTTTTGTCCCACAACAATTTTTCAAGAAATTAAATTTTAATAATACTGCATAAATGTCCCTTGTAAATATAAGTTATATGTCAGCCAGTCTATTAAAAAATCTCCCTCTGCTCAATTTCCGCCTTGCTACAATTTAGGGTGGTGCTTTACCCACAAAACAGAGAGCTCTTCTTATACAATAACTTTATAAAGTATCAGCTGACAAAACTAAAAAAATGTGTTGCAAAGTTCTCAAGTTTAGAGTTAAAAACATGCTGTAGCACACATTAAACACCTTAAAGTACCATGGCTTGTTGTTTCTTAGCATGTTATTAATGGCCTTTTCTTGAGAGCTATCAGCAGAACAGAGAACTGAGTTCTCTCAGCAGCCATTATGAGTAATGCCTCATTTTCTGACCCATCAAAAGGCATGGCACAAGGTATAGAACTGAGCTTCTTTGGACAGTTAAAATCCCATTTTAAGGCAGGATAGCATTATGTCTGTGAAGAATACACGTAATGATAAAGCAACCAAAATGATAATGAGTGGAGGCATCATCTCTCTTTGCCTCAGCTTGAGGAGCACTGACAGAATGTTCAAGACAAGGAAAGTTACATTTTTAATACCCAGAAAATGTTATGTCTGCCAGGTCACAACTCTGCCTTTAATTAAATGAAATGCCTTTAATTGGAAGCCATCTGCACATAGGTTAGTGAATATATGCAGCCTGCTCAGTTCCCAGCAGGTAATCTATTCTGTGAAAAGCACATTTCAGTTAGAAAGAAAAGTCCCCACAATGCATCTATTGTGAAGTCTAGCTAATGTGTCATTTGTGTACAATCATAAACAGCTTTAAAAGCTCGTTGATTCTGTTTATTTTCATTTGAACATACAGTTATTTCTTGAAATAACTGGGAAACAGCAATCAAGAGAAAGCAGTTGATTAGCAATTTAAAGCAAAGCAAAATGGAAACATTTTTCATATGCTGTCAAGATTTATTCTGAGTGCCTCCCGTTAAACAGTATTGCTTACAGTAGCAGGCTGCAGTGATTCACTGCCATATTAATATGCAATGCTGAGTACAAGTAAAATCTATATTCAGTTACATAAGATTTCAGTGTTTTACTGTTGATGGCCTTTTCTTTGAACATAAGCTTTTTGTTGCACATGACATCATAGCCCATTAAAACATGAAATTTCATGGACCAATGTCAAAGACACATCCCCAAGGTCAATGGAATTATTCAAACTTGAAGCCAGAAAGAAGGCAGGGGAATAAAGCACTCAAGAGCTTGAGGTATTTTGAGGACTTGGATCATAGCATCTTCTCTCACTGAGTAATTACTTTCCAGATTGCAGCTTCTCATTTGTGACATTAATTTTTTTTTTTTAACAATTCTCATGTATGTGGGGTGTGTGTGTGTGTTTGTGTGTGTGTGTGTGTATTTACAGCCATATGAGATTGGACTAAAATTAAAATATGTAAAAATGTAGTCATTCTGTCATGAGAAATTTCTGGGTGGCCATTGCAGAGTTCGATTTCTACTTGTTGAATAAATGGCAATTTTGGAAAGTTATGATTTTTTAAATCTAGGAATTCTATAATATTTATAGAGGCCCTTATAAGTAGGAAGATACTTGAAAATATATTTATTGTGCAAAAAAATTGGGTTTATTTTTGAAATTAATGGTTATTTTTCAGGTGAAACCTCTAGTCAAACTGCCTTCTGATGTGTGCCAATCAGGTCTCCTGAGCCAGTTTAAAATCTGGGTTGTCTTTTCCCAAAATCTGGTGTGTACTGCAAAAAATGACACTGAAGATGATTTAGGAAGCACCATTTTCAAATCATAACAGATAATTGTACTCTGAGGATAGTGTGATATTTTCCATTTCATGAATGATATATGAAACTAAGGCTTTGCTATGTTTCTTGATTAAATAGTTTTCAGAGTAAATTGAAGATGTCTCAGTACATTGTCAGATAAATATCTTTTTACTATCCATATTTTATGTTGATAAATGCCTTTAAAACTATTCCTTTGGAGAGCACTTCATTTCTATACTAATTGTAGCCATCTTTCTCTTTTGGAAAGGTTTTACCACAGTTGGTCAAAGGATCTTCACATACAGATGTTATATCAGCTAGAATCTGGATCCTTGTTATGCCTATAAATACGTGTAAATCATAAAACATATAAACAATTCCACTGTGCTTTCATGCTTGGAGCTGGAAGGATAGTTAAAGCTTCTCTGTGTGGGATTGTATGATCCTAAGGTTCTTTCTATCATCTCAGATGCTAAATTAGGATTATCTGTCCAACCTCATGGTAGATGATCAAAAAATTAGTGCCAGAAACATTAAGCACCAAAGAGATAAATATTATACTGGTTTATACCACTAGTTGTGTCAAAGAAGAAAAAAAACCAAAACAACCCAAAACCATCCCCCTCAATCAAACAATACCCTCAAAACCACCAGGAAACTATAAGTACTTATTCTGTGTGTTCATGTAGGAATGATTTACAACATAGGTGAAGGGCACCAAATCAAAACGTGTCACATACCAAAGCTCACATTCCTCAGGGTTGTTATGAGAAGTTAGAAATACACATCTCCCTTTCTAAAATTAAATAAATGCTGAAACAGTGATGGAATTTGCTAGAACTAATCAACATGTTTAGAGTCTGGCTTGTGACAGATCTTGCCATCCCGAGTTTTCTGAGAAGGCATATAAATAACTGGTCATATTCTCTCTGATCAAAATGAAGTCATGACAATGCTGATAGTGTCTGAAACTGGCACTGAGATGTGATCCTGGGTGACCAACTGTGAAACTGTCTGTTTCTCTGTCAGATTGTGTTTATTGTAGACCATGAAGCAACTAGATGAAGGTCATCTTGTCAGATAGGTAACATTAAGGTTTTATGCTATAAAAGTGAATGAGATATTGTGCCAGAAATGTTTAAAATAGAAAGTGACAAAAATATGATTCCACTGAAGTTGTTTATGTGCTTATAGCAGCAAAGAGATAACAAAACTTACCCTTCCTCCATGCTGGAGGGGGGATCATAATTTTTGCTGACACATTGGGATACCGACTTGTGTTGATGCAAAGGTCATTTTCTTGAGAAGATGTATTTATGCTCAAGAAAAAGAAGAAACCCTAGCACAGGGTATGCAGATGGTTTCACTCAGTGGAATCTAATGTGGGCTCAAAGCATCTGTTCTGAGAAAACAACTGCTAAAGAGAATGGGATTATATGAAATTTGGCCTGTTGCCATAGGTGGTACATGGATTTGGGTTGCTGCAAAATATAAATGTGATATCTTTGGAACACTGAGGATGCCTCTGGAAACTACAATCAATGCAATCTTCTGGAGATATTTTGGAAGAAGCTCTTGAATAATCTGGAATTTAGGGAGCTAAAGTCTCCACGAGTATAAAAAAGTTGATTTATTTTTCAGTTTTATAATTTTGCCTGATGAAGTTTTAAGCCTGGATTTGGTCCTTATTTTAAAGGCACTGAGTAGTGTGCTTTTAGCTTGTGACTTTTTCTGCCCATAGGACTGATTACAGGCAACATTGAGTTCAGTAATTTGGCTTGTCACCATCAGACACATGAGGGCCCAGGTTCAGGGAGTCAGCATCCTTTCAAGAAATTGGTCAGCCTAGCCTGAAATGGGGATTTCAGGTCGTATCTACTTTTATGGGATGAGCAAGAGCAGTAGAAGATCTAGACAGTGAAAAGGATTGGACTGGATGCCTTTGCTTACATAGCAGCGGTGTAAGATGAGGTGGAAGGAAGTGTTCCCCTGACCATTTTGGCCATGGATATTCAGTGCCTACTGGGTGACATCAGGTGGGCTCCTGGAGTGTATCTCTGTCTTACTGCATTCTGAGAATACAATTTACATGCTCTGCAATGTAAACCAAAATATGGTAAGTGGGGGCACATGGAAGATCTGCTTCAAAACTTAATTCCTAATCTGAGCTAACACTGATGTAGATACATGCACAGACCAGAGCACAGAACTATCATTCACTGTTGGAGGGCTGGTACATCTTGAAGTAACCAGGACTACTTTCCTCTCATCCCCAAACCTATTGACTTTGCTATCACAGTGGACAGGGTATCTGGAGCAGAGAAAAAAGAGCTGTGATCTATGTGCCCTACTACTGTTGATGCCCCATTCATGCACAATTGATCACAGTTCAACCAGCCTGGTTTAAAGTTTTCACATGAAAAGAAACTAAATGCTTTACCTTCTCAGTGTTCCATCAGAAGTAGTTTCAACTACGGTCGGTATTTGATGACTGCAAGTAAAAATATCTAAAATTTAGGACCCTTTTAGCCAATGTAAATATATAATAGCTTCCAGGAGTAATTCAGGTGTCTGAAATTGAATGCCTAATGAGTTATCTTTGTATTTTTTTAATGAATATTAGCACATGAACCATAAGTTGTAATAGTGACATAGGTGCAAAGAATGGATTTTTAACTCTCTTTTTCAAACATGGACAAGCTTCTGACTGCTAACATTGCAGCCAACAGGTCAAAGGACAAAGCTCAAAATTGAGAATGAGAAATAGTGAATGTTGAAAAAAGTAAGTGGGAACATCAAATTTTAATGGGCCATATGATTTTAAATAGAACAAGAGGTATAAAGCCAAGTTTGGTTCACTGGTTGGTTGGTTGGTTGATAGGTTTTTTTTTCAGTGTATCTGTTCATCCTGTTCCTTCCCTCAGCTGTATGGACATCTTATTATCTTCTTTTAGGACAGTACTTAGTTTATATATGGATCTTCCATTAAATTTTACCACATCCTCCTTTTTCAGCCCCAGCAAATTATGAATTTCTGCATTTTGTTCAGTCCTAAGGAAAAGTTGCAAAGAACCTGGAGGACAGATGCTCTACTGGAATGCACCACTTTTAGAAAACATGGAATTTTGTTTCTAAACAACTTGGCAGTGTGCTTATTTTCCACCTCAGTGATCTTCTTTAATCACTTCTCCAATTTTTGTACCTAGTTTTTGGGGGTTTTTTTCCCCTCCTTCTCTTTTTCTCTTTCAGCTTGTGGCAATGGTACAGACTGCTGATGAGCAAGAGTAGTCTCCAGCCAGATAATCATTTTGGCCACCAAACACTGACTGAGCTTCTAAAGGAAATTTGCAGGCAGAACAAACCTTTAAAGCACAGTAAAAGCATTTGATATGCAGTCATTGCAGGTGCATCTGCTGAAAATTGTTCAGACAAGGACTTGTTATGGCACTGATTGCACCAAAATGATATCCTATCAGCTTTCTCTATTTTAGCTAGTACTTTTGCCATATCATCTGCAGATCACAGTAATAAAACTGGTTTTAATAGATGTGTGGAACGGTACATTGGTGATCTGCAATGCTGAACAAAGGGTGCTATTATTACCACATAATGTAAATCTTTGCATAACTAGTCACTGGGCAAAAATTTTAGGCTGGAGCACATGCATGTAACTCCTGGGAGATCAAGGAATCACGTGAGAGTGGGAGTTCAAACTTAGCAGGACTTATGAAGAAGAATGACCCTTAGTTGGCATTTGCTTTTATTGAAAAACAGATGCAAGGGTAAACATTTGAAGAGGGTCTTGTAATCCTTTTTGCATTTGAAGTATGATTTAGGTGAACAGCTGATTATTCAAACCTCTAACTACCATCTTCTTTCTTGCAATCAGGTGTTCAGAATTCTTATTCTGGATTCATATTTTCAGCTCAAGTGTGGGTGTGAACTGAACAGACCATGGGCAAGCTACTGTACAGAAACATAACTCTAAGGGTGAGTGTGCCTCTCCTTGTTTAAGGGACTGGGACTAATATTTTATTCTGATTTGAAATTCTAAATGTACAAGGCTCACACTGACAAAAATTTGGATGCCTTGTCAGTCCTAAGGTAGTCTATTTTTCTTATGATAGGAGTATTTGACTGGGTTTGTTGAAAAAATAAAAATAGGAGGAACTTTACTTATGACCTTGCAGAAACTTATGAAGTCTTTCATCACTGGTAATTTTCCATTTTCTTGAATATTATTATTTTGTTTTGTGTTCACTACCACAACATGAGAGCTATTTTATATTAATCATTTCACTTTTTGTTTCACAAGTAAAAACATCATTTTGTTTTAGTGATGTCTTACAATGGAAAGTCAATAGTAAGGAAGAAGATTGCCTATATGATAAAGTGCATGCAGAGACAAATTTGACGGAGGTGATCCGTATTTTGCTTTCAACATCCTTGCACTAAGAATGAGGCACACAATGATTTGGAATTGGAATGTGCACCCAACAGAGGCTTCTAGCCTTCAGATCTTGCTACATGTTGGTCAGATTATCACTTGCAGCAAATAAATCAATTATTATTCTTTCTTCTTCACCATTTTTCTAAATAGATCAAGATAATGCATTTCAATTATGGGTCTCTAACTTGAGATAACCTATAATTCCATGAACAGGTAGTCTCCTTCTAAATCTTAGTGTTTCGCTTACTGTTTGCAGTTAAGGAAAGACTGATGACAGTCTGATGTGTATATATAATGTATATACTCATGCTAATATTATAGTCAGACCCATATAGTGATGGGAACTGTGGAAGTACATTTCAAGACTTAGAGACAGTGCCAGTAAAGATTATCAGTTTGGATATAAACATAGAACACAGGTATAATATATTTATCACTTTTCATCCCAATGAAATGTAATTACACTTTTGTTTAAGGAGGGTCTGAAAGAAAATAAACACTGCTCAGTGCCATGAATGATTTTCCCAGTTTGGAATCACTACTACTGAAAAGGAAGTTCTTATTGAAAAATGTTAATAGTGGACATGGGAAAGAATGCCAGCCTTAGAATCATGGGGAAATGCAGATCCACATATGCTGTTTTTTACTCCTCTGAGTTTCAGACTAGTAACCAGGTAGGCGGGGAGGGCAGAGGAGGACAGGTGTGTGCTAAGGACATGAACAGGGAAGCTTAGCCTGGAAGTCTGCTTGCTGAAGGAATAGTCAAGTGAGATACCCAGAAAATGGCCTGAAATTAAATTTAGATAAAAAATGCTGTGTGGAAGTTTGCTCTATATTTGGGGTTCTGAAATCCAAGAGGTGATGAAAATAACATCTTGCTGACAGAAGAAAAAACATTTGTTAGAGGATCAGACCAAAGAGTGTTCATCNTCCCTCCCTCCCTCCCATGACTTTATGTTCTAATACTCTCCATCAGCAAATATATCTCAAAACCACATTGACACTGTATCTGAAACTTCCAACAAACTCTAGAAGCATGAGGAAAATGTCACTTTCCGTCCAGTGATGAGTGTGCAGGGACACTCACACCCAGAATGTGCAGCAAATGCTCGCAAGCAGGTGCAATGTTTCCAGCTTTTGCGGGGATATGGAATACCTGCTTTGAACTACAGAAATTGCAAGAGCTCCATATAATTGCATAATGATATCTTGATTATTACAGAATAAGTCAAATCTAGTAGCTGTGCATTTCTAACTTAAGCATTTGATTCTTCCATTTAGTCTCACTTTATGGGTTGAAACTTTTACCTTTTTTCTTATTCTGCAGCTTCTGTATATCAGAAACCTGCAGTATAATCTGATAGAGAAAGCTGGAGCAGATCTGCCTCCCAGATGCCATCAGAAGTGGCCATTGTCTTGTATCAGATAAAACCTCACAGAACCTGGCACTGCTGTTGAGAAATGACTGACCTAAGAGCAAGTGGGATCCAAGTGCTGGAGTGTGTTTATTTGTTGCTGATAGTCAGGCTTTCCCTCTTTCAACTTTTATGTTTATATTGCCCCTTCTGTTCTCTCAGGCCACTCAGAAAGTTCTTTTCTCTAGGCATAATTCAGTCAAATAAGTCATGTTCCTGCAGGAGCAGACAAAAGCACCCTTCTTCTCTCACCCCTTTGCCATAGCACACATTTCTCAGCATCAGCTTATAGTCCTTTTATGGACAAGTAAGAACCTTTCGGTCTTTTGTTGGCTATGACTTCAGCTTTTGTCACTTAGCTTCATTTTGTCATTTGCTGGATTCTTCATAGAAATATGGATTTGGTGGTTTTAGTACTTCTAACCACAAATGGAATTTTACTTCACTTGTACCTGATAGTTTTCTATGATTTCTTGTTATCAGGTTCCTTTCCAAGCTGATGTTGTTTTTATCACATTACAAGCTGCTGTCTTAACAATCTTTCCATAATTTCTAGTGTTCTTTTGTTGAAGCATTTTACTAACTGGCATAATTCCAAAATGGGAAATTTAGGAGTCTTTTTTGCACAGTGAGTTGTACGCTTTCCCAATGCCTTCCTTTCCTCTGATATGCTGAGATTTTCTTCTCTTCTAAACCAGTCAATATTTTCATCGTTTAAATATTCCTTAGTCATCTAAATATATCCACTAAATATAGATGAGGTTAAATCTGTCACTTATCTCTTCAGATTTGACCAGAATAATCACATAAGTAGTAGAAAACCTCAAGCATGTGTAAGCTTAGTTCCAGTTCTGGCAGTTATGTCTTGGTAGCTAAGTGTGACAGATGACTGATGCATAGGGCTTTATTTGGGGCTTTTTGTCTCTGGAGGTACTTGCAAGTGTTGTGCTATTAGCACTGGTTTGGCACAATGTACTTTAGCATGTACTGTGCCTCTTTTGCTTTTCTTGTTTCATAATTGATATGGTGAAATATTTTCTTTCAGATTGAAGTTTTGATGGAATACAGATTATGAAGTCTCTGAGGAGTGTAGTAGATAATTTCTGTTATCCTTCACTCCCAAATTCACAGCCCCAATTACTCATGTTAGTTCAACATGGAATTTGTGACTTTTTATTTTTGTTGTTGGATAGGCTTTGTCACCGGTGATTTTGCACATAGAATAAGTGTTTTGTTTTCTGGACCTTCAGCACTACTTTCAAAGCTGACAGGTCCTAGGTGAGGATGCACTCTCATAGAACAGGTATCGATGGACTTTCTGGCTAAGCTATTCTCAGATTTCTTTTTCTCAAATCTTCTGAAAACTTCTAGTCTACAGCATGCGTATTATATCTTCTTGGGAAGGAGATGTGTTTTGCTTTCCTGAAAGCCCAAATTAATATGCCTCATTTAGTTTTGTATCATCAACATTAAACATAGCTTGCCTCCTTATTCCTCAGTATTGCAAGAAATGCTGGATGTAACTTTTTTGCCTCAGATCTGTAATATGCTTATTTTCTGTCTAGATAGAAATGACTGCAGAATACAGCATTCAAATACAGTGGTTTTTTTAACAGTACTACATTATTTCCTTAGCACTGTTGAGACTCAATCCATTTTCTGTTTGTTATATTACAAATATTTCAGGATCTCTTGTTCCACAGTGTGTAAATAGCTATTTCTGGGCCCTTTCTTTTTTATCCTCTCCTAAGATTCTTGTATAACTGTGAAAGTATTGCTTTCACTATCAGTTCTCAGCAGTATTGCCAAGATAAGATGGGGTTGGGTTGCAGCCCTCCAAGTGTAAGAAAAATTGTTCTCTTGCTTGGTTGCTTTTACATCAGCCTCATTCTCTTGTGCTTCATGTACTCATATCTCATAAAAAACCCAATCCTTGCTTCACACAGACAGTGGACACAGCCAACACCATGTTGTGTTTTCTACCTTGTTCAACTCTTGGTCTGTTAGGAAATGAGAACAAGACCAATCATGAAAAGGTTGAAACAGAGCTCAATATCACACGCAAGACAACACTGAGTTTTATGTAAAGTTTGACGTGCAGGATTCAAACAAGTATTTCGGCCAAGTTGGAGACATCCTCCAAAAAGCATACAACGGATTTGAAGAAAATGATACATTGGACATTTTGCTTTGCACACCTTCAGATCAAATGATATCTCAATTACTGTGCAAAGAAGTATGTACCTGCTGAAAAGAATCCTCTTTTTCTCTACTGTCTTCAGCATACTGCTTGTATTCTACAGACCACAGCTTGATTGCCAAAGCAAAAACTTTTTTCACTCATGAGCTGATTTTCCAGACCTTCTGGCCCCATCCATACCACTGTAATCTTATAAAATTACTACCATAAAGGGCAAAATACTTTACATAGAGAGAAGCCTCCCCTCTGCACTCCAGAAATATACACAGTACAAATATTCAATATTACCCAGGGCAATTTATTTAACCTATTAGTGGAGCAGGACAATCCAGCTGGAGGCATGTCACAATACAGCTGCAGAGAGCAGGGCTGTATGATTGCATCTCAACTTGAAGGCAAAGAAGCATTTTCAAATTCCTAGATGCAGGTGCATTCCTAGTTACCCCTCAACTGTCTTTTGGCACGCACATGTAGGAACCTGCCCCCTGAAGAAAGATATTCTATGTGCAGACTGTGCAGCCTGTGGTGTTCTGTAAGCCGTCCTTGGTTTTATGGAGACATGATCCACCCTATGATCTACAAGGTATGACATTGGCTGGGCCTCACAGAGCAGCTTAAATACCTTCCTAAGGTTTGGGGATACAATCTGCCCAAAGCATAGGACAAAACCCCTGAAACATGGGCTGATTGGGCCAAACCCTGGTATCTAGGACACTTACAGATGACAGCCAACAAAATATAACATTTCAAACTTAAACTCAGAATTTTTACCCTTCCCCGATGTACTCACAAGGGAATGATATCTTACTGAGCCAGACAAAGCAAATATAATCACATGAGTTTCTTTGCCAGAAAAAAGTATATATTTCTTTGTAGCAATTGGAGTTATTCAATTTTTGTAACAAAGGACTGGCTATAATAGATGACTACAACCCATATTATTGGTTATGAGGGAATATTTCACTGAATATTTTTCAAGGTGAAAGTTCCTACATAGATGTTTTTCTGAAAAGAAGCAGTGAGACTACCTCCCTTTTGTTATTCTTCTGGGGTTTTTATACTTTGCAATATATTTAACCCATCTTTTACTACTGAAGAAGAGAAAAAATGCCTTCAGGAGTTTAGTATAAATTGCTAGATGAATGCCCAGTTGAGCTACAAACTTTATGAGTCTTTGAAATTTCTAGTTGGTTTTATAGTACAGAAATTTCTTTAAGTTTCCCTCATGATTTCTTTCAGATGGGATGATAAACTTTGGTGTGCAATGGTTCTTTCTGTTTTCTTGAGTTTTTCCCTCACTTGAGCAGTCATCCAGAAATAAAAACCTTCTACATAAATAATCAAAATATTCAGCTGATAGTGTTCAGAAAGAGCCTCATTCTTCTATGCAGTTATGCAATTATGGAGCATCTTGAATGATTGTCACTTAAAAGGGTTGTAACTTTTCCTGGTTTATTAGAAACAGCTGGTAGATACATCAGAGGCATCAATGGAATTATTACTCTGAAGCAGATGTTAAACAGAATGGGGCAATAACAGCTGTTGCAATTAAGAGACATTGTGGGCATATTTCTGCACATCTCTGGCTTCCCGTGACAATGATCCAACCAAAGACCACTTAGTAAAATGATATTTTCTTTTGTGTATTCAAAAAGATTAATTTCACAGTATCAGTGGAAAGAACGTGCTTTTTCTTACAGCTTGTGTCATTTCTGAGGTAACTCAGACAACAGAAAGACTTGAATGAGATAACAAGTGCCAGCCGATTTTTTTTTCACTTAAGGTTTTCATAAAATGTCACCCACAAAATTAGTTCCTAAGTATATATACACTACCTATTGATGAGTGCTTTGGAGTAAGGACAGAAGAGTCTTGCTTAGAGGCTCTCTCACCTCCTTGGAAGAGGAAGGTTGAGAGGTGGTAGAGTCACAGAATTCCCAGCTGCATTGGAAAATTTCCTCATAGTTTATGATTGTTTCCCCAAGAGGACATGCCATTACCTGACATCCTCCAATAAATTCATACAAATTTATTATTCATTGCTGCAGCATCATGGCAAATGTTTTCTCATTATTCAGCAATGTTTTAAATTTATGAAATCTTGTTACTGAGGCATAGTTAGAAAATGAGGGGAGATTACAAGTTTTGTCCTCCAGAAGCTCTCTCTTGTATAAAGGAGAAGCTGAAAACCAGCTTGCCTCAGATTGACCAACACAGGCTCAAAAAATGGCAATATATTTTTAGCCACTAACCAAAAGCTTTATGGAAGTTCCCCAGACTGAGAAGAAGACCACAAACTGGACATCAATGAGGCAGAAATTAGAAAAATCTGATTGATAATTTCATAACTGTGTGCCCTGTCCCCTAATGGCTCAGAAGTCCTTCATGAACCATGACAGAGATTTCAACTCACTTGTGCCCCAAATTCTCCTCAGTTGTGTGTATTTCAGAGAGCTGCAGTTTGCAGATATTTCATTTAACCACATCAATGGCTGTGTCAGTCTACGTCAGGTGAAAAAAGAGTTTAGATGCTGAGGGAGGGGTTCAGACCATTGGCTGCAGCCAGAGTCGTTCTTCTTGAACTGAACACCCTCACAGAGGACGGCTCTACGAAAGAAACAACAGTACATGAGAGATTGTTGGTTGCCAAGACAAATTACATGTATCCCTCAGTGGGTGTGAAGCCCAGTCAAACTTTGAGAGTGGCAGATTTTTTTTCCTTTTTTTTTTTTTTTTAATAATATATTTTTAATATATTTTTGTTTGGCCTCTGGATCAGGTTGCTGGGAGAAAGTGGGATATGGAACAGAAGGGAAAGAAAGAAGATGGGGGTCAAAATACAGATTACTCTTTTTAATTTAGTTTTTCTTTTTCATAGACTAGGGTGATAGAGAAATGATTGAAGCACTCAACCTTTCTTGCCTCCATCTGTACAAACAAAGTTTGATCTCAAATCTCTCAGTCACCAACATGCTGTGGAAAGAAAGACATCCAGAAACTAGAAAGAAACCAGTTTGGGAATATTTAGAGAAGCTGGATATAGTGTAATTCATAGAGAGAAAAGAAGTCAGCAGAGGATGCTCTAAGTGTTGCAGTGAGACAGCAACCAGACAGCATTTAAAGTGACTGTGGAAAAACCATGGTGTGACTGGGGAAGGTCACTGACTGCCTAGAAACAGGCTAAGTTTTCACCCATCTTTAAGAACAAAAAGAAGGAAGACAAAGGTAGCCAAACATGGGTTGGTCAGCATCTTATCAGTCCCTAGAAAGATCATAAAGTCGTTTCTCTGAGAATATAGTCGCAGGTCCATGAGGAAAACAAGGGAACTGGGAATGGCTAGTACAACTCTAAGGAGGGCAACTCACGGCTGGCCCAGCTGATGAGTTCAGTGGGCTTTCTACATATTTTCTCTGTAATACATTTCAGAGACCTGCAAAAGTAGGCTTTGGTGAAAAATTGGAAGCTAATGTCACTGTTGTGCAGCGGCATAGCTGTTTGCCCAGCTCCCAGAAACCCTCACTGTGGAAACTCATGGGGGAATGTCTCCATTCAGACCAAGCGCTCCCTGCCCCTGTGCCGGAGGGCTGATGTGACTGTTTCAGACGGCTGTTCTTTGGAGATGTTAGGATTAGCCACTTCACTGGCTGTGCTAGTCTATCCGATGCCAGGCAAGGAGTAAACGGTGAAGGGGGGTTAGTGTGCAACTCTGGTAGCCTGAAGGCATTCTGCCTTTGTTGGACTGTGGCACAGATAATGTCTCTTCGAGAAGAGAAAATGGTGCATGCAGAGCATAAGAGATCAGCTGTTGGTTAGAAACTTCCTCTGTCCTTGATCTTGAAACTGAATCTCACTGTGCTATGATTTTCCAGATGTAGTTGATTCCTCAGCTTCATCAGATAATGGAGAAATTCATTCCTTGTTAAAAAGTTAAAACAGGTTTGAAATATATATATTCTGTGTATCATTAATCTTCCAGAAGTATTAGAGTGGATTTCCATCCTTCAAAGGTCAGACAAAGACACTGTGTAGGTTTTGTGGGGATTGTGGAAAAGTTTGTAATAAACTATTTTGACCAGAAAACCATCATTTTCAGCAGTCTATTTATATTGCAAGAAGTGAACGAACTGAAGTACTGAATAATAAATGGGTTTCTGATCTATTGTGCAGGAATGGCTGTCACTTTTATTTATTTATTTATTGTTACTGTTGAAGGAATGGATAATGAGATGAAGATGATGAGATGAAAAGAGATAATGGGACAAAAAACGTAAACATTCATTTTCTTCTTTTCTTCTTCCTCAGGTAATTTTGTGCTCAGGACTATTTACTGAAGATGTGCTAGTGTTACTGGCACATATTTATTGGTTTTCTTCATTACTTGGACATGAGAGGAAAAAGAATTATCTTATGCTTAATCTATAATTCATCCTGTGATCATGCCTGTAAACTTCGAGGAAAAATGAGGGTTTGATTTTGGTTTGCTCTTTTTTAACGGGAAATGTTCTTACTTTAATCAATTATTTAAACACCAACTTTTACTCTGTGAGTGACGCTCCTGACTTTGCTGTCACTACATGTACATCTAACCCCATGTGAATAAAGTATTTTGTACTTTTTTTCTGCCCTGGTTGTTTTTCACGTGCCCTGCACCTCACCAAGTGTCAGCTCTCAGGGAGTCACCTCTTGGTTACTGTGTGAGGACTGTCACATGCTGGCTCCTGACACTGCTCTGGCACCAGCAGCCTCAACCACCCGGCTGCACTGTAAAGGCACCTGGAACATATCTTGTGCCTCTTGCTCTGTGGTTGACTTAATGGTGATTGTTTCCATGAATCATGGATAAAAAAACCCCCCAGAGTGTGCAATTTTTAAGAGCTTGGCATTAGAAAAGTGTTTCTCCTGAGTGAAAGCTGGAAGCCCCACTTCTTTCTGATAACCTTCCAGTGTTACCTGACAGAGTGACAATCCTGTAATATAGTCCTGTATCAGCACATCCCCTCAAGCTGGCACATGCCGGACAGCATTACCCCAGGGCTGCATCTTCTGCTATCTGCTAGTCATGTCAGCAGTTATTAATTAAGTTATGCAATCTTCCTAAGTACATATAAACTGCTGCCATTCAGCAAACTTTTTACTCTTACTGCCAGCTATAAATTGTTTCCACAGTTCACATAATTCGTTTCTTGCAGACCATAACTGACCAGTAAAAAAGGTGTATCTGGTACATGTCTGCCACAGATCATTATGTATTAGAGAATACAGATATTTTTAGGAAAAGGAGTGCCCAGTTCAACTGTCATTTGATTCTGAAAATCAGTTTTTTCATCCATCCCCAGTAAAGTGTGCTCAAGCTCTGCCTTGAAACACTTTTCTGTGGGCAATGAACTGCACAGCAGGATAGATACCATCTCAAGGAAAAATAAGTCTATAAATCTACAGTCTCATACACATACCCAGAGCATGAATAAGAAATAGTATTTCCCCAAAAGCTGCTTTCTGGTCTTGCTTTTCCATATAGGATACATCTGACAATGCAGAGTTTCCCTCTTCATTTCAAGTGACCTGTATGTTCATGAACTATTTCTAATCTAAGAGGAAGAAGTCCTGTCTTTATCACCAGAACAGTCAAGTCTAATTCAAATTTCACATATTACACTTTTAGGACCCTGCAGTTCCTGGCAAAACAGCCTTCATATATGAGAAGATACCTTCTCTTTTATACAGTTTTCTTCCCTCCAGATTGTAGTAGTTTTACTGGGAATACAGGGGAAGGCCAATTACTGACAATTGCAGCGCTGTCTTTGGCTATGCTAGCAAATCCTCACAGTAGTAAATCTGTCCAGAGAATAGATGCACTTTGGTTTTATACCTACTATCCTCGTTGCAAGTCTGTCTTACAAAACACATTTATTCTTGCAGATGTCTTTTCTTTCATTGCAACCTTTGTTATTGGGCTCTGGAAAGGAGATCCTCCTTGTTGTTGCTGTGACAGCACATTTCCTTTTTATTTGGAATGTATCAAATATACAGAAAATTTGGTGATACCAGAAGCACATTCTTTAGGACAACAAATGTAAAATAAATTGGAAAATGAGGCAAACTGTGTTCACACAAATAACAGGGATGGGAAATAAAACGCAGTCAGCTTCACTGATGTCACAAGATTTTCGAGGGGTTTTTTATGTTCTTCAAAGTTATTATCAAATGATGTTGTACTTACAAAAGCAAATTGATCAGCTCAGCTGCAGTTTTATCAAACATCATAGCTATCTATATATGTTGATCAATAATTACTCCAGAAATAATTGTGTTCCAATGAAATATATTCATATATTTTTAAAATAATCTTACAGAGGTCTGTCTAGAAAAAGAGCTCACTTCCAAATTTGTAATTCAAACTCTGACTTATATATCACCAAAAAACAGATTTGTGGGTCTGCTCCAAAGGGCAATCTTATGTTGTACTTTTTCTTACCTCCATTTCTGAGCCTTTTGATGGGCCACAAACCTGCTTCTGCTCCTACTCCCACACGAAGCTGTAGCCTCATGCACAACCCATGACAAATTGTCCTCATGGCAGGAGAAAGAAAAGGTCAGTGCAAACCTCAGATGTTGGAGACACCTCTTTGGCATAAATCCCTGTAGTTATGTAATGAAGAAGATGTATCTAAAAGTAAACTACTTGCTCTCAAGATTCTTCCAAGGGTCATGCAGCTGCTTAATTATTAAGCACTATGAGTACTCCCACTGATGTCAGTATGGCTATTTATAATGAAGAAATTCAAGGGTGCTCATAATTCTTCAAGGGTGTTCTTATTACTTTAAAATGATTATGGGAAAAGTAATTTTGGGTCCAATTATATTTATTTAGGTGTCCATCTTAAAATATTGTTATAGTTTCATAGGTTAATATATCCTTAAAATATAATTTTAACTCTGAATTTCCTCATTTATAACATTTGAGTTTTGGGGTTAGAGGCTCCTTGTAGTGCATTTTGTCTTAAATTATTGATGTGCTCTGTCAACCTCAGTTCCATCATCTACTGTGGTATCTTGTCTGCATAATTATGCAAGGTAATGAAACTCATGAGAGGGTATTATGAACATTTAAACTAATTTATATGTGTTTTATATGCAGAGGAACATATTGTATGGAGAACTGAAAAGTAATAGCAATTCCTATAGAAGTTCAAATATCTTATTTATAAGATGGATATTAAAGCCGCAGAATGAGATTAATGTAAAATTCAAAACACTCTTTTACAATTTTTAAGATACTGGTTCGAGTATTCAAAAGAACTGGTATCTTTGTGTCCAATTCTATTTATTACATAGATATTTAAGTTTGAAAGATGGGCTCAGTAGCCTATAAGACTAATTAATTAAAGATCATTATTAAAAATACATATATTTTCTGTTTCTGTAAGTGCATTTTCTTTGTTATGGTTTCATGGGTACTTCCTTGAGCAAAGATTCTCCTTGTTTCCTTTCTGTTTTGGTTTTTTTTTTCCCATTTAATAGGAAAAAAATCCTTATCAGCAATTTGAACAATTTCAGCCAGTTCCAAAATGCATATATTTTTTTTGAACAAACATCTTTCAACCTGATTTGTACTATAGCAATTATAATTAAGAAATTTCTCCAGAAAGAATTCCTACAGAGTGCCAATTGACTTCCACCTGCTCTGCAGTTTGTTGGTAGTTTGGTACAGTAATAGACGGAGACGAAGGACTTCACAGGGTACCTAAAGGACATTCCCATGGTGGGCATGGAATAGCTCCAACATACAGTCTGCTGCAGGGGATGGGGCAGCCAGCACAAACAGATCTAAGTGCCCCTGGCAAGAGGGGAACTATACCTGTTGCAGACTTGCCCTTGGAAAAATGCCAAACCCAAGGCAGAAATACCTAATTGCTGCAGGCTGCAAGCCACAGCCAGTACTACAATAGCAGAAAATCCCTATTAGACAGCTAGCTATAACATCTCACAGCCTTTAAAAGTTGGCTGCTGGTAGGGTGTCTTTTT
>VXAC01007459.1:0-214024 GCA_013399225.1 Rhipidura dahli | reverse complement strand
GGTGTGGTTGGGGGGTTTTTTTTTTTTTTTTTTTTTTTTTTTTTTTTTTTTTAAGAAAAGAAATTAAAAAGTACTTCTAAGGGCATTCTATAGATTCCTGCTTTCAAGTTAGTAACTCACAGAAACTGAGATTCGTGATCCAAACAAGGTGCTGAACTTAAAACCAGCTACCACTTGTACTCTGTAATTTGCATGCTGTTATTTACTATCAAGTATTTCTCTGTAGACATACTGGTTCAAGGATGATGGTAAACTATTGTGCTACTATACAATTTATATTTGGAGCATAGCTTTCTTTTTGTAGTCTGAACTCTGAACAAATAAAGTACATGACACCTGGGACACATGAGAACAATGAAACTTTTTTTTTCCATTAGATGATCACAGGCACTGTATAAAATTTTGGGGGAGGCAGTTAAACCTTCCATTGCAGACTGAAATATTGAAAGTATTTGAGCAATATTTCCTAGGTTAACGCCTACAAAGAGGCTCTGCTTAGAGGCTTATCAAACCCAAAACCCTCAAACAGAACATCTAATACAGAAACTGAATATAACCCACCTCCAACTTACATTTGGATAACCAAATCTGGTGAAAAATCCAGAAAGGACACTCGGGGTATGCTCTACATACATGTCAAGTCTATTCTTCTGCATGTGTACAAGATCATTAACAGAGACAGATCCATCTAATGATCAAATAATGCTTCACATTCCATTTTCCTTGGAACATCCAGTTGAAGATTTCACCTTAAATGTATAACTTTTTTCTTAGGTTTTCCTGAGCCATGAAATCAACTTGAACTGTTTTTCACAGAGCGGAACTATCTGACCAAGCTGATATCACACCAGATAAATTACAGAATCATAAGAGGCATGAAATTTTCCCACCTGCTCTTGTAAGGATCTAAATTTAAAAGTCTTCCTGTGACACTTTGAACACTGACACTTCTATACTTGCAGTCAAAGCAATAATTAGAATATATTCCATTAAGATCAATACTGTGAAATCTGACCACAGATGTAAAACTCACCAAACCAAATCAAACCAAAAAACAAGCGACCTTGTACATTTTAAATTGATTAAACAAGATGAGAATAAGTCCTCAAAGATTTAGCTTAAAATCCCAAGTGGTACTTAGGTTTCTCACTTTTACCAAGGTGTCCTTTCCCGTGAGAGTTTAAAGTCCAGACACTTTAGAGGAATCCAGGCCTTGATGTGAGCTAGGGGCTTGCATTTAAAAATCATGCACACTTGCAGGGGCAACTCTCCATACAATGGGAAAAATCTAGAGAGGAGACTGGACTGAAGGATGCTTGTAGTTGGGTTATTTTTACATATAAGACTGTCTGCTTCTAAAACTTGCTCTGTTGACATTACAGCAAGGCTGATATAAGCAGGTACTGAAGTGAAAATGGTGCAGTTGCTCTGAGGAGGCCCAGGGCAAAATAACTAAATTCAGGATCTTATAACTGTGACTCCACCTTTTCTCTGTAGGGTTGAATCACACCTGGAACAAGGTCAAGTTTACCTGTAATTCACAATTCTCAGTGGGTGCACTGCATCTTCTGCACAAATATGTGTTACAGCAGCCTTGTTAACCACAATGGCATCTTGTTCTGCAGACTGCTGCCATCCTTTAAATGAGAGGCTTTTCAGAGAAAGGACTCATTTGCTTTGTATTTGTACCCTGTGCTTCATAATGGCACTCCTGTATTATCTATCCATAAGACACTACAGAAATAAAAATACAAAAAATCCCTGAAAAACAAGTATTCAACAGAGAGTATCAAACCCCAAGATATTTATCTCTGTCATAGGGTATGAGTGGGATGGTAGCAAAATAGACATTTCTGAGAAGACTGGTGAAATGTTTCACCAATTCTCTTAATAAATGAGTCATAAGAAGGAGGAAAAATACAATTGAAAAACCAAATCAGTTTGAAAGAAAATATCTCTTTTAGAGTTCTACAGGAAATAATATTGTATAATGTAGTGGGCCCAAATGTAGCTTTAATCTAAACACACAATAATAAAATAAATGATCAAAAGGTCTCATTTGTTGTGAAGAGAGGACACTGCAATTCTAAAGGCAGCAGTAATAATATACAGAATTATTGGTTAGATTTTTGCCTTGAAATACAAAATAAAATATTTAAGGAGTCACTAGAATGAATGTGAGTCCAATTGATTTCTTTGAGACTGATATTTCTGTAAGACACTTGTGTGTGAAAATTGACATAAAACTACATGACAAGAAAAGAAGGGAGTGTGGAAAGATTTTGTGTAACCAAAACATCTTCTCCACCAAGACAGATTTTGGAATGATGGTCTGGAAGGTAGCAGAGACCCTGAGAAAAGGTGTTCCTGAATGCCTAAGAGTTGACCTTACTAAAGAGAAAAAGAGTAGAAAAACAATAGAGAAATCACAGAGGATGTTGGGAGAAGCCCATCAATAATGAATAGGTCTTTAGAGTATACATTTTTCAAACCATGACTCAGAATTAATAGAAGACAATTAACGTGTTACATTTAGGAGTATTGCTTTGTAGTTCTGCTTTTGGAATATCTTTAATCAGTGTACAGAAGCATGGATTATTCTCAACTGAATAGAGAATTTATACCAATTAATGAAACATTTCTAAAGGTATAGAAAGGGGAAAAAAATAGAAACAAATAGAGGACTCAAAGAGGAAAATACTGAGACAGATTTCTGTTGATTTTACTGTGTTCATCTCAACTGAAGTAAAATTTTCCAAGTGTGCCTGTCATGCATAACTTTAGTTTTACTAAATGTTAAAAAACAAGTTTCAAAGTTGTGAGGCAAATTCTGTTTGATTTAATGTTTCTATTCAAGCAGCTCTGAACATTGATAAATCTGCATTTAGGCACTTGCTTCTGATTAGGCATTTTCTAGAATGAAGTTCAAGCAAAATACTAAATCAAAAATTTTTATCATGTATTTAATCTTAGCAACTTCCATTGTTGTTGAGAAAGTCCATTTGACTACAAATGGAAGGTGAAGATAAAAACAGACAGGGAATTCACTGATGTTATTACTATTGATTTTCTGTGAATGTTTTAAAAAAAAAAAAAAGTTTAATGTTAGATTATCACTGTAAGGGGTAAGTGGCAGTACTGCAAAAGTTGTTACTTCCCAACACCTGAGAGGAGTAACTATGGAAATACACTTAGTGCAGGCTGATGCACTAACAAATAGATATCAGCCAGGGCCAGTCCATGAGAAAGCAAAGGTCTCTGCTCACCTTGGGCTGTTGCCTTTGGAGCAATTTGGAGTTATTTTTTTCTCCTCAGACAGCAGTGGGAGGGGTACCTACGTCTCCATGGATGTTTATCCAGACTCTCCCTGTTGATGCAGAGACCCCATGTATTTGCCTGTTGCCGCTCAGCCTTCTGGGGGTGATGTGGCAAGAGATGATACACTGAAAATGGGGTTTTCTTGAGTTATTTCCACCTACCAACAACACCTGCTTATATGAGTACAGAGTATCTATAAGTGATCATCCCCCTGTGCTCGGCACTGATGAGGCTGCACCTCAAATCCTGTGTTCAGTTTTGGGCTCCTGACTACAAACAGGACATTAAGGCGCTGGAGTGTGTCCAGAAAAGAGAATGAAGCTGCTGAAGGGCATGGAGCACAAGTCCTTTGAGGAGTGTTTGAGGAAACTGGGGGTGTTTAGCGTGGAGAAAAGGATGCTCAGGGGAGACCTTATCACTCTTTACAACTACCTGAAAGGAGGCTGTAGCAATGTGGGGAATTGGTCTCCTCTCGTAGGAAAGAATAAGCAGAAATGTCATCAAATTGTGCCAGGGGAGGTTTATATTGGATGTTAGGAAAAATTTCTTCATTGAAAGGCTGATCAAACATTGGAACAGGCTTCCCAGGGAAGTGGTTGAGCCACCACCCCTGGAGGTATTAATAAAGTGTGGGTGTGGCACCTGGGGATGCAGATTAGTGGTGGACTTGGCAGTGCAGGGTTAGCAGTTGGACTCAGTGATCTTAGAGGTTTTTTCCAAACTAAATATTTCTATGATTCTATGACTTTATAGAACTGAGTAATAAAAGAAATAGCATAAAATAAACAGTAGTATTTTATTTTACACGAAAATAAAGCTGAACTTCATTTAATAATGTGATGCTAGGAGTCAGGCCTAGGTTGTTGCTACCAAAGTAGGAGGTCTCTGAAGGACCACCCTTCATTGCAGAGACTCTGTAACAGCATAGTCTCACTGCATAGACTCTGGAACAGCTCACACCTGGCCAAAATTTGCTCTCAGCTGTTCTATTTGTTCGGGGCTCAGTCCATATTAACTGTTCATCCACAGTCTTACTGTCTTTTTTAAGATCTGGAGTACTTATCAGCTTAAATAACATACTCAGGTCACACAAAAGAGCCTCATTTGATTGCTGGAGTCCAATTTATGAAGTGTTGCAGCACCCACCTGGACTTACAGTAACAATAAATAATTCCTTGTGCAGTGCCTTTGCATGTATCCCAAGAGGAATGCCATTGCATCTATCCCAAGAGCAGAGAGAGAATACTTACAGCTAGATGGTCAGCTAGTGAGGGCACCAAATCTGCATTATAATGGAAAAAGAAACATCCACGTTTGTTCAAAGTTAAATTCCAGGATGCCTAAATGTATTTTTATTTAAACGTCATTGAACAGTCATCTTCGTCTAGCAGACAGCCTCCATAGGTCACACTATTATTTATTGAAGGTAGAAATAATGGTGAGTGCATGCTGATATAATGATGACAATGTCATAAAATGATATAACATTTTATATCCATGAATATCAAGATGCTCTTGGATATTAGTTATTCATGTCTCTTGACACCAAAATGGACCTTGCTGAGTTATTATTTCTGTTCCTAGACACAAGCCTGTGTTGTCTAGATCCCCATGTCATTTAGACTGGTAGTGAGTTTTGAAGTGTGATTTGAGTTCACCTCTTTTTCCTCTGTTACTGTTCACATTGAACAGCAGCTCTGGTGTATCCAAGCTGGATTGCCCTGAGATGTCACTAAACCAGGAACACACTTAATTTGCTCCCATAACAGAGACACATGCATTCCTTGGATCTAGTTACTAAAGCAACTCCCCAACACAGGACAACACATGAACAAAATATTTGTGCTGGGTCCTGAGTACTTTTAACCCACTAAGCACAGCTCTGTAGACCTCCCCACCCCAGCACACTGCACCAATTGCTCATTCACATGTAGCTCGCACAGCTGACCCGGCTCACTGGTCCCAACACACTGCTGTGAAACTTCTTTGCCTCAGGAAGGACACTGCTTCCCTACACTTGATGCCAAAGAGAAGCAAGCTGTTATTCATTATTTTCCTTCATTTTTTTTTTCTGCCATATTTTTCCATGAACATACCACCAAAAAGACAAACAATGAAGGAGGGAGGAACAGCTCATCCTTTTTCCTGTTTGAAATGCCATTTCCTCCATGTCACTTCAGTTTTAAAACATGAGGTGTAAGGTTATAGAGAACATTGGTGTTTGTCTTGAATCTCTGCCTTTGTTTTGGATCAAAAATACAGCACCCAGGCCAAACACAATACTAAACATTTACCACTGAGGTCACTGATCTGCAATTTGTTGCAGTGACAGATCCAATATTGTGCTTGGGGAACAGACTGGATGACTGTTAATGCACTATTATAGGCACAGTTGGGAAATTGGCCGAGCACCAGGTAACTGGAAGAAATGGAGCTTATTGCACAAGTCCAAGAGTGTTTTAACTTGTAACTTGATTGCTAACATGGGGAGAGCTTTTAAAATGTTAATCGATATTTTTTTTTTTTTATAATAACATAAACCATCTGTAGCTTTGAACTTAAATTTAACTTTTCTAATTAATTCTAATCCATCTGCTACAAGAACTGTCTGTCACACATCAGTCTCTTTGTTCTATTTTTAGTTCAGTTTGTCACATCATTTAAAGCCTTGACCCCACCATAGCCAGTTTTTAATTAACAGTAAAATAGTTCTAGAGGAAACTGTATGGAACATTAGGAATTGAGTTCAGACCTGTCCAGACAACATGGGAAGATCTGACATAGTATCTTGTGTCTTCCCAATGTGTTTGTGGAAAACAAGCTATTCCATTTATCTGTGGATTTTCTGTGATAAATTTTTAAACCATGGTATAAAATCCTGTTTTACTGTGGAAAGTTCCCCTCCTGGCCACACACTGTTACTGTGTGTCAGGTTCTGAGAACTGTCAAGACATTGACAAACAATGCAAAAAACAGATAAAAATTACTGGGAGGCATAGGGTGGGACAAATAAATACAAGGTGTAGAAGAAATCCACTGACAAGATGATAAATCATTTAGCTCTGAAACAGAAACAGACTAGCCAGAGGAGGAGGAATGTCAAGGGCAAGAAATCAAAGATAGGTTGTGAACAAAGCTGTTACTGTGTTCATTATCATATTACTACGTGTAGGCAAAGAATGTCTGTAGGGCTAATCATTGCTGCATGGAAAATAGAACAAGTAAAACTTCAAGGGATACTTTGGCTGAACTCCTTAACTACTTTATTGGGGCCATAGCAATGGTTAGTCAGATACAATGCTGCATGTTTAATATCAATGTTAATTTGTAAAATAAATCTCACTGCATAGTATAGAAAAAATAACACTCTCTCTTCCAGAAAAGGCATATAGTTAGTGCCAATCTCTCTTGGATTATTACATGTAATATTATAATTGTTCTTACTATATAAAATTGTTGAATTTACACTCAGTTAAAGGAGAATGTTAGATTAGTCAAGACCTGATGGAATATCATTTTTAGAAAGACATGTGCTGGGGTATTCCCACTTCATGTAACATGCAATGCAGTTTACAGAAAAACTCACACCACATATCAACCCTCCACACTTTTGGAGATGCTGACAAAGGTCTGTTCTGATGGAGCAAAAAGCAGTGGTGTGTCAAAGCTGCCACTGAGTTCAAAGTGACATCTGCAGTTCCAAGCACAGTTTGAAGATCTGTCTTCATATTGAAAATTATATTGAGATGTAAGAACAATGTAAAGCAGACTGCAGAGTGAAAGAACTGGATTGTATGCTTTTAAGGAGTTGATGCTTCTCCAAATCCAAGAGTATCAAGAAGTGTTTCAAGCCCTGTTACAGGGGCTTTTTAATCTCATCTGCTTTTTCAGCAATTTTAATTTTAATTAAGTGATCCTAAAATTCACAGGGACAGAGAGTCCTCTAGAAATGATGTAAAGAGGGCAAGCAAACTCTAAACACCCAGAAATTGTGAAGGTACTGCTATAGGTAAACAAATGCAATTGATAAGAGACTTTAATGAAATTGCCCTAAAAAGTCCTGTGGTAGCTCCATTCCTGAATGGTACTTCATTAACAAAGCATGACTCAATCTAATCCATTATGTGCCCCAAGTCCAAAATCTGAAGCATCCAAAACTGAACAACAGACCAGCAGATTTGAATCTTGGTCAGACAAGCACAAGATTTTGAAAGATTCCAGTTTTCACATCAAGCTGATGAGGGGACTTCTCCTTGTCTTCCTCCTTTTCTTCCTTCTCTCATGACAAATGAAAGAAGGATTGGTGTCTTTCCTTGCAGAATAATCAGTAGCTTGTTTGGCAAGCATGAAGCTGGAATGTGGAGCTGCTGGTTGAAGGTGCTGGTCTGAATTAGGCAGAACAGAGACTTGAGCCTGCATTTTCCATACAAATGCATTACACACCAAATTGGTGCTTCTGGGACCACAGTCATTACCTCTTATTCTAAACAAAAATTCCTTTCCAGTCCCCAGAAACTTTTCTCAGATACAGTTTCATGCATTTGGTTTATTGAACTGATATTTCTTATGCAACAAGGTGAAAAACAAAATTTCTAGCCAGTTCTGCTGTTAGAGTGTTGTCTGTTAAAAAAGAGGAATGATTCAGACAGAAAGAAGTGTTCAATGCTCTATGGAAGACAGTCTTGAAGAGAAAGATGGAAAGGCTATATAAAAAGAAATCATTTCATTGATGATTAAAATGTACTAGTTTACGAGGTGTGATGGGAGTCAGAAATATATTCAGATGTGAAGCCTATCTTTGTCCTGCAAACCAGCCGACAAGATGTTTGCTCAAACTGTAAAATTTCTATAAAGTCATCCACGTCAACACCCTTGGGTGATTGTGGAGCATTGTAATTCTACGTGTAGAACTGAAAAACAAATGAAATCACCCCTCAATGTGCAGCTGGGTTAGTGGAATCAAAGGGGACCTACCACTTTTATAAGGGCTTTAAGAGCTGCATTAAGGATCTGGCCCACGTGCCAAATATAAAATGAACTCTTTGTGAATGGTTATTGTCTAAGTCACAGCTGATCCCAAGCGATTTTCATGAATAGCTTTTTTTGACAGAAGCAGATATTAAACATTCTGGGAATATTTCATGTAACAGAATCATGAAAACTTTACAATAAGTAAAGTGAGACCAAGAAGAGAAAACTACACTCATAAACCTTTTATGACAGCATGGAATATGCTGAGAATGATCCAGCATCTTTAGAGCTGTTTAATTTAGGGGATAATAAACAAAGGAGTTTGGGGATCCTTTAAAAGATGGCTGGGGAAATAGTTTGAGAGCAGCATGAAAGCAGAGACTCCTGTTTCTGTGATTTCATAACAGTGTCATCCCAGACTACAAAATCTGTGGACCTACAGAAAGGAATAGTGTTCCAAAAGCATACACAGGAAACGTTTTGCTCCCTTGTGTAATAAAGCATTATAAAAGAGAGTAAAATTAAATAACATGTACTAAATCTTTATGTCATGAAATTACTTGTATTTTCTCATAGAGAACAGCCAAGAGAGATTTGGTTGATCAGTCCAAGCATAAGTCTGATTTTGAACTCCACATCGCCCCTTCTCCCAGCAATTTTGCAAAAGGATGATATTACCATCTTACTATGTGAAAATAATAATGTGTCAGAGGACAGGACAAGGCCACACTTTTTACAAACCTTGTCAGCATGTTCTGGGGCTGTCAGAAACTGAGGGAGTTCAGTATGGTGAGGACTCAGGAATTTTATTCATGCTTATGTGGAATGGATGAGATAATCTTCCTGCCAGAATTTTAAAATTAATCCAGGCTTGTATTGTGGTCACCATTTCTTTTAATATCTCAGCATATATATGTACTTTACTGGCAAATGTAGAACATGGACTATACCATACTCAGCCTAGAAATGAAGTCTGAAGAATGTGGGAGAGAACATACAGAAAAGGATTTTCAATAGAATAAGATGCCAGCACTTCAAATATCATCTGCAGGTGCTGTTTGGCAAACTTCATGGGCTGGGTTATATAAAGTATTTTGGGTTGCTTTATATTATAGCCATATGTATATCTAGATAGATAGATAGATATAGATATATAGATATATAAAAATATATCTCAGTAATATGATTTCTACCAAAGCCTATAGATGAATAATGACTTGAGCACCTCTCCAGAGTATTAACACTGTTCTCAAGACTTTCTCTTAAAACTAATCGGAAAAATGCATACTTGTCCCCGAAGATATAAATACGCATTTTGATCACTGATAAATAGGGAAAATAATTTATAGAATTATAGAATCATAGAATGGTTAGGGCTGCAAGGGACCTTAAAGATGCTATAGTTCCAAACACCCTGCCATGAGCAGGGATGTAATTCCCTAAATCAGGTTGCTCAGGGTCCCATCCAACCTGTCCTTGAATTCTTCAAGGGTTGGGGCATCCTCAATGTCTTCATAGGGCAGTCTGTTCTATTGCTTCTTCATGACACAGATTGTTGTCTGAGAGTTCAGAACATCAGCCCAAATCCATGGTTTCCAGATTATGGTGCTTTCTCCTACTCTTTGAATTTAAGAATAGAATAACAACTGGGATTTAAAAAGACATATCTCCTGTCAGAATTGCAGATACAAATATTAGGAAAACAAAAGCAAGTAGGTGACAACTAATTGCATCATAAAAACCAGTGAAATTCGACAAAGCTAAAGAGAAACCAGAAATGGATAGATATGGATGCACCAAAATCTGTTTTGATCTTTGCATAAAAATAACATCCACAAGCATCATCATGGAATCATGGAATGATTCTTCCTGTGTGATTCAGGATACACATCTTCTGAAAAACACACAAAGGCTAGTATGGAACTGTAAAAATTTAAATTCTATCCCAGCACACCAATTTTCTTTCTTTCTTTCTTTTTTTTTTCTTTTCTTTGTGCAGCAAAAGTATTATTACACCAACAGAGGACATGAAAGCCACATCAGTTAGTATGATGCATCCCTGGTATGCTCTGTCTGATCACTTTTAAGCATTCAATGGCCCAATAACAACCTGTGTCACATATACTAAGTCTCATGGGGTGCATGATTATGGTGGATGCTAAAATACCTAATAAGTCCACCTAATAAAGGACTGTACTAATTATGGGGGCTGTTTTCTGTGCACATGGTGAATCCAATATGGCTTGCTTTTAAGGATGGGAGACTGGACAAATTGTGCAAGGGAGGAAGCTCCATCCAACTTACACCTCAGCCATTTGCCAGAAGGAAAAACATTTCAAACCTGTCATATTCCCTCCTTTCTATTCTACAAAAAGGGATTAGTGGGGAGATTTATTTGGCCTTTCGAAGAAGTGGCTTGTGCTATGGCTCCAGCAAAGGACAATGTAAATGCTTGCAAATTTTGTATTGGACTGTACAGTGGCCACGAGTGTTGCCATAACTCTGGGGATGATGTACATTCGTAAAAAGGAGAGTTGTGGACAAGGTGTTCACAAATAGAGAATTAGAGCGGAAGCAAGAAACTATTGAGATAATTCACAGAATTCATTGCAACCTGCAATAAATACATGGAGATAATATTAGCCAGAAATAGCCATTCAGAGAAAAGTTATTTAAACAGCTTCTGTGCATGTATTCAACACGATGCAGCAGAACAAGAACACATATTGAATGTAATTAGCAGTCAGACATTCAGCCTGAGCAAAATGACTTGTGAGAACCCACCATTTCTGCTACAAGTTTCCTGAAATTACAGGGCAGAAAATGTTGCTAAAAAAATTACCCTGGAAAGCTTATGCCTTGTTTCAAATGTTGTGTTGACTGAAAGCCATCTCTGTAAGAATGATGTCATTAACATATCTCATCTTTAGTAAGTAAATTATTTATTTTAGTTATTTTGCACATAAAATATGATCTATTTTTCTGTAAAGCTCTTACATTCTGTTTTTTCTTTTATGCTAAATGGGGGGAAGCAAGTAGTGCCTAGGAGCTGACCATCACTCTGAGTATTTAGAATATCTTCAGTGGGGCTCTCTGCCCTCTGCAGTCACCAGAACAATGGCAGCATGCATAAATCCTGACATGCCCAGAAATGGCGGAGAGCTGCAGGCTATAGAAACCTTCAGCCAGCCTCCCAGTGGCAGTAGCCTCCTCTGAATTTTTCCTGCTAATTGCCTGCCAGCCCTTCTCCCCTATCCTGCCAAAAAGTCGGGAAACAGCAGATTTCCCCCTAAAGGCCACAATAAGTCCTCACAAGAAGGCAGGGAAGAACAAGAGCTACTCATTTGGATCCACTCCCTTGATTTTCCCCTGGGATCTAGGAGCAGAGGAGGGGGAAATGAGGAAGAGAAATTGGAGTGATTCTGTTGCTGCCATTTGTCTCTGAGTCTGAGTAAGGCAGATGGCAATCTCATGGGTGTCCCATAGTGGACAGGGTGATAGGCAGTTGTTTGGAGGCAGAACTTAATGATTGGGTGTGAGCTTTTCTTTCTTAGGAGGTTCAAAGCAACACTATAGACACATCTACCTGCTCATGAACAAGACGACTTCAGAAATGAGATGGCAGACCCAAACCTATGCTGCAAACCTATTAAAAAAAAAAAAAAAAATTAAACACCAATACAAACGCACAAAACCCAAAAAGCAATCAATGAAAACCAAACCTATCAGGTCGTGGCAAAGTTCCAGAACCAGCTGAAGTTTCTGGAAGAGTATGCTTGGCATAGTTAGTGCTCCCGTCACCTGTATGCTCATTTGTCTGGAAAACATCTGCTCAAGTATGCATCTGCCATAGTTGTAGCACATTGCAGAAAACCAAGACATAACAAGCTGATGAGACCAATGAAAAGGTGGAATTGAAGGCAACGAGAGAGGTCTGATGGAGAGAGCTAAGGACAGAATATCAAAGAGAATAGCCAAAAGGTATGGCAAACTCAAGCCAAATAAAAAAATCTGATATTGCTGGACATCTAAGTTCTGTTATTTAACTTTGCTGTTCCAAATCCCCTCAATGCTTATATCAAATAATTTTGAGAGCTTAAAAATCTCAGTCAAAGAACATTTGCCAGCTTCTCTAGCCTTTTTCTCATTTTCTGCCTCTTTGGCTGTGATGGAACTCATGTACCTTTCAAAAGTGCCTAAAAGGCCCTAGTAAATGCTTAGCACTTCTTTTGAAATTTGTGGACACTGTGTACCTCCCTATTGCAGGACTCCACTTTAATCACATAGACTTTTTGCTTGCTATTTAATTTTAGTAATTCATGGAGTTTTGCTCTTTATTCTCCAGCACTCACAGATCAAAGGAGCAAATGCTGCCTTTAGAGAAGAACAGGATGTAACCATACAATTCTGAGGATAAGTCACTGTGCTTTCTTCTACATCAATAATTCAAATTCTCAAATTTTCTTTAAATTTTCATTTAGCTAAGCATCCTAAAAACAATGCCTACATGTTAAATTACACTCCATTAAAATACACAATCATATAAGATTGTGTAAATATGTAGTTATGAATATTTACTTTCCTCAAGAACATCTTCCAACTGTCATATTTCCCAAAACATCTTAAGCAGTTAGGTTGAGCCTTTCTTTGAAACTATTTTGTTTTCCAAACATATACTGATAGAACATTGTAAAGTCAGTACTCACCATTTTTATAAAAGCTTATCCATTAAACCTCTAAAAGTTTTTATTTTCCTTAAATACTTATCCAACTCCCTCAGACTGAACAGATGACTGAAACAGAGCAAGAATTTCATGAGGAAAAAATGGAAACAAATGCTTAAATTTAAGATTTTATCTGTGCTACTGTGATTATGTTTCTACAGGGATAAAAAGAAGTTACAGCTGTATATAAGCCCTCTGCTAAGAAAAGTCTTCCAAAAAAAAAAAAAAATTCCCACCCTTTCTATTACTGATGTTGCTGAGTTGGCAGTGGTAACAGTGAGAAAAGGCTCCAACAGCTTGCTTTATTTAAACTCCTGCATCAGTAAAACTTCCTCAGCATGTGATTGATAATTGTTCCCCAGCACTGTTGTGCAGCAGGACTGATTACCAAGGGGATTAAAATTCCAGAAACTCTCTGAAGAGTGTCTCTGAGGTCTTTTCTTCAGTCTCTCTCCTGCAAAACTGGTTGTAAGCAGTGGGATTTAAATTTAGCTTTTTTTAGACAATATTTCCTGGCATGATCAGCATCTAAGGCCTTACTGGAACCCCTTCAGAAAAGTGTCTGACTTCCATCCAAGGCATAATACAGCCGCAATTTAGGAACGTACCTCAGTACAGCAGTTTGCTGGCTACAGCTGGAAGGAAAATAGTCACAGAGCAATAGATCACTCCTGTGGACTGAGCATGGGCCTGATTCAACCTTCCCAAATTGCTCCCACAGCTCTGCATTCTGCCGCCAGTTTTTTGGGCCAGGTCATTACCATTTTGTAACTAAGTTATTTCCCAAATGATAACCAGGGTCTGTATGAGGAGGGGAGTGAAACTTAGTGATGAGTCAAAACAGATAGATCACTGGACTTCTTTAAATTTGACTGTGTCAAAGAAAATATAGAAAAAGCAAATATTATTCTTAACTGGTTATGAATCATGTACCTTGTAGGACTGTCTGTTGACAGTCTGCTTAGACAGCCATGCTGGTAAATTAATCAGGCTTGAGACCATTTTTATTACTGCTTAATTTATGAGTGTAGGGTAGGCAACTGCTTGGAAAAAATTAACAAATTACTTGGTCAAGTGGTGACTCAGTGCTTTTCTGATGCATGAAGCAAAGGGGAGAAAATAGTGAGAAATTATTACATTTTCTCATGATAATTAGATATTCAGCAGAAGCACTTCAGTTGTAGGCTTTTCTCAAGGTATTTGACCAGAACTGAGAAATGATTTGCATGATGGGTACGTTCAGGTGAAATCCTCTGTAGTCAGATGAAAATTATTTTGTTGCCAACTGCATTTGATTGCAAGCAGCAACCTACCTACACCACAGAGCTACTTAAAGAAATTTGAGCTCCATCTATCCAATGCAGAAATGGCATAATGCTCCTCAGTTAATCCTACTCTCAATTTCAGTATGGTAAAGCAGATCAGCTAATTAATCGACCCCCTTTTTGGCATGTATAATGTGAAATCATCCAAGTGCACCCAGACAAATCACATCCAAGGGTCATGACAAAAAATTTTACTCATCTTATCTCTAGGTGAGCTGGATCTGAAAGTCTCTTAATATGACAGAGCATCAGACAAATTATATATGTCATTAAAATTTTGTTGTACTTGGTTCTGCCAAATGGAAGATACAAAAAGACAGTTTGGTTGTGCATTTACACACATTTTTTACTGCATTACAGCAGCAAGGGAATTTCAGAAGGGAAAAAGAAAGAAAAAGGCAACAAATAGAGAATATATGGTTTTACATCAATTTATCTGCAATCATAGAGTGTGACGCTTTTGGAAATATCTGGCTGAAGAAGAGAATGAAGGTTTGAAGTTGTAGAGACATGCAGAAACAAAATGTTCACCATAAATGCATAAATTGTTTCCTTTCATTTTTTTTTCCCCAAAAGAAACTTGAAGACTTAAAAGAAGGAATTATCAACAGGACACTATTACTGGCACTGTCAAACTCATTTCCTCTTGGGCATTTCACTTGACACCTCTGAAAGTCAAATGCCAATATGAGACATAAACCTCTATCCCTCCTGCAGAGTAGCCATGTCTGAAGAGGTGATGAAGCCTGGAGCATTAAGTGAATAGAAACAGTGTCAGTTCTAACTAATACTCTTTTGCACAGAATTATTAAAATAGCTGAAAAGTATTGAGCACTACAGATCTTACATCTCAACAGAAATTTAAGTTGCTAAATTAAAAAGCACCCGTTGAATTTCATAAATACAGGAATTTCTATGTCAGTGTCAAAGTGATATGTGGAAGAAATCATCAAGGAAATATAATGAGAGGATCTGTGACATTTTAGGAAGCAGGGAAAGCTTTTCTCTTCTGCTAGACTAAGGCACCATAGTCACCAATGTCCCAGACACAGGGCCTTAAGATAAAAAGGAAGAGCAAATGAAACTAATGGTTAGTGGCTTTGCATATGTTTTATGTACTACTTGCATGTTCGTGGTCCCACTGCCAGCAGAAGTCCTTGCAAGAATGGGACACAGACAGAATGTTTGACACCATAAGGAACTTTAAATCAACTTTAAATAAGACACACTACCTTTTTCTCCCTTGTTTCTTCACTTGCCTTTCAAAGATCTTTTGACTGTATTTTGGGAGTTCTCTGAAAGGAATCTGACTCTTTCTTGCTCACTAGAAGTTTGTGTGCCTCAAGTAATTTCTTTTAAATTCATCTGGAAACAGTGCAGCTGCACACATTAAGAGCTGTGTTCAGTTTACCTCCATCTTTTTTATTTTTCTGGGCATCTTTACTCAAAGAATAATTATGTGTTTAATGGTATTTCAAATCAAATTGATTAATCAAAAATCTGTTTCCTTCCTTGGAATCTACACTTTTTTCTTGATCCCAGTGTTAAGTCTGGGCATAACTGCTGTAGCAAAGTAATTTTTGTAGCAAGAGTCTCTAGTATCTAACAGAACAGTGGTTTGGCTTTTTTTTCTTCAAAAGGATGAGATGATATAGAAGAGGCAGAAAAGTCTGCAAGAGGAAATGCTGAAATCAGTGGGGAAATATAAGCTTCAATATTGCCATTTAAAGTCAATATTTGTGGGATGGTGTGTTGCTGATTCATATACCTTTCTTTTAAATAATCTATCTTTCAAATCAAAAGAAAGCAAGTAGAATATTTTAATCACAGACTCCCAGAATAATTAAAGTTCCTTTAACCTTTCTTTGTATGTCATGTTCTACAATCCTCTAACCATCCAGTAGCTTTCCATTGGATCCTCTCCTGTTTTCAATACCTGTCCTGAACTGGAGGGAGTAGAACTGGAAACCATAGTCCTGGTGTAGCCTAACAAATGTTGAGGAGGTTGGAACAAACACATCCCTTGATCCACTACCTATTCTCTTGCTAATGCAGTCCCGAATATGTTTTGCTCAGATTGATGCCCTCCAGGATGCCCAGGGCCATTCCAGCAGAGCTGCCCCAAGCAGACCCCAGCCTGTTCAGCTGCTTGGAATTAATATTTTTCACATTTATCCTTGCTACACACAATCCAGTTCCTTTTTGATTCGACATTCCAGCTACTGATTTTTGTTTGAATGGTGTTTATTCCTTCATAAGTGTCTTCCTTTCAGTTTAGTTTTCATCCACCAGCTTGATGAGGGTACGTTGCATCCCACCATCTAGGTCTTTTATGAAACATGCTACACAGTACTGGACAAAACATCATCCCCCAAGGAATTCTGCTTGTGTACAGCTGTCAATTCAGCTTTGGGACATTAATCACACCCCTGAAGTTTTGAAGTTTAGCAGCATTTCACTCACTGGACAGGTCCCTCTCTCCAGCTCATATCTGGCCATCTTGTCAAAAAGGATACTGTGGGAGAACACATTAAATGCCTTGTTAAAATCAAGGTTTTGTCAAGGTTAGTAGTGTTGCCTCCCTCTATGAGAGGAGCCAGACAATCTTTTACCCATATTGGGGCTGTCTTGCCTGCCAAACCAGCAGCAGTGCTGTCCTTGGATTAGTGTGCCCACATGCTGTGCATTGTCTTACCTGTTCTACTGCAATTATAAAGCAAACAAAAGCAAAGACAAAAAGAGAGAGAATCCTCACTAATATTTTTTCTTCCTTTCAAAAATGTGGTTCTCTAAGATATCCTGTTTTCCCATTGTTTCATTTTTCAGTGAGCAGTCATGGAGGCCTCCTAGGGTCAAGGCCTTGTCTTAGAAGAAAGCTGGAAAGGGAGCTGTGAGAAAATTCTCACTTGCGAAGTGAAGTGGAGGATTTAGGCCTTTTGCCAGTTCCGTGTGGGTATGATGACTTCAGGGCAGTTTGCCATGCCTTTCTGTATAATTTTCTAGCAACAAAAATAGTTTTTGCATTAAAAAATGAAAAAGTGATGAAAAATAGTTTCTCCAAGTCAAGAAAAGAACAAATAAGGCAACACTCAGAAAAGTAAATTTATCCTCCCATATATTAAACCCCTAAAACATCATGTATTTCATTTGGCTGATTTTCCTGGGCTGTGTTTTTCACTGCTGAGCTAAGTACTCCTCAGATTTTGCTGTTAACATGTTTTATGCTCATAGACCTTCAAACAAAGAAGAAACTATTACATCTTGCAGCATAAAGGCAAATTCTAGGTTAGTTCATCTTGCAAATTGCTAATTTCTGCAGCTAAAGCAGGCAGTCACAGCCAATATCAAGAATTAGTGTAGAAAATTTTTGTTTCTTTCTTTCTTTCTTTTTTCAAGAACCCCTTTCTATTCTTGTGTTTTACAACTATTGCCCCATCTCAAAGACATGCTCCACTTCAGCTCGACTTCTATGTAGGAAAATGCACAATAAAAAGAACATGCAAAGCACTGTGTCACATTGTCTTTCTAAGGTGCAGAGCAGAATCTTTCAGTCTGTCTTCTGTTTATATAAAAATTATCAAAATTGTAATGATTTTTCCCCATCTGTCTTGTTTAACAGCCCATGGAATTGACTATAATACTCCACATGCTCACATACAGCCTGGTATGATGATCCCACAGGGCATAGCTGCAGCAGGATCTGCATGGTACCATCCTTTCTTATTTTATATGTCAACTTGCTTGAAAGATTTGCAGAGAACAGTCAGTGGTACAAGACAGGTCACTCCTGCTGCACGAGCACATCTTGGCAAATCCTTATCTGAAGGCAAAATTTGTCCTGATCCAAAGAATCAAGTCTGCATACACAACTTCATCTTAAAATCTAGAATGAAGTTCTTAGGGTGGGTTCACCTCTACATTTAAATAAAACTATTTGAAATTTAACGTCTATTAAGACTTGATAATTCATTTTCCTTTCACTGACAACAGTTACACCAGGGTGTCTATATTTTTTCTGTTCCTTTGTAAGTGAGAGAGGATCAGATCCCTTTGATCACTTAGTCATATACCCAGAAAATGGTCAGAGCAAGACCAAATGTGGTCATATTCTGCAATAATTCCAGTCACCCACCTGTGCAGCATCTTCAGTTAAATTATTTTTTAATTACTCTGTCATTTTTCATGTTCAGACAAGAAACTGAGCCTAGGAAATTTGCTCATGAGTATTGGCCTAATTTCAGCACAGGCCTACATGTGCCAAGGATACAAAATGAGGGGCAAAATATTCAGAGAAAAACCAATGGTTTCCTATACCCTTTAAAGTACTATTTATTGTGAGGCACATCAGGTTTTCCATTGGTGCAGTTTGTGAGGTGTGTTGTGATGGAAATGGCATCCTGAGCTTGGCACTCTACTTCCAAAATGTAAACAGCACAAACCACAACATACTGCTACTTTGAATACTGTTTATTGCATTTGTTTTCACTGACTGAAGAATGCTGTTGTCTTTTCAAGTTTCTAAACTCTGATTTTAATAATATGCAAGAAAATGAAATATCCTTGCTTGTTACACAAAGACTGCGCAGGCAGAGGAGCACAATAATATCTGCAGCCTCTAATTCAATTAAAAATTTGTGGCTAAAGATATGAAAACATTTTCAAGGATGAAAATTGGAATATTTCTCCCAATTCTATCTTGCTTCATAATGTAGATTCAAGATCCTTGAGTTACAGAATAGCTAAAGAGAGTTCACATAAAATTCTGGGTAATCTCTTGCAAGTTCCTCCTTCACAGCAAGGTTAATTTGGGAATTAGAAGTAGTGCTCAGATTCTAACTTGGTATAATCCACACAAAGAAAATCCCTTAATTGTGTGCACTGCTGCTTTTGAGAAAGGGAGCTCCTCTTGGTAATGCAAATACAGCCCTGCATCAAGAAAGTGCTGTTGCTGCTGTTTACCAGTGTCTCCCCACAGACCTCTGTCCTTAGCAGTGTGTCCTGGAAAAGGGCACAAATATTCTCTTACACAGGACTTCAGGTCAACTCGATTTATACAAACAGCCACAGAAAGTGTCCACAAAATCTCAGCACCTGGCACTATGCAGTGTCCTTTGTGAGCCGGCTCTGTCCCCTGAGATCCAGGCTAAGCTGGGAGAAGGAGCTGAAGATTTTTGTGTCACATTTGGTCATACAGAGTGTGCCTGTGCCCAGATCCACACTGTCCATGCTCTTGCAAGCAGTGGCTGCTGCAGACAGTTCCTGTTCTTGTGAGGAGAAATTTATTCAAACTCTGTCTTTTTTTTTTAAATACCATTTTCTTTCCTAAACCATGCTTGTTGAAGTGGTTTTCTGCAAGTTCTGGCTGCATTGTGTTCTTGTATATCCTTCCCTTGGGAAAGCCTGACATCCACCTGTATGTGTGGTCATTACTAAGCCTTGTCACAGTGTTTATTCTTCTGACACTAGGTTTAAAAAAAAGGTTTCTCATGTATCTGTCAAGTGCATGTTCCACATTTAAGGTGTTGCAGTATTTTATCATTATTTACTACTCAAATATTTTTGATCAGTAACAGCAACATATCCAGTAATTTCCATTTCTTCAAATGCAGCAGGGTGCAAACGAGGGTGGAGTCTGTGTCCTTGAGCTGCACCTGAGTATACCTGAGGCAGTCTTATACAGACTGACTGCAAGTCTATTTTATAAATAGAAAAAGACTATTTTAAATGTCTTTTTAGTTCTGAGTAAATATCTCCAGCATATTTTTGTGCATCCAAGGGTCTGCTTCCGTTTATGCTTCCCAGAATAGCAGAAAAAATTAAGCCAAGATTTGTTCTTATTGCCTTTTATAAAACCACTAATGCTTGGTCTAAGTTCTTACCTTGGTGTTTACTTAAATTATAGTTTTGAGCACACTGTAACAGTGTGAGGTTTTTTCAACATGTTTATATCCATTTTGTAACAAATTGCCTAGTGTTCAGTTAATCTATCTGACCAGATAGTTAAACAGATAAAGCAGACTGTGAAGAAGGTTCCAATCCTAAAAATACTGGCTTAAGACTGTCTCTTCCTTAGCAACAGGATTTTGATGACATGTAGGAAATGGACACTTCAATAGTCATCTCAATTTAGATTGCTTAGATATGTATCAAAGACATGTTGCTTAGATATGTGTCACAGGCCCAACAGAGTTCCTGGGGATTTCTGCCTTTCTGACTCAAGTTCCCACGTCTCCCGACTTCAAAAAGATTTTATTCAAGTACCCCGAAGTCAGTGGGTAGCAGGGTGCTACAGGTTTTTTGGTATTTTTCCAAATTAAGAAAGGGAAAATTGCTGGTGGAGAAAAAAAGACAAAACAGTTTCTGTCAAGTGTACAGAACCAGGGTCTTCTACTTCTATTTCTTATATTAAAAGAAACTTAAAAGACCTTATTACAGGATGAGGAGACTGAGAAAAACTAGGAGGGGAAAAAAAAAAAAGAAGGAGACTGTGAGTAAGTAGCAAAATGGATAAATAATTGATGATAAATAAGCAGGCTGCTTTCCTCCAGAAGCTGTCTTTTGCATGCTGTCTTTGACTCAATAAAGTTATTAGTTCTTTCTTTTCTTTCTTAAAAAATGTTCTCTTACTGTTGAGGAAAAAAAAAAAAGCTAAATATATGAAGGTAGGAACTAATTATCTTTCTGTAAGCCAAAAATTTTTTTGAAAACAACAACAACAAACATATTTTCTTTGAGAGGACTTTAAAAGAAATCATCAGTGACCTTTAGAAAATGCATGCCTAGATTAGAGTAGGATTCCAGAGGGACGATGTAACAGCTGATGATTAAGGTACTTACCACCAAATATGTGCCATTTTTTCAAAAGGAAAATATATTCCTCATGCCCTCTGATACAGCAGAACATTTCTACATGCCAAGTATGAAAACAAAACTGTCAAAATAGATGCAACATTGTGTTCCAGGTGCACGTCTCTGAATTTACAGCTCAAGCAGTGCATCCACATTCTGAACATGTTGGAGTTTTCAGCTCTCCAAAGAACGATATCAGAGTGCCCTTGATACAAAAGCTGCCCAGTTGCCTTTGGGAAATGCTCTTTCTGCAGTTGCTTCAAGCTCTGTGCAAATGAAGCAGAAGGCAAGCAGAAAATACCAGCAAAAGGTCTGGGAAGGATCGGGGGACCCAAGTGTTGTGGTCATCCCCAGAGTTCCAGGTTTGGGCAAGGTAATACAATACTTCCCCAGGTTTATATTATAATTTTTTTCTCTGATTTTTTGTTTTGTTTTGTTTTGTGTTTATTTGTTTTAATTTCTTTTCCCCAAGCTTGAGCATGCAGGGCTGTAGAGAAACTACATTCATCAACTGGTTCCTATGGATTTGGTGCAAATTTCTGTGTGTTCACAGGCAGACCACATCCTCCCCCTTTACAGGGAGAATGACTTCCTAAAAAGAAGAGGAGCAGGTGACTTTCAATATTTCTGCTAATTTTACTTCTCTCTGTTTGCTGGATGGGCATTTCTAAGGTACAGAATAACCTAGTCTAGTATATTAAGTCCTGCTGTCATTCACAATGTTCAAGTTCACATCCTGTTACAAAGCAGAATTGATTGTATTGTTGTATTGTTGCCTTTAAGAAGAATGCTATTAAATTTGGTAGGCTTACAGCTCAAAGACACTGCAGTGAACAAGAGAATCAGTTCCTCCATATCAGTATTCTGATTTAAATTATTCAGTTTGACAACAATTTAAGCTGCTGCTGTGCTGAGTCCTCTGATCAATACTGTCTCGCTGCTCTCTTTTTCTACTCCTGTCTTCTATTTTCATCTTTTGTGCTTAGTGCTCCCCTTGGATTGCAAAGTCCTTGAATCACGACCATTGCTTTGTTCTTTGTGAAGTGCCCAGAGCAATTCAGTCCTGGTCTGTAACCAGTGTGCCCAAACGGTGTCATAAATGTGTCTCAATTACTACTGATGCTGCAGTTGTTATTGTATCCAGGACCATACAGGTGATAAATGAATGGCAGTAAAGTTGTAACTTTTCCTTTTTATCACACAATGCTTCTCAAACATCTGCAGAAGGTGTTCTCGCTGCCACTGCCATAACTGCTGGAGAGATCCTGGCCCTGAGCAGAAGGTTAGTCCAAGTTTAGCTGAGCCTGTAGAATTCCTACTGAGGCTATCAGAAAGCTTTCTGGTAATTGGATGGTGATAAGTGAACTCCCCGATTAACTTGAATTTTCAGTAAAGATATATCACCAAAATAGTCACTCTTCACTCACTGCAATTTTGCACCATCCTAAAGCAAGGAGAATACAGCCCAGGAAGGGTAAAAGGGCAGTCAAAACCCAAAGCTCGGTGTCACCAGCCCTTTTGCTTCCACCAAAGGAAAATTTTACCCAAAGACCTCTATTTATGCAAGTAATTACTAAACTTTATGAAATATATTGAACTGCATTTTTTTCTGATTCATTATTAGTGCGAGGCATTTAAGGTTAGTATATTTGCCTACATATTATGAATCAAAATATTACCACAGTGGATTAATGAAAAAATGGTGCACACCATTACACACACATCCATGCACACAGTCTGTAACCAGGTCTTTAGAAAAGTTCCTAAGGGCCTTCAGCACAAAAATGATAAATCCCCTCATGTCAGCTGGGCTTTCCTATCTGACCCAAACCTCACCACACTCCCATTCTTTCCAGCATCCATCCCCCTGCTTCCCAGATTGGCTTGGTGCTACATGTTTATTTCCTTTGCTCTAAAAAAATAGCAGCAAGAGGTTCTAAAGGGAGAAGCTGTGCGCTCTTAACAGGAGCTGCACCCTAATGGTGGGTGGAGAAGGTAATGGATTTTTCTGAAAAAGTAAGGGGGAGGAGCAGCACCCTTTGCAGCATGTCAGCCTGAGCTTTCAGTGTTTGGTAGAGTCCTGAAGGGATCTGCCCTGGCCTCTCCTCACTGCTGAGGCAAAGTCTGAGGTAAATGAAGTGTGGGTAGAAAGATTGTTCAAGCTGAAATGCCTATGAGTCTTCAGCCCTTCTTGTGAGGTTGTCAGAAGTTTATCGGTAACTTTGTACTGACAAGACAATAATACCTTGATGAGACAAAGTAGCCTTTGGCTCTTGTGGCTCACTGTGATTCACTTCAAAAGTAATCTCAAGCAGCCATCAAGTTTCAAGAAATGAGGTCAGGTAAATTGGGGAGGCTGGAACAGAGGATTTAGCTGGGAGAGAAAGAAAGATCTCACCAATTATCCACACCTTCCAAAATCCTCTTGTTACTTGTTCACAAAATTAATAGCCTGAAGACCTCTGATGTTATTCTAGTAGTATTCTGGGGTTTTGGTAACTTACAGTAAGGACCACTATGGCCAAGAAATATCCTGGAAGAATAATTGCCTTATTCTTCCTGATACATGATTGAAAGCTAAGGTGAATGCTAGTCAACACCTACACTCTTTGAGATGCTACGCATTCAAGAGCTGTGCTTCTGTTAGCAAGAGTGGGTACACTTCAGCGTTCCTATATTTGAAGTCTTCTGAGGAGAAGCAGAGTGTGCCCTCTATACCCTAAGGAAATCCAGACAAGGTCCTTTGTATAGGAAGCTCTTTTTTCATTATAAAATGTACAACAGCTACTAAATGTACCAAAATGGGTTCTTTTATCTCTAATATAAAAGCAATTACTTCTTCAGGCAGCAGAAATCCATGGTGTTTCTGCAGATGGTTTTGTCACTGGAGTTGTGTCAAACCCCTATTGCCAAATGGCAAAGCCCACCTGCGAGTTAATGATGCATTTGGGGTTTTAATACACTAGTGACAGAAGGAACTGTAATGAATCTCACTGAACTTCATATCAGGGCATGAACCTGATATTCAGTGGGTTGGAAAAAGTAACCTTCAAGGCTTTCAAACTAGCACTCTATATTTTGTTTCTGTGCACCGTGTTTTTTCTTACCTTAGCTCCTCAAGATGCAGCTTCACTTCAGACTGCATCACTGAAGTGCAGCAGTATATCAAAAGCTGAACAATGCATAACATTAATTGTTTCCAGATTCTAGCTCAGAATATTAGTCTAAAAATATCTCTGTAGCAGAAGGGTCTTTAATGTAGTAAACATAGAGGTGCAATAGATTTCAGAGTGCCATTTTTATTACCTATATTACAACTGCAGAAATATTTAGAGGCAACCAAGGAACATATACAGTTTTTTGATTCAGGCTGGTCAGTCTTATTTGTGGCCTCATGGAAAATGTTTAGAAGCAATGAAAGAAACTTCATTGTTTTTCTGTATACCTTCCCCTGCCTTTAAGCTACAAAATGCAATTTCAGGATATATTGGCACAAATATGTTTTTATTGGTTCCTGTAATCTATAATGTATTCAAGATATGGCTGCAGCAACCTGAAAAACTATTAGCATCTGTAAAGCAGTCTGTGACCAAGAAATTACTTCACAAAATGAAGATTTAACATGCAACTCCCCCAGAAATTAGTTATGTTTGGGTCTGGCTCTTCTGTTCCTCTCTTCCTTTATTAATCCCTTCAGGCAGAGGGAAATGGTGACTTATCTGATTAAAATTTTTGCAAAACTGTAAGGAAATCCTGCACAGCTGCTAATGCCACCTGATTTGGTGCTGGAAATACATTCAGCTAGGTGTTGGTCAGTGCATCTGAGTGTTTTTAATAGTTAGTTAAATAATCTCAGAAAGGTTCAAAGTAGTGCAAAAGCAACAGACAGTTCCATCTTTTAAACGAATGGCAAAGTTCAAATGATAAAGCAAGTAAATATTTGTCTAGTTTTTAAAAGTATCATAGCACATATACTAAAGGGAATATGGATTATTTTTTTTTCCAAAGGCAGAGTTATTTTTTGTTTGTGAAACACTTACTAAGGTTTGATAGATTGTTGAATTATTTCAGTAACAGCAAGTCAAATTGACCTGGTGATGTGCTTACAAAGCTTCTGAAAGCACAGGCAAGCACCTCAACACTAATTATTCAGCCTAAAACAAATCTGAAAGCTGTTTAATTTTCCTTGTGTATTTCGATACAGAGAAGGTAACACGGTCTGCAAAAGGCATGTGTAGGCTTGTCTGCATATTTGCCAGTCCATTTGACAAATGCGTTTTTCTAACTCTATTATTTTGAATTTGCAGACTTGTAACAGGAAAAATAAAAGAGAAACACAGCTGAAACCACCCAGTGTGTCTTGGTGGGAAGAAGTTCAACTTAGCTTAATTTCAAAACAGTTTTATAAATTGCTACATATTTCTCTGAAAATTGAGCAAGTTTATAATCTTTTTCACATTTATTTTACAGTGAAACCAATACAGGGTGGGAGGTTATTGTTGCTACAATGTACTCACAGCAGATTGCATTCATAATTCAATCCTGTTGCATGTGATGCAAATTTTGCTCAGTTTCTTGTGACATAGTGAGAGTAGTTCTGAGACGCATTTTGCCTTGTAGTGGTACTACCTGGTACAGAGTAGCTCTCTACAGGGGAAACATATGAGAACAACTCAGCCATTTCTGCATTCCAAGCAGAAAAATAAATATTTTCCCTCCACTGGAGTGAGAGACAGGGCATGGAGGGTTATTAACAGCAATCTAATTATTTCTCAGTCAATGCCAAATGCAAGATGTGTGAAAAGAATGCTACAATTTTAGACATTTTGGAGTACTCAAAATCCCCCATCCCTTTCTTTATAAACGTCCTATTATTTTGTTGAATGCATACAAAGAAATTTATGGCTCACATGTTGCTTAATGGCCTCCATAGGATATTCTATTTCAAGGACACATAATACTTTAAAAAAAGTTAGAATTCTTCACATACATGTTCTCTACTGGGCCTAATTTTGCACTGTTTGTCAACAATTGCACTCCAAAGTCCTCCCACTGTTGGTCTAAATGCTCCCAGAGTGTCCGTAAAGCCACAGGCAGATGTTCATTTTCCAAACCGTTTGCCAGCTGAAAACACTACTGCTCCTTTGCTGTTTGCTTTTGACCTCTGCCAAGGGTTATCCCCCCAGCACTGCCAGCAAAGAAGGAATCACAAGAGGAATCTCTAATCCATTCCAGGCAAAAACAGTCAGGGTTGACTTACTCAAATGGAGTATGAGCCAGAGCAGATGACATCGTCCAAGACATATTTGGGAGCACTCATACCATGCTGTCCATAGCAGGACTGTGGGTTGTACCTCCAGCTGCAGGACAGCCAGGGGCAGTGGGCACTTTAGCCCAGCATCACCGGACATAGATGGTCCATCAGGGTCCTCAGGAAGGCACAGAGGAGTATTGGCTAGGGGCAGGGATAGTCACAAAACACTCTGGCACCACACCAAAGGCTATGCCATTCTTCACACGTAGTGATCTCAGAGTTATCTTGATGCTGAAATAATATCTTAAAAATATAACTGCACCTTCCCTTTCCAGCTGCCCTGTGCTGTGACAGAAAAGACGTGGATTCTTCTGGGTTTTGGTTTTTGTTTTGTTGTCAAACACTGAGGGGGTTTGGACTTTCATGAATCATTACCAGATGAAGACTATCAGACTTTTACAAGCAGTTTACAAGTTATACTCTTGTGCGTTTGTGAATATTTACACAAAGGAAATAAAAGAAAATTGAGTGGATAAATTTCTGATTGTGGGTTATTTTTTGGGGTTACTCATGGATGTTATTAAAATGGAGGGGGGGGAACAAGTTATAAAAAAAAAAGTGCTTGTTAAAGGGAGTTTCAAAATAAACACAAGTCTATGTGATTAATATTATTAACACATGAGGCAGTTATATAATTTCTAGAACTTCTGTTTGAAGAAAAAGGGCACAAAAGGGAAGGTCACTAGAAAAAAATATTTCTTTCCAGTATCCTCCAGACATTGGCTTTGTTGTTATGTTTACATTTGCTATTTCAGATTGAGATCATATCATTGTTCCAGATAACAAATAGAGAAAAAAGACAGTGACAGAATGAGCAGCATCTGTGTACATAAATAAATTTTTCCTATGGTTGGTTTTCACAAAGCACTCCCAGTTTCTGTTATTCACCAATTGCACTTTGCAAGCACAACTCTAAAGGTAAAAACATTTTATGCATTCTAGCACAAGCCAAGTTTGTGACTGTACTGACTTAGTTTAAAAACATTTGCTTCTCTCCTTTTGTGAAAAATAAAAAAGCTATCTTAAAGAAATTGCTAAAAAAGAATAACATTGCTATTACCTTCCTTTAAAATGCTGAGACAGAGAGAAATGAAAAGTTTCTGTCTCTTTAGAAAGATTCATACACATTCATTTTGAGTTTCTTTTTTCCTTTTTCTCCCCTCTTTACTATAGGCTATGCAGAGTTAAAACTTGTTCCGTTACAAAGCTTATCTTTTTCATGTCAGTTTATGCTGTCTGCCTTATTGCAAAATGCAGTCAGGTTTCATATTGAAATGGAAGTGAGTTTGGAAAAAACATGGCCAATTTACCTACTCTTTGAGGTTCTTAATAACATTAGAAATATACATTCATCGCAGCAAGGTCTCAGAAGAGTGATTTTGTTAAAAGACAATCATCAAATAAAGTATGGATTTTTAACAATCAAAGGATGAAAGTGCACTTAACCTTAGTGGCAGAGTGTGCATGTAATGACAAATATCATCTTAAAGAGCTTGATCTGGCTGCTGCTGAAATCAATGGCAAAACTTCCATGTACTTTGGTAAAGAAAGGAGCAGGTCAAAAAAGTTACATACTGATTTAAGGGAAACCATTGTTTTCTGCAGACTCAATACAGTCCATTTCTTTCTGTATCTTTAAAATCTAATAGATGAGTCGGGACAGGGCTAGAAAGCTCATTGCATTCCAGACCTTAATTCTGCTGCGTTGCATAAACATGTATTGTCCAAATTTTAATTCATTTACACACATCCCGTGATAACTGACCCCTTCTTGTTTAGACACCAAGTTATAATTACAGTATACTGCCACTTTGAGGGAAATTTATAAGAAAAAATGCTGTTAGTGTTTTCTAGTGTTTTCATAAATAGTCTTATGGTTGAGTGACACGAGTATGGATTGATGCTGGGGACCGTGACCCACGGCATATCTTTGCACCAGACACCAGCTTGGGTCATGAATTGCAGTAGGGACAGTAGTGGTTCAAAGATGAGCAGATAGTGTGCCTTTCTGATCTTCTCCACCCTGTCTGAAAGCATTTCTCTTTATTTCATGGGGCTGTTGGCTAGGAAAATATTACTGACCCAGATACCACTGCTTGCAGAGCTCCATTTTTCAAGAAGCAGGCTAGCAATGGCTAGAAATTTTCCAATCTCAGGTTGTACCCAAGGACTTGAAAACCCTGCAGTACACTTTGAGTAATTACCTGTGAGATAGAGGATTAAAAATTAAATAATAGTAATGGAAATCAGAGTTCTGAAAACAGCCATCTGAGCTCAGTGCCTGGATGTCAACTGTGGATTTTCTCCTAGGATGTTTACCAAGCAATTGGATAGAGGCAGACTCAAGCACATATTCCCTTGGCAGAACTGAGCACTTGCTTTAGGTGTTTTTTATTCTCCTGACTTGTTGGAATGACAATTAAGAGCAAGTGCAGCACATGCTAAATTTCCTCCTTTCATTCTATTCCCTCCCTATTATGGTCAGTGGAATACAAATGTCACTTTGTCACACTTCTCTGGGATACTAAATTCTTTGTAGTGTAAATTCACCATGTCTGATTTGGTTTTCCTGCCCAAAGAGGTTTTGCTTCATTTTGCATCTGTATCTTTGCTTGACTGTGTCCTTGCATTTCACATCTCCAAACTTATTTATGTTAATTTAGATGGGTTTAGCATATGTTAGAAATAAATTATGACTTGCTGCAGTGTTTAGAAAATTTTAAAAAAACCTCTTTACCAACACATTCATCTATTATTTTTCTCATTTCATCACTGACATTACACTTAATAAAAGTGATACAAAAATGTCACAAATGAACTGTAGAATCCAAACATTTACATCTTTAAATTCATGAGGGTCCATGAGGGTCTTCAATAGGCATTCCATATATGTGTGTGTCCAGCACTACTTTACATAATAGTTACATATTTCTGATTGTGTACAGTTGGAAAAACTGAGATACAAAGGCCCTTTTCAGTTTTGCAGATAATTTTTAAGTTAATCCACCTCTTAAGCTGCAGTTTTGTGAGTGTCATTAATGTGATGGCTTTTGCACTACATCTGGTGAGTGTGCAGAGAGGCCTCAAACAGCTTATTACATCTTACATGGGTCTCAGAAGCAGCACAAACTTCAGAGTAGTTTCAGTCATCCTGATTCTAAATAGGCAAATTAACCCACACTGAGCTCTTTGATGCTCAGATATAGATTCACACATCCAGCCTTATCTGTGCCACACCACTCAAATATCTCAGACTTTGCAAGTTCCAGTGTGAGCACAGATGGTGTGAAAGGTGGATACCTAGGCCTTCAAATGGCCACTGAGATTTTCCAGTAGCTTTCCCTGTAAACAATAAACAAGTGCTTACAAGACAGTCCTCAAATTACATGTGCTCAACCTCAGCAAACCACAGTAGCAAGTCAGCATTATATTACAAACTCTGTCAGTCTTTAAAAACCAAAACTCAAATTGACAAATGGGTTTATAATGTTACTGAAGAAGCCTTTACCTAGAATTTGCCTTGTATTTACCTATTGCCAGTTTTCAAGTTTGTTTCATTTTGGATCTCCAGTAATACAGGGAGAATCATGCAAAAAAAATCCTTTAGAGATCTAAAATACTAGACCTTTCTAGCTGCCAGCCTGTTAACACTTGTTAAGGCAAAGTAAAACTTTTTCAAAGATGAAAAAATTGGAGTCAAGAATGGAAGTCTACTTCTATAAAGCAGTCTTCTCCAAAAATACACTCACAGCTTACCAGGGTTGATGTGGATTCCCACCCCTTCACGTCCACACAAACAAATTTGATTCCACCCCTCTCTGTCCAATACCATACACACAAATTTGCCTCTGTATATGCCTTATTTTTATCCTGACTGTTCAAATAAGTTCAAAATTCCTAGAGATGTTATTTTGATTTAAATTTGTAGGCTGGAGTGCCCATAAGAATTCTGGATCTGTCTTGTGCAACTATCTTTTTTTTTTATGTGAGGTAAAAGATGGATGATGTGCAGAATGAATCCTATCTGGTCCTGAAAGAGATACTTAATGTTTCATCTTGTCTTATGATTACTGGCTTGGAAAAAAACATTATTGATTTAAAACTCGAAGCCTTTCTATTTCTTAGCTGTGTTCTGGCACACATTAAGCAGACCTGCCATGCTAAGTTTATTTATTGGGAACTAAAGATAAGTGTTTTTATTTTTGAAGAGCCTTGTAGTTCAGTAAAAATAAAAGCCTACCTGGTTTATATCCAGATCCAATTTCAACTGAATTCCCCACAGGTAGGAAATGAGGGGAGGTGATAAGTTTTTCAGATTATACTTTAAGTCTCCTGGTTGAAAATGAGACAGCAGCCTCACAGCATTTCAAACAATTAGAACAGAGGTGAGGATCCAGGGGAAAGAGAAAACTGAGGAAGCTCAAGATAATAGGCTGAGGTTAAATTGGACAGGACAGATAATCAGACTGGGCTTGTGGTCCCTGCTGTCTACCTGGAGGTAAAGTCTGTCCATAAATAAGACTATCAGAGTATGATTATGTAAAGACATATGATGATAGAGGTCACAAATCAAAATTAAGGTGAACAAAGTAATCTTTTTTCAACAAATCTAATGCACAAAATAGGATAAATTTTACAGGTGCTGTGTTCACAAATTCAGTGCAGAAGAGAATTTTGATTATTTCAGGGGAAGATTCATTCTAAACCATCAAAAACCACAAAAGCACATATTTTTACCCTATATTATAATCTGCTACTTTTTTTAAGAATTAAGATTTTTGTGGTAGCACATGTATCTTTTTTCACATACTGCTGCTGCTGAAAAATGTTGGTTTTCATCCACTAAGACCAACAGAAACACGATCTTTATAAATCAGCAGAAAAGACTGTGTTCATAAAAAGGAGTGTGAAATCACTCAGCACTTACAGCACTTCATATTTTCAAAGGGTTGCACTTGCATGAATAGACAGATTGTAATTGACTCTAACTTTACTGCAGACTGAGTGATGAAGATTTATCCCTTTAAAGGATAGAAAAAAAATGGTGGGAGGCTGGGGGTGTGGATGTGAAATGAATTGCTTCATCTTCCCTGGTAGAGGGACAACTAGAAGAGGCCAGATGCAGACAAGAACTTACATTCTTTCCATGGTATTTCAGTATGTTTATTCTTCTCTGTGAAAAATAAGGGACAACATGCCCATTTCCAGCCTTAGCAGCCTCACAGAAAGGACAGAATAGTCATATTTGAATCCATAAAATCAGAAATATATTGAAATGAACCAAGTGAATTAGCAGACCTTCTGCATTACATATATATATATATATATATATATAGGTGAACACACACAAGGAAGTCCACTTGCTCCTGCTTTCTGAATTCTCAGGTGGTTCAAAGAGAAAAGAGGGGCCACTGGCAGCTTGTGCCACTTCAGTCTATCTGCTGAATGAAATCCACACTTCTCCAAACTGGGAAAGATGAAGGTAAGATGCAGAATACTCCAACTTATAAAAGGCAGGTAGCATAGTGGTAAGGCAACTGTCAGTGACATCTTCACTCTGACCCACAGGAATAAGTGTGGAAAAATGCTTTTGTGCACTTTAGCTCCATTGCACTGGGAATTGGCAGAGTGGACACTGGTCTGGTTTGCCGGACAGATGCTGAAAGCCACTGCTGTTACACAAGTTTCTCTGGGTGTTTTACATCCCTCTCAGAAGGACTGTATGGAAAGCAAGCACATTCCAACACATACTGTATGCATCTGAGCTCAGAGAAATCCAGTGTATATTACCCCAAAACCTCTAGAGTGCCTCTTACAGTGTGCCTCTTAGTGTTTCTTCTGTTAGAAGCAGGACACACAGATCTGCTTCCTGTGATCTCTGACAGAAGAATATGTTCAGGAGTGACTGGAAAAAGTATAGTTTTAGATGACACCATATTCATACAAGCAAGGGATTTATACTTTCTGATAGGCAACATTCATTCAGTAGCAAGTTTGCCTACAGGTAGCTGTTGTGCAGAGACTGAACATACCTGAGTTAGGAGATCACTGGTATAACTCCCAGCAAAGTTACAGCTCTGTGTGAAGGTTTTTTCTTGATGGCATGTTCCTGATGTTCATGGAAAAGCCACTCTACCTAGGTGAATTAGATGACAAATGGTTCCCCAGCACACATACACCTCGCTAAAGCACAGTGTGATCAAGGTCACATATTGAAATGTTGCAGTTTGACAGTACCAGCAAAGGAAAATATGTCTTTCTCCTCTAATCAAATCTCATCTAACACCTGACAGCATTAGAGTGATTATTGCAACTTACTCCATTGTTAAAACTGGTTTGCCTCCCTCCTTTCCTTCTCTACCCCCCTTTGAATATGTGGCCCCTCTCTTTTTCATGAAGTTTTCCTATGCCTGAAATTCAAGCCCATGGCTAATCCACAACATAAGCTTTCAAGTACTAATCTTGTTTTTTCAAAGGGCTGTGAGAGGCATGTGTCATCTGGGAGAGCATTAAACAGCTGAGTGCTCTGAGGAGCTTCTAGTCTAGGTATCTTCCAAACTCTGCATATTAAGAAATTAAGTATTTTTGCTTTCAGCCATGATTAATGTCTTGAGCTTCTTGGGGAATAGGAGGGGAAGGTAAGGTGAGGGTGAAATATGTCTAGAGGAAATCTCGGAGACTTGAATATCTATGCTCTGTATCATCAAGGTATGACCAATTTCAAGGCATTCAAGTGATTACACAAAGTTTGGAGGAGCTCTTCATGCAGTCCTTCAGAACAAGATTTTCAGGTCTCCTTAGCTAGTATTTTTATACTTGTCATATCTGATGAACAGACACCGATTTCCAAAACTTGTCATTTTTTTTTTCCAGAGGTACCAGTTGCTTTAGTACATTACATTGCTACCCCTAACAGCTTTTGTCTCCAGCTGAATGAGAACACACACTGTGTACTGATGAGCTGCAGGCCTTGCCAAGATAAAAACTGGTCTTTCACCTGCAGGGGACATTTTCATCTCTTCTTTTCTGAGTGATGGCCTCTGGCTGACAGCAGGTAAGTCCACACCACAGACTCCTCAGGCTTCCAGCGTGGTTATCCACGTTCACCACTTAGCACAGACAGACTGGTCTATATGGAAAGCAGAATGCCTCCCCACACCCTACAGATAGTCCTGGAACATATTGTAAGAAATATATGTCCTTGATGGATAAGGAAACAAAACTTGTGGTGTAATATACCAGAAGCAAGGCAGAGGCTGCCTCTTGGGTACAGTATTTGGCTATACAAAGATTGGGTTCTACTGCACTCTAGTTTACCATAACCAAAATATTTTGACAGAAGACTACAGTGATTTTTTTTCTGTTCTTTATGTAAAGTCTCTAATCTGAATTATGTTTCCTATTCAGTTCCTGGACTGTTGAAAGATATCATGGTAAGCAGATTTGAAGTATATTGAGATTGATGAAAAGTGATTAAAAAAAAAAAACAAACAAAAAACCCCCAAACAAACAAACCCCCCAAAAAAGCACTTTTTTCTCCCCCTTTTTGATATTACAGACAGACCTTGGAGGTGAATTAGACAGTTAATTTATGTGACCAAAGCTGGCAGTGCTCTGGTTTCAAGCAAGTTGCTCACAAGCGGTCAAATACTGCCCATACTTCCCTAAGCATATGTGTAAATCAATGCCATCCCCTATCCCATTCCACTGTAACAGATTTGCTTCTTCCAAAACAATATAGTATCAGTCACAGTGTGCCAGAACACCTAAGAATGTTATCTGGACACTAAAATGAAGCCAAACGCTTTAGAGAATGTTATCTTACCCAGAGACTTCAGAAACTGTATTTGTACACAGAAAAAAATCCTTATTGTCTTTTTTTCCTGTGTTCCTATCAAAAGCAATTGATAAAACAATTGATGATCTATTGCTAGAAATTACTATTAACAATAAAGAATTGATAGAAATGCTTATTAAAAACAATCTCCAAAAATTTTCACCCTCTACCTTTGAAGTTTTCCTTCCTGCATGCTTACTGAACTGTCTGTCTTTCTCCCCGTGCTCATCTGGACACATAAATCCAAGGCACTACCCAGTCTAACCCTGCCACTAGAATGTTCTCTCTCCAGATTACCAGTGCTGGCTTGCTGAGCATCCTCAATATGGGGTGATCACTAGGGCTTGGCAGCCCTCAGGAGAACAGCTTAGAGAAATGAAAATGGCCAGGAGGATCAGTTCAGCCATCACAACCATCCAGGCTTCTCATTCCTAACCCAGCCTTACCTACACTAACACTTCAGTCTTAGCTGATGTTTACATTACTGTAGAAATACTCAGGTTAATATTTCCACTCCTAGCTCCATAATAGCAACCCACAGGCAGATTATTGGTTGTTTCAAAATCAAAGCCCACTTAAGGATCCAAAAAACCTCACTAGATTACTTGAGAGTTCTCTTTTAAGAGGGAGAATTTTTTTCTGCCACTATCATTTTACAGATGCAAATGCTTCTTGAACACTGGATTAGAGACCAAAACACCTTAACATTTCCAGCAAAGCAGCTCTTTGCTTTTAGAAAAGACATGCAAAGAAAGGGAATGTGAAAAACCCCAGAGCACAAACTCTGCCTTGGGGAGTTTTGCATGTTGTGGGGAGTTAAATGGGTGAAGCAAAGTAAAATCTGCAAGTCATCTGTGTGAGCTGACAGGAACACCTCCCAGCTGTGGACACAGAGCTTGCTTGCAAATACTTAAGTAATAGCACAGCTATTTCAAAAGTTCAACTTATTTCCAGAAATGTTTATTGCTTCTAACAGGGTGAGCTCTGAATTAGATGCCAAAAAGTCATCTGAGCCTGCCCAGAAGAGATTTGGAATCTGATATGACCCTTTTATCTCCTTTGGCAATAATACTGCAATAATTATAAAAATCTTTTCTTTTGTAGCTGGCAGATAGGCTTCAATATGTACTCTGGGATATATCCAGGTCAGCACATACAGGCCTTCCCTCAAAACACCTCATCAAATGTGAGGATTTCAGTCTGCAAATCTGTCCCTTGGATAGCGGGGTTGACCAAAGGGATCACTGAAAGTAGTGTGTCTGCACCCGCAAGAAATTAAAGATCCAATGAAACAGTTAGCATATTTTTCAAATGATGCTGTTTAGTCACAAAGACTCAACAATTTGCTTGCCTAAAAATGTAATGTTGACAGTGATTTCCAAGAGGCAGAAGACTGACCCTTGGGCAGCTCTACCCAGTTCATCTCTCACAGCTGCTTTGAGGCCAGCAAAAGCAAAAGTTGTAGATCTGGAGGAGCTCAGATCCTCCTGGCAGGAGGTTTTTTTGTCAAAACCAGAGGTATCCAGTTGGTTTTGGGTATTGAGGCCGGAAATTCTGTGAGTCTGTTTTGCTCAATTGCTTCACTGGCCAGAAATGCAAGGCAGTGGCAGAATCAAAACTAGTGTTTTCACCGTCTCTTCCCTCTCCTCTCAAAGACACTGGGCACACCTGCTCCTTTGAACATACCAGGAACACATTTTAGCCCTGTAAGCCTCTTCAAAGACCTGATCTCCTGCTGAGGGCAGTCTTAGGCCATTCCCTCCTCTTTGATCATGCTTCTGTTCATGCAGTATCTCCAGATATCTACGTACCACATCAACACTGAGTCACAGGGGCACACTCAGAAAAGTTCCCCATGGATCAAAGCATTTCACCTGACAAATACAATAAGACTGTTCAACAGAGGGGACACTGACTCTTTGGGGTCATTTTCATAAGCCAGTGCAACAGAAAGTTAGGTTCCTAATACTTAGCATTTAATATTACAGCAGTAATACTAAATTTTTTCACCCCTTTTTGTTAAAGTATTTTTACTTTTCAGAAAGAAAATGGTTAAAATGTCACTTGGAGCATATGAAATCTAGGAAATCTGGGAAGTAAGAGATGGGAGTCAATATTGCATGTGTTGTATGGGAATTAGCTTGCATCCAGGGTCATTTTGAAAAAGTGCTGAGACTTAACTTATTTTCTACTTCAATAAACTTTATTGAACAGCAATATTGCTCTATCTCAATAAGCTTATTCAATGTCCAGGCCTATGCACTACCTCTGCCCAGTTCTAACATGTACCTCATCTTACAAACAATTTTGCTACAACCGTTTGTATGAGCAGGATAGTTCAAGGGAGTATAAATCACAAAGCAACACAGAGCATAATGCTAATATTTGGTGTCTGCACTGGTTTCTGCAATGCACAAGAAAAGCACTCAGATTCCCTTTGAAATGTGTGTAAGTAATCATTTATTTTAGAGGAAAGAAACTGCAATGGAAAATGGTACCCTTCTTTGAGAACCCAAATAGCACTGAACTCCAGAATCTAAGGCATGTGCACTGATTATCTATGAATTATCTGAGACTTTTACCCTCCTCAATCCTTGCAGAACTGTGCTTTGCTGATAACCATTACAAGTGCCTCTTCAGATTTTATAGGGATATATACACAAATGGCACCATAAACACAGGGTAGAGCACAGCCTCGAGGCAAATAGAGTTTCTTGCGCTCAACTGCGGGGTACTTCTGCTGAAGCAAAGTAGTCATTTCCCAATTATTATGTTAGTGCAAGATAAATATGAGTTAACAGAAGAATACAGCTGCCAAGCTCAAAAACAAAAGAAAAAGACAATGTCATGTCATGGAGATTTTCCTGCTGCTTAATTCTCCTGTCTACTCCTGTGCAAACACTCACCTTTTTTAATGAGGAAATGGTCCGTAAAGCTGCAAAAATGAAAGATGAGATATATATTCAATTAGCTGTAGTACTGTTGGCATGACACTTCAGGTCAGCTGGACAGCTTTGAAAAGCAAGACATTTGTAACTTAAAGTAGAAAATCTGAATGCAAACTCAGCTGGCTTAACTGTGAAGCTCTTTTGGCAAACCACTGGAAAACATAACTGAATGTAGCCCTCCTGGGAAGGAACCCTAATAAACTGGAGGACAACTTGTCTGCTAGCATTTTGATTTTGCCTTCACAGTGTTCACATCTTTGTGCGATTACAGAAGTTTCACTTACAGGAATGATTACCCTATGCAGTTACAGGTAAGGGTCTGTTTTATCCTCTCCCTGCAGCTAACATCCATCAAAGAAATGGCTTTCTGTACATAGCCTGCTTTCCATGAGTTTATTTTCAAAGGTTGACCGTCATTTACAGGTGCAGGCGACACCTGAACAATTTACTCTGGCATATTTTTGTGCTTACAACCCATACCAGAGTAACAAATGTGATGAGCTACACAATCGACTGAGTGGCTGCCGTGCAGGTGGAAAACAGAGACACGTTTTAGCTGCCAGCCTGTGCTGCAGCTGCAGGAACACTAGTTATGCCAGTGACATTATGTATCTACACAGGAATAAAAGGTGAGGGACATTGCTGTAGGGGAACTGTAAGGGAACACACGGTCTCAATTCCCTACCCGTGACAATCTACAACCATAATAATCCTCCTGTAGTCAACATCCTTACAGACACCTTATAAATACTAATTTTTTTTCAGCTGCTTGTTCACCAGAGCCCAGGGTATTTGTGCCAGCAACATCTACTCAGAAAAATACTGCCACCTGTGATGTGATTCAATGCAAATCCCATCTTTGCACAGATTTTCCCATTTAAGGCAGATAATGGTACTAGTGCACTGAGTAAGACTCCTGATATTCTGTGGCATGATTTTAATTTGGGTTCTCCCATTCCCCCCAACATAGCTACAGTCTTCACCCCTCAAACAATAGGTCCAACATGGGATAATCTCCTTGTGTTTAGTTATGCTTATAGCTCAGGAGATTATAACATGCCAGAGCAGCTACACATGGATCAGGCTATAAGAAGCACAAGTACAGGCAAGACCTGAAATAAGACACAGATATTTTACACTGGAATTTGTTTCCACGATCATTTTCAATGAACCATGCATAACCACTCAGCTAGCAGAAAGCCAACTTCAAATTCAGATTCCAGTTTGCCTGTGGATTCATGGGATGATATCCTGCCATTAGGGATGGCTAGAATCAGTTTGGACTTCTGCTGGATATTGTCTGAGAATCCAGCTCCTGGAAGGTACTTAGTATCATTTCATTTAAGAAAGTCTCCAACACCTTGATTTAAATCAAAAATCACAAGGTTAAACAATTGCTTGTTGCACAAAATGGTGGTAGACATTAATTTCTGGTTTAGCCTGTGATATAGCTTATCTATATCTGTGATATAGCTTATATACTGACAGACAGTAATACATTGCCTGTCAGTGTATTACTGTATGTCAGAGTGACGCAGGCACATTTAATTCTGGTTCAGTGAGGACCAGGTTTTTAGGTCTGACAAAACCTTTGCTGGCACAGGCCCAGGCTAAGGAATAAAACATAGTAAGTTCTCATCTTTCATGGTTTCAGGGCAGCTGCAGGTCAGTGTGACCCCAGATAATTGTGGTCATTCTGGCAAGTTAGGCAAGGTTTAGTAAGAACAGTGCACCTAAAAACCTGACACAAAACATCACTGAGCAGCATGAGCTGAGAATCAAGACTGCTTCCTTTCTTCCCCTTTTCTTACCTTTTAGTGTCTCCCAAACCATATCCAAGGCATTAATCTCCTCTGAACAGCAGCAATCTTCACTTTTCTTTGTACTATTGAAATCCCTTACAATTGCTCTGTTTTGTTCCACATTCGTTCTTACTACCCTTATGCAGAATTAATCTAGTAATTTCAGCATTTTTCCTTTTTTCTTTTGTCCCAATTATGCTAATGATTATGAATATGCCAGAAAAAAAAAAAAAAAAGATACATCTGAAGTGCTTCAGACAGGCCAGCACAGTAGTCCCTGGAGGTGATTTTAGATGCTACAGATCTGTTTCACATTTTCCTGACATGGTGCAGCACTAAGAAAAACAAAGTCCCAGATGGCACAGACAGTTTTGTTAGAGAACTGAAATTACCCTCTACTTTCTCAGACGATGCCCTGGCTGCATCTGACAGTGACTGTTATATTCAGGCTTACTTTATATGCATCTCTTTCACAAGCAGGGATATTAAGACTGTGTTCTATCTTGAGGACAAACAAAAAAGTCACAATCATCTATACATCGTTGCTTTGTTCTTCAGTCCTATTCCGAGTTCTAGGAAACCATTTAATAGTTAATAGCCAGACTTCCTGCACTGACCACATTTACATTGTGTCATCAGGCTTTGCTGAGTATGCAACCAGGATTGCAGAACACTGCCTTCTACACAGAACTGTACTTCTTGAGAATGGTTTTTAAAATGTATTTAATCAGAAAGTTAAAAGATAAAGAAGTGGTTATTAATAATGCTTCACAAAATTCTTAGGTAAGAATCAGATCTCTGAAGGCACTGTCAAACAGGTTTACTTATTATTTAATAAGTCACTGTGAAGATTATAGTGATTGCTACTATTTAGGCCTGGAAGATGGAATGGCTGGAACAAATCAGTAACATGCAGTAAACTGTCATCTACCTTCTCCAAGAGAATGACAGAAGCCAGGACAATGGGAGCAGCAGCAGCATCTCAGAAGAAATACTATCATGAAAGAGAGTATGCTAAGTAGCATATTCTGACTCAGTAGTCAGAAATAAAAATGTGAAGTGACCAAACACAAGGCTGAAGTCATTATTCAGAAATTCCCACTCAAAACATGAGATAAACCTCTCACTCACACACTTGATATTTCCAAAGTGAGCCACTGTTCAGGAGCACTCTTGATTTTGAGTACAAGGCAACTGGGAAGCAGATCACAGATGGAACAGGTCAACTCTAGCCAAGCTGCATTCTGCTGAAAACTCTACAAACTCTTTGTAGGAATAAGTGGATCTGTGCCAGTTTGCAGCAGCTGAAGGCTTTTCTCTGTCATTTTATACATCTTGAACATTAGGATCAAACCAGATTTCATCATATGTTAAAGCAAAAGCATTGACAAATAATTTAACAAATTAAGTTCATATTCAAAGGGAAGTAAGGATATGAAATCAACCTTTCATTTAGCAACTGGTCAGCCAGAGAAAAGCATGAGCAAGCCATTCAGTAGAAATGGTAACAACCACCACAAATATTGGCTCCAATGGAATTAAAAAATTGAACAGAACACAAATTAGTTCACTTTCTAGCAACATTCAGAGTGTGCCATCTGTGTCTTATTCAAATAATCCACTCCGAGGTACACAGCCTAACTTTGTGTTAACCTGAAAATTTGTGTCTCTCTGTTGCAGTCACTATCTATACAGTTGGGGAGGAGTGTTGTTTTTCTTTTGGGCATTTTTTTTTTTTACTTCAGTTCAAGAAAGCAGTAATTATTTTAAGCTTTCCTCATAAATATGAAAGTTGAATCATATTCCCCAGAGTTTACTGAAGTCAGTGAACATTTAAGTAAATACAGGTAGATTTACTGCTTTTCATGGAACCCTATAAAATTTGGCTCTTTACTTCAGGTTTAGGTACCTTGAACAGTCATAGGCCAAAACACAAAGTCTTGTGTGCTGTTTCCTTTGGGTATCAGTTTACCCAAATCCTAAATGTAAAAGGTAAGAAATTCCTCCTTCTTTTTCGTTAATTTGTAAAAATATATTCACTTACTCCTGGGATGGTGCAGAGTATTTTACCAAAAAAAAGGTTTTGCTATATAGTATGACACAACAAACTGCAGATCCAGTACTTTGTGCATTTCCATCCACTCTTCACATCAAGAAGAATAACTGGTACATTCTTCAGAGTAGCTTGCCTAAATGGTGCTAGAGGGCAGGCAGTATTTTTGAACCAAGGAGAGGAAAGGAAATTCTAAAGTCAAATATCTTCCCCTTAGGATATTCTAAGTAACGTCCCATTAGGCCTAGGCCAACTACAGTTTCAGATATTATAGCTTAGAAATTATAACTTCATACCATAAAATGTCTGTTCTATTACTCATACAATAATGCATTGCATTTCTAAAAACAATTCTGGATCATTGTTCAATAAAGACCATCAAAAGGATGCAAAGGTGTATAATCAAGCTTTTATCTTGCTTCAGCAACTTCTAGGCAATTAATATTTCATGACATATATTAAGAGGGTTGTTTTTTTCTGAGTTTATGCCTAATGTAGAATTCTCTAAAGTGAAATATTTGCCAGTGGCAATCTCTTTCATACAATATTAGCATATCCAATTCTTCCCTTGTGGGATGTTTCAGCATATAATATTAATTCACAATTAGGTAATGTACTCATTTTAGCAATCTCCTGTGTTCTCATTAATTAAAAACCTGGTACAATCACTTGTAGTCTATTCAATTTTACTTTGTTTGCTTTGATTTGACTTTTTTATTTTTCTTTTTTTTCCCCTACTTTGTTTCCAGACAGAGTGATGCTGTTTTTTGGTAGAGCACTTCTATCAATGCCTGCCCCATATTCAGCACAGTATTCAGCAGTTACTCATGTATGTGGATCCAACAACTTCAGGCAGGATGGTTTGGGTTTTTTATCAGGTATTGTGTACTTATCTATATTAATATAAATATAATTCTAATGTAACAATAGTTTGGCTTTGCTGTAGGATTTGTTCTATTGTAATTTTTTTCACAATCCCAGGTTTGAAACCATTTCAATTTCCTTTATTCCTTCTCAGAATCAGTAATGAAATTTCTACAAAATTGCATTCTTGCTAGAATTCTCAGGTGAATTGCTCAAATTATGACCTGCCTCCCCGTTATATAGATAACTGTAAATTGTAACTTAAGCCTTCAAACAAATTTTGATTAAGGAAATGAAATAATCAGGTATGAGACATGAAATACTGGAGAATCATCCTTCAAAAAGTTTCACGACATGTTCAGTTCTCAAGAAAAAATAAAGGAGTCATTGTAATGAATGTTACATGAATAGAGTAGTAGGTGAACAAAGATATAAAACCTGCGTCAGCTCGCAGAGACTACAAACTCCTATTTCAAAGTTACTGCGGCTAGGACAGAGATTCTGGTACTAAAACTCAAAGTCTGGACAGAATTTTCTTTTTAAAAAGTCAAAGCATTTTGGAGCATTTTACTAAAAGTTTGGGGTTTTTTTCCTTTTCTGTAAGTTCATGCTAATAGCTCTATTCCTTTCTATGTTTAATGGCTTGCCTGTAGGATTTCTTTTGCTATCTGTCTCCTTGCCTCAATGTTTTATGACCAAACTTTATATCAGCAGTTAAAGGATGGAACGTACTATTTAAAAGATGAACTTCAATAAAATAAACCACTTTTTTTTTAAAGCAAAGTAATTATCACAGCAATATCTAACTTACACTCTACCAAGCCAGAAGTCAAACCCCTTCAAAGAAAAGGTTATTTGTCAAATTATTTTTTGCTTATTGTGACAGCCCTTTTTGGTTTTTCTTTCATTCATGATGCTTTTAAGACCAGATTCTTACATACTAATACCAAACAGGCTGCTCCCATGTATTCCAAAAGGAGTCCTGGAGTTTACATACTTATATTCATGACAGGTTGCCTCGTGTTTCAGAAAGAAAATGTAGTTAGAGCAAAAATTACAATGGGAGACAAAAAAAAATATACACTGGCAACATTTATTTGTGAGCTGAAAGAAAACAAGGTGAGAGACCAGATAAGAGGCAGATGGAGAATGAAAGAACACAAAGGAACGTGGCAGTAGGTATTGTAAAAATAGTTGAGCCTGGAAACCCTAATACCCAGACTGTATGTTTCTGATAAAGCAGATGAGGCTCTAGAAGAGAAGAAAAAAATTAATATGTGACTGGGTTGAAGAGAAAACAGAAATATGCAGACTGAGGGCCCCACCAAAAATAAAGTTCATCTTAAAAAATTGCAAGCCAGAATATCTCAGGAAAATTAATGAGAAACACAGGCATCCAATGATCAGGTTAAAACCAGAGAAGCAGTAATAGAAGTATATGCCTTGGAGAAATTGTGGACATCTCACTAGTCATGAATTTGCAATGTAATAAGACAGAGGGGGAACATAAAATCCAAGTAACAAACTGGCAGCTAATCACAAAGTAGAGAGAAAACAGTTCCTTATCTAAAATCTACATGGCTCTGCTACAGCCATCTCTGGAGTATTTCATTAATTAAGGGCAATTTATGGACAAAAATATATATGTGCTGTGAATGGGGAAATGGAGAAAAGAAAAAAAAGAAAAAAAATACCTCACATTATTGGGTTAATTTGGGCTGGTTTATGGGACTGAGTGGGACAGACTTAGGAGAAAAAATTGAATAGATACAGTAAGATTTGGGGGAAATAAAGTAAACAGGTACAAACTGGCACAAATACTAGAAGCAAAAAATGTCCTTGTAAGACGACAGGAGTAGATTCCAGATATCTAAATGTCGTTTTAGAAAATTACCTGAATACTATGTTACTGTATAGACAGCAACACTAATTTTCTACTCATAGCCCTCAATCTGGTTCTTATTTCAACTCCACTAAAAACACTATACTCTCCATGCTCTCTCTTGGCAAGCAGTTCTCCCCCACCGTCAGCAATTTGGAGATATCAAGAAAACACCAACATAGTTTTCCAAGGAAAGGAGGAGGTTTAGGGTGGAGGAGGACCACAGGAAAAATTAAACAGCTCAGTATTTATACCCATGAACACCGAATCAGGAAGGTATTTGCTCAGCCTCCTCAAGCATTGTCCAACAGGAGGTGGCTCCAGCTCTGTCTCTTCAAGAACATCTCAGCTTTACCCAGACACATCTCTCAGGGTTTGAATGAGGCTGCAGAGAACCAGCTCACCATCAGCAGTTGTGCTGTGCCATCTGTGTGCCTCAGCCTCTAGCCCAAAGTCCCAGGTTCCTGTTTGGACTGAAATGCAGCCCTGAAAAGCAACAAGACCCCACTGGATGGTGATGAACTGCAGGCACTTCAGTTCAGTATTATTTTCCTGGGATTCAGCTTTGCATAAGGAGCCATGAGGGCTGTTTTCCTCTGACTCCCTGGGCTGAATGCATCTGCCCTGTAGCTGGCAGCACATTGTGGGGAAGAGGGACTGAGACAGCTTGGGCACAGTCATGGCTGCTGCCATGGCAGAGTGGGCATCACCAGCTCTGCATGCAGTAGTCCACTCAACTGGCTTCCTGCAGACTATACAGGAGGTAGAAGTAGGTCACTGGCAAGCTGGTTACAGAAAAGCAAAACTGTGACTGACTGTGTTGTCTACTGAATATAGCAGAAGAGATAAATTCAGGGAAAAAAAAATCCCATACCAGAACCAAAAAAAACCCTTAACACCACATTTTCAATATACAACAGAATCTTCCAAAGATCACTTGCTATTATAGGGTTGGCTTACCTCCACAGCCTCAAACAAGTGGTTTGTACTTAACCCTACAAGTAAAGACAATGGTCTTTACATGCCTCTTAAAATGTTTGAATCTGAGGGCCAGAACTGCTAAATTCCCTCAGCAAATCTGTTGGGGGTTGCAAACAGTGCTTCTCCATTAAAAAAAAAAGGGGGGGGTTGGTGGGGGGAAGGAAGATTACTCTGTATCCATGGCTACATGACTACACACCATATCATCAACACCATGTCCCTGAGCAGCTGAGAGTGTCTGACATATTTTGGAATTTTAATGAAACCCATCAGGGACTATCTGATAGGCAAAGCATCTGGAAATCAAAAATCCAGGGAGTTGTATAAAACTCAAGTGAGGACTGCCTCAATTCTCGTTTTTGTCATACCTTTATGTATTTTTAAGCACATTTGTACCTTTAAAGTTAGCTCTTCCAAACCTGCTGTCAGAGCAGTTGGGTTATTACCCATTCCCAGCTGATGCTATCAAGCTGACCTGTGGTGAGGCAGGGCTGTCAGAATAAGCGGATTCCAATGCACAATAGTTGAAATAATAAATGATAGGGGCTATACACCAGAGAAAACTGTGATTATATCATCACTCTAGTGCCCATTAAGCTCAGCAATTTCTAGCTATTTGAAAAACTGAGATGTCATTTCTGCAACATGTAAGTGTTTTCTTGAATGTAATAAAATCCACCATTTTAACACTGATTACTACTCAGGACCTGCTCACTGGACTGTTATCTAAACAAACATTTCAGGAGGTTACTTACCTCTATCCGACTTTTAATTCATAATGTGAATTTATATTGTTATGGAAATGACAAGAACAGTGACTCCTTTCTGTGTCTGCCAGTGACCACAGCATCAGGATTTATATCAGGAGACTTTCCAAAGCCTGGGAAGTACTCGGGCTTCTAAACCTCTCACTTTCAGAAATCTCGCAAAGACTGGCTCTGTCCTTCCACTCTTTGGACTAGTGCAGAAGTACAGCAAAACTGTACTTTTAGCACAAATATTTCTGCAGCTGGAGAGTGCAGTTAACTGAATTATCTGAACCTTAGACAGGTTTGCAGTTCATTTGAAGATATTTTTGGTAAGATTTTTTTTCTTTTTCCTGGACTGGTTCTTCCTGCATGAACTCGTAAAACATACGGAAAAATACAAAAGTGAATTTCACCATCTATCTGTACCAGAATGTGCCACACAGTCAGGGCAGAACTTAATACAGAACTGATGGGAGGCTTCCCATGGATTACACTGGGCTTTACATTAGATCCTGAGAAATCCAAACACTTCTTTTTCTACTTAGCGAACTTCCACTTCTAGTTCTGTGTCAAACAAGTCATGAAAAAGAGAACTCAGTCCTACTGAAGTAAGGGCACCCAGGATAAACAGTCAGAGAAGGGATCTTAAAACATCAATGCTCTTGGAGAGAAAATTTTAACCATCTGAATGTTTATTGGTGAGCCATGACTATGAAATCTGACTCAGTGTAATGAAAAAAAATCCAGAGCAGGAAGCAAAATGTAAACCACTCCTACTGAGAAACTGATGGCAGAAATGCTACACAACAGAACAGAAAGGACAGACTGCAGATGGAAAATATACTTACATCTTTTCAAAACCAAATAAATGTAGGACAGAAATTATTCAATCAATGCTTGTAAGTTACAAAGAAAGGATGTGTATATAAGTGCTTGCTTGTGTTTGTGGGAGGGCAAATTTGCAAGTAGCGTCTCCCTGAAAGCACTGGTTTTTACCTGATAATAAGGAATGATAAACCAAGGCTGAGCAATTTTAGATTTTAATCAAGATTTAGAGCTAAGAAACTGACTATTTGACAGTCCAGACTTCACTATACCCAAATATATTCACAAAGAAATGTTGCAGATAGAAGAAAGAGATTAAAAACCATTTTGATCTCTTTCTTTCTAATGTTACTGGTTTCAGTAAAGTTCCTCCTGGTTTATTCACTGTTAATAAGAAAGCAGAAGGAAGATTTCTTTATTTAGTTTCTGAACACATGTTTTTCACTAAAAATGATGAGATGTGTCTATTAGTCAAGATTAATTTCATTCTGACCTGTCAATCCTCACTGGATTAGAGGGTTCTTTCTTAATGTTCTTCTGTACTTACCTATAACTGTCAGCTCTGAAGTTCCACTGGGTTTAGAAAAAAACCTTTAAAGGAAAATGTTTTTGTATCTTGTTGATGCTCTGTTTCCCACCAGTTTCTCTATGTTGAACCCGATAAAATGATACTTCTCCATTTTCTTGAGTTAAAGTGGTAACCCAGAAAAATACAGAAAGATAACATCAGCAACCAGAAGATAGCCTCTTTTCTCTTTTATTTGCTGTTTATTTTCCAGCTGAGACCATAAGAATGACCAAAAAGGTTTGCATTGCTGTTCTTAGCCCAGATCTTCAAGTTATTTCAAGATATTAAGCAACCTACAGTTCACTGTAAAGGCCTTCCTTTATACTGTTTTTATGGCAAGATCCAGCTTAAATTTTTAATCTTATGGAATGTTAGTACACAGATTTCCATGTAAGTCTCCCCCAGTCACTACCCAGGAGATGCTGGTGCCCCAGAAAATCTAAAGCTTTGAGAAAATTATTATGTAAGAGAATACTAAGATACTCTGTGCCATCACTGATATAGAGCTAGTCCCATATTTCTTTGCTACTTTTTTAGGCCTGTTTCTATTTTATCATCTTCCTTTCCTTTGGTGAAAGTGTCAGCCTCCCCACTTACAGTCCCTCAAATAGCTGCATATATTTTGGCAGCTGAAATATGTTATGTCTGAGTTTTACTGCAAAAGGCAACAATCCCGAAGACCACATTTTATAAAAACCCAAGATAAACAGCTTGAAGGTATAGCAAATTTAATCCTTCCTAAGGCCTGATTTAAGAACAAACTTACAGTGAGACATAAGGACAAGAAATAGTGAAGTCTGGACGATGAAATCTGCAATTACTCATTCCTCTAGTAAAATAGTCTACCACAAGTGCTACACATATTTTAAAGTCAATAATTTGTAGCACTAGAAAGTTAAGGAAAGCCACATTTATGTGGCATGGAGATAATCTGGATCTAAAATGACAGATGTGACTCATTATAAATGACAGGTATGTATTAGATTGCAATATTTTTTGCTCCCTCTTCAGTTAACCAAAAATTATTATGATGTTATTACCCTATTTTCTGAAGAAATACCTCACTTCCTCCTCTTCTCATTCATTCTCTTTCTCCATTTTTTAAGTTAGAATATTGAGAAATGTATAAAATCTATCTCACAAATTACAAAAAAATATAGTTGATTAGAAGAACTGGAAGCAACGATGCCGAACTGAAACACATATTATCAATCACTAGAGACTCACACGCATGCAGAGACTACAACAAATGATCTTGCTCCTGTTCCCTTCCTGGACAATCTGTTTGGCCCCAGAACAAGGACTCCATATGTTCTAAACTTTCAGGGAGAACCGTTGCATCCCACCTTTCTGTCCATGGCATATGTTTTGGCAGGAGTCCTACCAGAGGAAAAAGGAACACCTGGAAGATCTTAGCATGGATGTGGACACTACTCTCAGAAGTCCCAGTATCTTAATAATCTAAGTATGTCACCTTCCAGAAGACTAGCCATGTAGGTGCGTGAGGTCATTGCTAAATTAAATGCAATGTATGACAATGAGTAAAAAGGATACCCTGAAAGATTTGAACAGGAAAGTCAAACAAATTCAGTTATGCTCTGCAAAAGAAACACCCAGAGTTAGACATAGTTCTAAAAAGACTTGACCTCTTTCTTCACTGCTTCAAAGACCTGTTTGGGCCCAGGGCAGAGCTCTGTGGAAACTCAAAAAATCATGCCTCTGCCTGAGGACCCTTCCTTCATGATCTAAATACCTGGTATTAAGATAGAGAAGTACCTAAAATTAGTATTCCTCTGCTCCCACTGTTAAATAGGACTCTCTGATTGTGATATTGCACATCTTTAAGCAGCTCCTCACCTTGTTCTCCAAAAACTGCAGTTGATGTTGACATCTCTTTCCCTTGCTCTTGCTTTGCTTGCTGCCTCACATGCCTCTCAATCTTTTGTATCATTTGGAAGAAGATGAGCTGTCCTATGATAATATCAGGTTTTCATCCCCGCAAGACAAAGGTCTAGCTGCTCTATATTGTTCCTAGCTATATTAATTGAAAGACATATCAAGGACATTCCCATGTCCCTCATGCCAGGAACATGGAGATAGCCCCTGTGTAAGAAGATAAATGATTTGAGAAATGAAATTAGCCTTCAAATTTTAAGAACTAGTGTCCAAAGCTAACAATCCAAAGCATCTCATTGTAGTTTCCACCCTTAATATTTACTTGACTTTGGATTTGAGGAGAATATCTGCTCTTTAAAACATGACATCTGTGTTCAGACACCAGATCCCTTAACTGCATTTTCAGAGTAGGCAGAAGGAACAAAGACCAGACAGACTAATCCTTCATTAAAGGAAGATGTCATATCTCCACAAAATCGATTTGCTGAGGTGACAGCCTGTCTGTTGCTTTTGGTGAAAATCACAACACCATGGGTAATAGTTTCTCAGAGCTGAATTACCTTCTTTTATATATGAAAATTAGTCACATCATAATTGAAGGCATTCTAAAGACTGCATTCTGGCAGTCCTTGGCCATGTGAAACAGTTTTTTCTAGTTGTGAGTTCTGCAATGTAAGCTGCAAGAAGCAAACACACAGAACACGTATGTCAATGACATTGCTATCAAAAGATCTATATAGGACTGATTCTGTTTTCTGAAACAAATCTAGAGTGACATTTTCTGTCAAGTTAATTGCAGCATTCTAAAACAAATAAGCATAACAAAACCCTTTCATTCCTTTTTAAAATGTAATTTCAATGTTATTGAAGTATTCATAGAAATTTCTATCATCTAATGGCAGAGATCCCAAAATGCATCACACAAAGGTCTTGTGAGGACTACATTTTCTAGACACTGTAAACTTACTTGCAGCATGCAGAAACTTCAATAAATTAAGTGATTTATGTATGTTAAAACTGGCTTAATGTTTGTGTTGAAGCTTTAGTAGAAGAGTGCCACAAGAGAATCAATTAATGGGAGTCTATTCGAAGGAGTAAATTAAGACAGCTAAAATTAGTTACTTTACATAGCTTCTTGACAGGCAAGATTCCATTTCCCTCTAGCAGGGATTAAGTGATAGTAGAACATCTAAGTGAATCAAATTATTTAAGAATTTAAAGTTTATAAAAAGGCCAGGGTATAATTTATACATCAACTCTTTGTCTCAGACCTGAATGTTTTTAAACAAGTGACTCAGAAACTAATATTCAGTGTGTTTGTTGATCCATTTGTTTCTGCCCCTCTTTTGAAGCTTTTCCTTTTTTTTTTTAATATTTCAGTTGCCGTATTCCTCCACACAAAAGTGGAAAGAACTGCTGTTTGGTCAGGTGGGACACAGCTGCATGGTCACTCTTCCACAGCACGGCACACAGCAGGGAAGCTGAAGGAGGATACAGTCTCCTGAGCCTTTTAATACAGCTGCCTCCCAAAAGCATACTTGAAATGAACACAGCAGATGCAGAAGTCAGACATTGCACTGTAGATGCATCTCAGTATGAGAAAAAAGCTCCCTCCTGTACATCAGAATGAACACACTTTAAAGAATTAAGATCACTATTGTTTGTCATGCCAAGAAAAGGGATTTGGGTTGATAAGAGTTACTTCTGTCTTTGACACCTGTAGACTCCAGCTTCCCAAGATTTACGGCTCAGATTTGATTTGCCTGCAGTCTCTGACCTCTTAATTTAGAGCTGTCTTAGGGGAGTACATCTCATTCCAAGGCAACTCTTGATGGCAGGAATGTAATGCTATCCCTCTATTTTGCATAAGGGATTACTTTCCTACACTGGGGTTTGGAAAGAGGATAGCACTAGTAAATAATTTTGAATGAAGATACCCTTGGACAAATTCTGGAAAGCACTGTTGACTCAGGAGTCTTTGTTCTTTCCACAGGCTCCTCAGGAGATGTGGAGAAGCCAAAGAATTCTTTTTTCTTCCCAGTACTAGTGTGTGTTGGGTCAAGAGGGAGTTGGTGCCTGCAAATAGCCAGAGAACACACCCAGAGAAGAGTTTAAGAGCAAGATATGAGGAAAGTCACTGTTCCCTAAACCATTTCACCAGGTGTCAATGATCTATCAATCAGCTTCCCTTTCAGTGCATTCCCTATGGGGACAAAATTGCTCCAATCAGCACCTAAATGCTTGTGAAACACCTAGACTTTCCAAATATGTCTGGAAAGAAGACAGTGGGAGCTTTTGTAGTGAGAAATTTCTTTTCCCTCTCAAGATGTTGGGGCATTAAAAAAACCAATTCTTTTTTACCAGAAAGCCTTATGATTAGTTTTCTTCCCTCCCTAGAAATTATAAAAATATTTCTAAATATACTTAAAAATTATAAAAATATTTCCCAGGAGTGGGGGTGGGAGATTGTTTTCTTCATCAAAACAAGGTTTTGGTGTTTTATTTTGGCATAACTGTTATTGTTTTATTAAGCTGGCTATTAAACATTGCAAATATTTTTAATGTTAAAAAGCTGCCTTAAGTATTTTGATGGATAAACAACAAATTTCTTAAATTTCACTTAAGTTTGTTTTTAAATAACTCTCTGTTTTAAAACAAAACAATATGTTATATTTCATCTGTGAAAAACTTTCACAGGGTAGAAAAAAAATCTTTCTTCTGGAGGTATAACTAAGCAGCAACATATATGCATCTTTGCATAATGGTTCTTTTCCTTGTTTTTCTTTGAATACATTCCTATCTATCCTAAAGGCCGGTCTTATTAATGTCATATAGCTGAGTTCTGAAAAATCATGTTTCAGGTTTTTAAAGCTAAAAGTGGGTGATGCAGGCAGACAGAAGTTTAGGATGTCTAATAACAAGCCTGATCTAAATAAGTTTTTTAGTCTGTTTTTTTAGTTAATGGAAAATTAATATCAGCTGTACAGGGTGTTGGTTCAAATACAGGGTGCTGGTTCAAGAACAGTGTCTAAAATATATGGGATTAATTATCTTGAGGACTTGCCTACAGGCTGACTATAGAGCATGCCAGGTAAATAGGTCAGACTAGATGAACAGCTCTGAGATATCTAAGGTTATGAGAGACTAATGCCTTCTCTCCTTCCCCATGAAATTATTAAAAATATGGAGGATTTTTTAACAGTATTTAAATTGAGTAAGTTTCTTTAATTCCTAAACAATTTTAGGGTTTTTTTCCTGCCTTATATTTTTCATAATGTTTCTCACTAACAAAAGAAAGTTGTTGTTTTCCTAAATGATTTAATTTTATTGTTTGAACTAGGCATCACCGGGCAAACCTGGTTGAGCTGTCACACTGTCATCACAGGACAGCATGCGAAAAAAAAGGAGGGTATTGTTGTCCCCACTTCATGGAAGAAGACATGAAGGTATATATAGATGAAATGGTGCTCCAGGTCTTCCAAACTTTGAGAAATTATCAATAGAATACCAGATTGTTGGTAAACTGTTATTGGAAACAGAAACTTAAATTAAATAGTAGCTCAGAAGATATCCCCAATGCAGCTATATAAAGACACTGCACTGAAGAGTTCATGGATTCTTTTTTCAGTACTGCTTATTTTCTGATTGTGACTGATCTCTTAAATACTCACACTTGTTAAACATATTTGAAGGGACCCAAACAGCTCCAATAGCTGCTCCAGCCCTTGCCATGAGATGGCTGGAGGAGATTAAGACGGAGGACGGTGCAGAGGCTGAATTATAAAGAAGGACGCGGCACATATTTATGTAGCAGATTATGTCAAAGCAAGTAGCATAATTCTTAATCAATGCAAACCTGGTTTTCTCCTTTCTTTTCAGTTCCCCAAAATAATGGTAGAAAAACAACCCCTATTAGAGCAAGCATCTGAAAAGTAAAGCCAAGTCAAAAGTAGCAGAAACAGTGCTACTTTATGTTCGTCTTCCACATCTAAGCTGTCAACCTTTCAGTCTCTGTTCTTTGAAAGGGAGCACAAGAACTGTCATTTAATAGTCAAGGGATATTAGCAATGAAAGAACTATCATTTAAATAAATATAAGAGTTGTGAAACTGATGCTGCAGCTGTGTGATCTTCAGTTAAGCTTTGTTGTGTATGTCAGGCAATGATATTTCCTTCAGCAACTCCAAACCAGATATGAATGACAAAATTCAACACACCTTGTGTTTAGACCTCTGGCAAGAAACATGGACCAAGTAGGTACGTGGCAGGCTGCCTTGATGACTTGACACAAAGCAAATGCTAGGTTTAGCATGCCTTCATCTGGTGGCTGACCCAGCACAACAGCACCTCAGTGGGCTGACAGTCTTTTTTTATACCTCCGCTCTCTCGATTATAGCGTCGCATCCCATTCAGCACTCCCAATTCACAGTCATTTACAGACACACCCCCCAAGCCTAGGCAGTCAGCTGAGAGGATAAAACCACCTGGTTGTTGTTATTAGCCATCAAAGTTCTGAAACATTGTCATCTTGTGGCAGATTGAGGACATAACAAAGGAAATAGCTGCTTCTCCAGGGCATTTCCCTGGCCGTGGAAACAACCAGCATGCCTGAGGAAATTCTGAGTGCAAGGCACACACAGAGATTGTTGCAGGGGAGTTTCCTTAGTGCCATAGTGTGGGCACTCTGAGACAAATTAAATCACAGCTGGTTTACATCACTGGATCAGGTCTTTTACCTGTAGCACTGTGTGTTCATTCCAGATGTAGTAATGCTCATTAAATACAAAGCAATTTAGCCATTAGACCCACTTGCTTTTTCATCTCAGGAAGTACCAGCAGTTTGCATATTGATATCTTGCTACATATATAATTAGCTAATAAAAATTCGATCTGACAGAGGTTAAAAGGTGAGTGATAGCAACCTAATGCTAATAACTGCTGTACCATCCTACATCTTCTTGCTTGGTTTTAGGAGAGATCCTACTGGAATAGCTTTGCTGTCTCTGATTTGCACTGTCACATGCCTTCTTCCAGAGTATCTGAAGGACATGCTAAACTCAGCACAGTTCTTCCCAGAGATTACACTGTGTGCACTCATTATCCAATAGAACAGTGTGTCACCTAACCTTGAGTCATCACTGAGTCAGTTTTAGCTCTTCAAGACTCCATGCCATAACTTTCTACTCAGAGTTTCTGAGTCATACAGGAGGAAAGGAAAGGAAAGGAAAGGAAAGGAAAGGAAAGGAAAGGAAAGGAAAGGAAAGGAAAGGAAAGGAAAGGAGAAAGGAAAAAGGAAAGGAAAGGAAAGGGAAAAGGAAAGGAAAGGAAAAGGAAAAGGAAAAGGAAAGAAGGAAAGGAGAGACACAACAAAACTCCACTTTACACAAATACCTAATGACATGCCTAGGCCAAAGGCACATCTGTCGGTGTGCATGTAGACACATCTGGCCCTACAGAGAAGGAAATATTCAAACATGCCCAGCAATATACCAATGCAGCTATTCAGATCTTAGAGAAAAGGTCTGGATTCAGCAAATTTGACTGCCAATGTCAGACTGGATGTCTCCACTGCCTATGAAAATCCAGGTTTCAGCAACATGTGTGTTTGCCTTCTCCCACTGCCAGCTCTTTGCTAACACATTGGTAGTAGAAAACAGAACTTGCATAAGCCTCCAAGCTCTTTCGTATGAAATCAAATTAGTTACTTACGCTAAAAGTGATCTCACAGCATCACATCTGGATTGAAATAAGGTTTTACTGCTTCCTAAAGAGTCAAGCCCAAGGCCATTTGGTTCACCTCATCATAAATAAGAATTTCCTTTTTCATATGTCACCTGATGGTGGACTGTGGATGGAAGACTCATGGAAAAACTAATGATAGCCTCTTGATAGGTCCAGTAGAGAATGAAAGCAAATGGCTATAGATGTTTTTCCATTGGAGATACACGCAGGCATGTGTATGCATGACCTGAGACACACAGAAATATAGCAGACGGGGAACACAACAGAAAGTCAAAGGCAGCTAGTCATTGTATGACTCCAACCCAGAAAGAAACAACCCAGGAGAGCTTTGTGAAGGGAATGCAGACTGGAAAAAAAAAAGAGTATGGGCTGGAATTATAAGAGAAAAAACTTTCTGCTCTTTGATTTCTACTGATCTGGGGAGACAAGTTTTATATACATTAATAAATATCAAATCAGTGTAATATGATTTGATACATTTACTTCTTCCTAAAGATTTCATCCCAATAACAGCAACCTGCAGAAACGTAAGCTTTTGCCAAATTATAGGAATGCAAAAGGGAGGGATGTATCACATTTAGGCTCATGTCTAAGACTACTAAACTGCCTGTGAGGAACATAAAGCCACAGTTCTGTGCTTACCAGGGTCAGACTGGGGTTTTCTGAGATCACTCAGCCACATGACCCTGACCTGGATTAGGAAGGTAGGCAAAGAATGCTTATGCCACTCTCAGTAAAGGAGAAAGTATCTGGCTGCAAGTAACGTCAGAATTGAGAGTCAGATAATATCTGAGCTGGCATAAAATCTAGTGCATAATTGCCTGCCTCAAATACCTTGAGCACTCTGGAAAAGTCAGGGTTACTTTGAACTATTTCCATGCCATACCATATGGCTGTGACATTTTAAATCCTACATTTAAATCCTGGTTCTAAACCCATATTTTCTATTCCTTGCAGCCACAGCCTAAGGAATAAAAGAGCAGGAAAACACTGCACAGATAGCAGCCAGCTAAGAGACAGCATTAAGCAGAAGTATGCCTCAAATCCCATCCTTCTAGGGGGTTTATTGAATATAAATAGAGTAGCAGGAACAGAGCTGAGATGCCTCAAGCACTCCTGTATCTTGTTTATTATCTGGCACGATGCACATTTATTTATTCCACATAAAACAGAAGCTTTAACAGAGGGAATGAGAACATCTTCAGTCTGCCCACGGTAGTTAATCCCAGGTTCAAATCACTCAGAAAGATGAGAAAAGTTAAATCCTTCCCATCATCACCATGAAGTCTGAGCTATAATTAGTAGGTGAACGATTAAAAGAGGAATGAGATGGAGATGGAGTGAGCACTTCCAGAGATGCTCCCTGTGAAGCCCAATTCAACAAGCAGCACTGGAGCATGCTTACCAACCAGTCACAGAGGGAACCTGAACAATTTGGGAACCCAGCTCAGACCTCAGGCCCATAGGGAGCTCCATTGTGACAGTATTCTACACATGTGCTCTTTAGCTATCACCAGCATGAGGCACTATGAGGTGAGACTACCAATCCAAATTTTGGAGCTATTAATAGCATCAGTGAGGTGGATCCTCGGTTTCAGATGCTTTCGGACAATAAGAACGCAGTGGCTGCATGAGAGCAATGAAATAGGGCCACTGCTGCTTCAGCCTGGAGAGCACCAGCTCTTCCCTCTAACTGCAGAAGTGCACTGTGGATTCTTGTCCATTGTGACTACCTTGTAGCACTGGGGTTATGTGTTTGGGTATAAGCAGGTGGATATTTTATAACATCCCAGACAAATCTCTGGTGTAAAGTCTGTCACGACCAATAAAGTTTCACCACAGAGGAATTATGATTCAAGGAGTTTCAGGGAAGTTAAGGGAAGCAAAGGAGAATGTGTTCACTGCTTAAAGGACAGTCTAAATGTTATTTTTCCAAAGCCATTCATTAATTTTTTTTCACCCATGAGAGTCATACTCCTATAAATGCTGTCTCATATATTTAGAGGCATAAAAGGTGACTGGCCCCTACTTAAATGAATGAAAACAATGCTCCTTTCTAATCAGATTTTGAAGGAGATCACTAATCAGCAATTTTTGAATGAGGAACTGTAGCCAGCTAATCCATATCCTGTGATGCCTTCACCTTCCCATTTACCTTCTCACTGCCATTGCTCACATGGTTATTTAGCCAATCAGATGCTGAAATGCCGGGATGGCATTTATTCAAGCAAAGTAAGCATTTTATGCAGACCAAGGGAAAACACCTAAATCAAGGAGCAGATGTCTGCAGTTTATCTTCCTTGATTTAATTTCAATAGAATTTACATGAGGTTCTCTTCATATTCAAGTTATCACATTAGGGAGTCTGGGCTTATGGTGAAGAGTGACAGACATTTGAAAAAATTGTCCAGCATTTGTAGAGGACAAGCAGATACGAGCAGAGAAATCAGTGGAGTGGAGTTCATTCACCCTTCCAGAGCTGGAAAGGACACAGTGGACTGTTTTTGGGTTAGGTTCAGAGTTGATATCTTTTTAAATATCTCATCTGATGCAGCACATAAAACTTCTGTATTAAGTCAAGGTTCTTTAAGGTATTTAGCCTTTAGACTGTCTTAGCTAAGTATCTCTGAGGGTTAATATTTTGGCTTATCTTGGAGGGGAATTTTAATGTCATTTACTTTAATTAGTTTTCTGAACAGCTGTTAGCCACTGCAGTCACAGAGTCCTGAAGGAGTTAGGACACTAGCTCTACTTCTCCTTCCTAACTCTTGCACTCCTCTCTCAAGGCCTTAGAGCAGATAAAGCCTTATTGTCTTCACTCATCTCCACTGCTGGAAGGGAGGCTGAGAGGTCAGGATTATAGAAATAATCCTCTCATTCTTCTGGAGAATCATGCTAATAGTAGCAAAGCAAATGTTCATCTTCCTTGGAGCTGATATTACAGACTTGAAAGATGGCTGCTATCCTGGCTGCTGCAGCAATTATTGAAGCAGACTTGATGTCTGGAGCCTTTCAAAGGCAGCCCATCAAACGATATTTTACTTTCTAGGTTAGAAGTTAAGTATAAAGTGTAAAGTGAGCACGAGCCAAGACATGCTATCAGTAAAGCAGGAAAAATGCCATCTGTCAGTGATGCTCAGCACCTCCAGGAGGCAGCGGTTTGTACTTCATGCCGAGTTAAGAGTCCTGTGAAACTGCAAAACATGAATCTCCCTTCTGTGCATCAGCACAGCCCTGCTGTGTGCAATTTGGAGTCTGGCACCCTGCAGTACCAACCCATGATGGGGACAGTCTCCACCTCTGACAGACGTGCACTTTTGTAGTCCAAAGTTTAAAAAGTGGGTGTGCAGAAGAGGGAAGCTTTCCTGTGCAAATCCAGTAGGAGTCAAGGTAGGCAAGCACACTGTCATACATGCAGTGTGCATTCCCACAGCGTGCTGCCCTCTAACACTGCAGAACATGCAAGGTGACCCCCCTTGGTGGGCATGCATTACGCTCAGTCTGTCCATTTGTTCTCCTGTCAAATGGGTAATTTCTTAAGAGCTGGCCTTTACTTCTTCTCTCGCCAGAGTTTTTCTTGTGAGGTAAATTAGAGTACCAGCTCCAGAAGAACCAATGACTTTTGTATTACTGTTTAAGAAGACACAGAATACATGCAGTATCACAATGGCTCTCTCTCCACAAGCAATACATGATATCAGATTTCAGACAAGGAAGATTGTTTGTTCAGACCCTAGAACAATTTTTATTTACTCTGGCCCTAGTGAGCTCACTAAAAACACGTACTAATTTAGGTTAAAGAAAAAAAATAATCAATCAACTTTTGCATTAAATCTTAGTTGCCATCTGTCCAGGTCATTGTAATTCAAATACTTTTTCCTTCCTCATCTCAGATAGAGCTTTTGCTCTCAAGTACCTGTTCAGGAAAGAGCTTTTACTTTCATGAATATATATGTATTCATGTGTATATGAACATATGAATATGAAAATACAGAAACATCATCCATACTTAATCAGACTGTGCACTTTATACATTGTGCTGTGATCTTTAGTCATGAGTGGTCATTAAAAAAACCTTTTAGCAGAATCTTTTAGCTTATTAAAAACTGTGTTATCATACATTTTCTACTGACTAGTCTACAGTGAGTAGAGACTACACCATCCTGAGACAGTGATAATCAAGAATTTCACAGCTGCAGCTAAATTATATACCATTAAGAGAGAATGTGTACATGTGAGGCTGGACTTTAGACTTCCAGTGACAGACTGGTCCCATCCCCAAAAGCTTAGTTCTAGTGTAAAACCCCAATAAGTGGAAGAAAGGAAGCATTGTTAAACACAATGTGTATATGAGCAAAAGCAACACAAAAAACTTACCCAAGATTACAAAGGAAAGTAGGGATGAAGGAAAGCTGGTAGTTGAACCCAAATGTTCTTAAACAAGTTCAATTGCCTTAATAGTAACTTTTTTTTTAATTTTATGTTGTCTTTAATTCTTTTCACTTCACTTAGATATTATGGTGACAGCTACCTCACAGAAATCAAAAAATGAATGGAAAGCAGGTATAAAGAATTTCTTGAACAAAAAAGCAAGCAAAACAAGAGATTTTCACTTTCTCCAGGGTGCATACTGACTTATCTGCTGTCTTCAGCATAAGAACTCCACTTTACTTTGATAGCTTCCCCAGTCCTTTTAAAGAGATCATTTTTATCACTGATAGTGTTACTGTGTAAAGCAATCTGCTGCCAAATTAGTAAGCCCTTAGTTGGTGTGAATGTGTATATTATTCAAGATTCTGTTTATTATAACAGTAATTTTACCCTTTAATGCTCCTTAAGAGCCAAAATGTTCAAAGCCAAAGCAATAAGCTTACCATAAATAATATTCCCAGGAGGGATGTGTCTGAGTTTTCATACCAGAATAGTCCACCTCAATCATTTTGAAAAAGGAAAAACTTGATGGTCTGTACACATTTTAAACAACTCTGTTTCACCTAATATTTTTCTGTGTAAATTTGCAAGCTGGTGACTCATGCATGTTCCCAACCTTTTCTTCATTAACAGGAGAAAGAGAGAACTTTCTTATTCAACACACAGTCCAGCTGAAATCCAGCACTCATGCAAAGCAGAGAGGGGAAAGAAATAATCAGCCCAGGAAACCTACAAAGCACTAACCTTACCGTACAGCTGGTTAAAGAAACAGCTTATTGTCCTGGCAGCAGGCAGAAAATTATCTGAGTGCTATCCACTGGCATTCCCAGAAACTGCAGTATTAAAGGCTTCACTGACCTGGAAGAGAAGAAACCTAGGCTCTGGCCACAGACCAGTGGGGCTGTGTCACCTTCTGTTCTGCACCTGGTTCCTCTAAGTTAACACCAATAACTACCTGTGAGCTAGTCACTGCAAAGTTTATTGGGATCAAATGAACTCATCCAAACTAGATGTCTCAAGTACGGCCACAAAAACCCATCCTGAAATTGCTTTTCTCTCTCTCCATTAAGCAGAAAAAGACTTCTTGGCAGCTTGCTTAGCTGAGAAGGTGTAAACTCAGTGAAACAAATAAGGGCCCAACCTCTTCTTCAGGCTTTTATTGCAAGTAGTGTATTTGTTAGACATGTGTCACTCCCACTATACTAAGACATATAGGAAAAGAAGACACTGAGCTGTTACAGAAGGTTTGGAGAAGGGCCATGAAGATGATCAGAAGGCAGCAGCACCTCTCCCATGAAGACAGGCAGAGAGCTGACAGGCAGAGGTTTGGCATTATCCAGCCTGGAAAAGCAAAGGCTGCAGGGAGACCCTTACAGAAGCCTTTATTAGCTACCTAAAGGAGGCTAATAAAAAGAATACAAAGGTATTTTTTACCAGGGTCTCTAGTGACATGAAAAGGGGCAACAGTTTTAAGTCGAAGAAGATAGATTCAGGGAGAATATATAAGGAAGATATTCTTTACAATGAAGTTGTGGATACTTCATAATTGGAAATGTTCAAGGTCAGGTTGGATGGGACTTTGAACAACTCAGTTTAGTGGAAATGCCCTTGCCCATAGCAGGATGAGTAGAAATAGATGAACTTTAATGGTCCCTTCCAATCCGAACATTTCAATTTTTTAAAGATTATTTTAAAAAGCAATCAAAATTCAATCAAAATTCATGGACAAGATAAATTCCTTTAAGACATGGATTTGTGATGCTTGTGATGTTTCATCCTAATGTGCCTGCCCTCATGAGCTCCTCTCTTTGTGATATAAACATGTAGCATTACTGTAGCATGCACAAAGGCTATTCATGGCTGGCTTGCACTGTTTTGGTTGCTATATATTCACATGTCACTGCCTTGCAACCCTGGTTTTGTTAACACTTCTCTGGTATTGATTTTAACAGTTGTGCACATGTTCCTAAAGGCTATTTTCATACAAGGCCCCTTAAAGCTTTTGAAGCGAATCAGTGCCTTTGAGAAGTCACAATTTACAGGCACATAGGAGGTGTGACAATTTTGCCAGCTGGATCTGATGTAAGGAATGGAAACAAGGACACTTTCCCTTAATTTAAATAAGGATTGACCCCTGGTAATTATTTATAGATCTCTGCCATCTCCAATGAATGTGTTCTCAGTTTTACAGGGACATTGAAATGTAGGTGTGGTACCTTTCATCTGAGGAAGGAATATGGTCCTGATCCATGCTCCAAGTTTGAGGCCAGCTGCCCAACAAGTATTGCCCAGAAAGCCAGAAACATGAAAATGCGGTCTGACAAACCTTGCAAACACACCACTTAAAGAAAAAGTGGATCCTGTCCCTAATTTGCCCTATCTTGAAACAAAATCTGTCAAATCTTGTACAACCTTGAAGTAATATTGAAAAAAATCCTGTGGGAAATGTATCTCTTGGCCAATAAAGTATCATCAAAACTGTTTGAGTATTCATTTGAAGACATGGCATATTTCAGTGAGGAAAAACAATTGTTAAAGGTCAGAACAGTTTTTCTGCCATTTTCAAAACAAAATAATTTTTGGTTCAGACTGACAGTTGCCTGAGCACTTACCTTTTAGTTTTGTTTTTTGGTTTTTTAAAAAAATATTTCTCAAATTATGTCCAATGAAATATTTTAAGCCTTCAGATTTTTAGAACAATGTGCAACGTCCCTCCTAAAGAAATCATTTTAGGTCAGTGTGAATGGAATTTTTTTCAGTCAGTGAACTGAAAAATCAATTATTCCAACAGCCACTGCAGTGCACAACTCAAGGGCAATGTGAGACCAGGAGACAAATTGGGAAAGAAGAATGGACTGATCCTGCCCTAATAATTTTCACTATAGTGCTACCCAACTTTCATCAACAGGTTCCCTGTTAAAGCTTCCAGCTGAGTCACATATCTTGCTCAAACCTTGGGTGTTGGTGTTAAAACAATGAGCAAACAAAACAACACAAGAAAGTAAAGGAAAACGTGGAAGTTCCATGTCTGAAACTGGAAGCTGAGAAGACTATAAATACATTTTCGTTATTTATTTGAACTGGAAGCCACCTTGAGAAATATTTTATCAATATTTAATTACTTCTTCAGATGCATAACCTTCTCCTACCTCTTCTTTTTTTGTCTCACTTACTGTAACTAGCTTGGGGAGCATTTAGAGGATATAACACATAGCTTCAAGACAGTCGATATATGATTATACAGATGTACAGAACTACAGAAAAACAGAAGTTTTGTTAACATGTGAGTTCTCCTAAGAGCAACACAAACAAAATCTAGTTCTTTTGTAAAAATATAGATAAGGATAGCAATTCTGTTTTCTCCTCTTTCTGCACACAAGGTCAAATGAAAAAAATATAAGTCCCATCAAACTCAAGATCCAATCTCACATACAATAGGTCACCTAGTTCTGTGTGCACCAATATATTCTGTTATCAAAACATTTTGATTTTTAGGAGGAAAATCTATTGCTAATTTTATTTTTCACTTCTCATTATTTTCCTATTTGTCTATAGCAAAAGTTTAACTGAATTCAGTGTAGGTGCACTAGCATGAGAAGTAGTCCAGATCTGTGTCTATAACGTGGTAGGATCACAAGAAGATTGCCATATGGCCATGGGGAATAAATGTAGAACTAGCATCATGTTTTAGCACTTGTGACTCCCTTGCTTAGATGAATTTACAAATAGCTTAACATCCTGCAGGATTTTGAAGTAGTCTTCTTCCATAATCCTGCTAAAGATGAAAATAATTGAGGTGCCAAAATTAAGTGACCTAATTCTCACATCAGAACAGTATTTTCCTACTGCCAACATGACTTGTTTGAAAAAATTTTTGGATTCTGATTTTAAAAAAGTCTAAGGCCATTGAAAAACCTTTATGAAAGAGTAAAGGAAAAGGATAGTAAATTAATTTTCATTTAATTGAGGATTGCCTTTTGCCTTCAAGCAACACTACTTAAAAGTCAGGCTGCTGCCTAAAAGTAATGTGCCTTTTATTGTTTGGCATAACGCCAAGGTTTGTTATAACTATGAAAACTGGAAAAAAATTAAAAACTGATTCTGGTTCTTTTTAGTCTGTTTACTTCTAGATTTGCATGCACTCTGTTCAGGTTCCTTATTTTTCATGTTTCTGTGACTCTTTCACACTGCAATAGCAAAATGAAAATCATGACTGTAAAGCCCCTAGAATTTGCAGAGCAACCACAGAGTAGAAGTTTTATCTGATACAACTTTTAATGCTTTTTAAAAATAAATGAATATATTTCAAGTTGATAGGTCTTTTTAAATCCTTCTGCTCTGATAATCTGTATTTCTGATTGTCTTATGCATAAGTACCAGCTTGAATTTTTCAAAGTGAAACCTCATTTTCTTATTTTCTGCAAAGCTTTGCAACATGCAGCTTTGGGATTTTCTCACTGATGTTGAGATGAGGATTTATATGACATTTCTAAGTTCTGAGAGTGACTTGATTTTCTTCTTCAAACACCCCAGGTAACTTGTCTTCTTTTAAGCCATCTCTTTTATGGCCCAGTTCAGTAAAAGCATTTAAGCCCAGGTCTAATCCTCAGTGAAGTAAAGAATATAAATATGTTAATATGACTGTATGTCCTAAAGCTAACACCAAAATGTGTGACCATTCTATCTCCTTTTGACTTCAAAAGACTTACTTATGATGTCAGGATCACTGAAAAGATACCACACACTAAATTTTCATCTGCAAATTGACACTAGAGTTTTCCAATTCCTGGCAAAATTATTCTCTTGTACAGGAAAAGCCAACAGTATTTGTTCACTATAGATCAAATTTAGCAATGCTTCACACTTTAAAGCAACATTTTAAATGCCTGATGCATCACAGAATCATAGAATGGTTGGGTTGGAAGGGACCTTAAAGATCATCTAGATCCAACCCCCATGCCATGGGCAGGGACATCTCACACTACAACAAGTTGCTCAGAGCCCCATCCAACCTGGCCTGGAACACTGCCAGGGATGGGGCATCCACAGCTTCTCTGGGCAACCTGAGGTGAGGTTGGTCTCACCACCAGTAAAGTAATTTTTCCTAATATCTAATCTAAACCCACTCTTTCACTTTGGAGCCAGTTTCCCTTGTCCTATCACTACTTCTCTTGATGAAGAGCCCCTATTTAGCTTCCTTGCGGACTCCCTTCAGATACCGGAAGGAATCTATATACAGTAATAAAATACGTACTATTACAAGGCTCATTCGTAAATGTATTAACTTTTTCAGGTCTAGTAATCTTCCCTTTAAGTTCTCCTAGAATCTCTGCTTGATTTTTTTCCCAGCCTTTAGAAATGGGATATAACCACTGCTTAAAGTATCCTGTATTGCTGGATGTGGATGAGTTTCCTTTCTTTAGGATGGATGGGCAAGTCAATGTTTTTATTTCAGGATCCTTGGGCAAGTTCGTACTGTTGTTTACAGAACGTTTTTGTAAAGTACATTTGTAAGTGTCATGCTGAATAATGGCTAATAGGGTTAAAAGTGGTATGGCACTGGGAAACACTGCAAGCTCAGAACTTTTCACAATTAATAATACAGGAAAGAAATCATAGAATGCCTTATGGCAGTGTGCATTTACTGTATGTCTATGTTTTTGCTGACTGCATTTATGTTACATTAGCATAAAAATCATGCCACTAACGAGATACAGTGCATTTTAAGAAACACTAACAATGATCTTTGAGAAAATCCAGAATGTAAATTCCATAATCCACTGTCAAAAAAAAAAAAAAAAAATACTGTTCCTATTTTTAAATGTCATCTTGCATCTTGGTTTCTTTTCAAGCCTTGTAAGCATTGTACAAAATAGTCTGTGCTGCTGAAATTACCTGACAATGACTGATGTTCCATGATCATTGTTCCTGCAGTACAGCTGGGAATTCTGAAATTGAGCAGTCAGCATCTGATGAGCCACATTTAATCATCAGGAGCAGCAGTTCTAGGAATATATGCCTAATCCTGCTAACTCTGTCTTGTCTCCATCTCCACAATAAAAAGGTTTCCCCACCTACAGCCCATTTGCTCACAGCTAACTCAACATGAAGCATCCATTGGACTCCTGCATCACTCCTATCATCTCCAAAGATAGAGGATAATTTCTTGATTTGCCTTGAAGCAAAGCTGTGACTTTTCCAGACTCGTCTGTGAGTTTGTTTGGTAATGAGATGATTGCTTTTTCTAGATGACTTTTCTAGATATGAATGATTCATTTTAGATCAGAAAGATTCAGTTTACATCACATTACATTACGTTACGTTGTTCAGCTTACAATGCTCTGCTTGCGTTGCAGTTTCCCTAGGTATTTTTGTTTAAAATACATATCAAAAAGTCATTATTTGCTAGTTTATTTAAGCTTGCCATATGCTGACATGAAAAGACAGGTCAGCACTAAAATTATTTTTCTTTAGGAAAAAAAGGCAATGGGAAGCTTACAAAATCCACCTTGTGGTGTGTGCCATGTCACCCCAGGACGTGGTGAAACCAATTTCAATAAAAATATTTTATATCTTCTATAAATACAAAATCCTTACTAAAGCAGGTTAAAAATTACTTCTTTTTTTTCTGGGAAGAATATAAAAAGAGAGCTATCATTTTAACACTAAGTTTTAAATGTGCCATCATTTACTAATTCATAAATCAAAAGAACTTGAATTCAAGTGCTTTGTTTATATATATATATATATATATATATATATGAAATATAATATAAAAATGAAGGCAAAGTTTTAAGCATTTTGAGTGGCTGTTCAGACTGCAATAAAGTTAAAACATACATCATTGAGTCACTGAGACTTGTTTAAGGCTTATTAGCAGCCATTGCCATGCTTGTTAAACAGAGGTCCACATGCAGAGCAAAACTGCTTATCACCTTCCCAAAAAACTTGATTTGAGATAAAATAACTTGGAAAAAAATCAAATTTCTTATTACTTTTGCCTCTGTGTGCTCCAAATTACAGAATAAACAAGGTGTCTATACTTTACTGATGCATTCAAATACTGACAGGCTGGATTAGCAGCCCAGTCTAAAGGCTCTACCCTGACAAACTCCGTGCCTGGGTACCTTCAAAAGACTACACAGGAACTGCCACATCTACAGGGATAGGCCTGCTGAGAAAGGACAAGTTCATTGGCATTTATTTAACTCAACAGAAATAATGTCTCATTTAGAATTTCCCTAAGCTTCCAGTGGACAGAGAGATGCATGGTATATATGCTGTTCCTTTTTCTGACCTTTCCTGCTTTTGACCAGTGTTAGGATGCTGAGCTAGACAGAAACTTTGGCTGACCCTGGCCAACTATTTTGACAGATCTGGACCATGGCTCAGCTACTTATGGTGTCCTGATATTTAGATTCAACACCTAGTTGGATTTAAGTTTTACTTAAGTATGAAATTTAAGATGCTTCCCCTGAGTGTTTGCAGAAACAAGTCACCTCCTGAGCAGAAGAGTTCTGAAAGTCTTCTTTGACAGCAAACTGAAACCTCCCCTATTGCCTATGCAGCTGTCAGTCTCTATTCCATGTCCTAACCCTGCTAAGATTTGCTGCTGTCTTTTATGAACATCAGCACTGCTTTAGTGCTGCAATGTCCTAAGAAGACATGCCTTTTTCAGGTAATCTAGATCCATCAATCTGTCCAAAACTGGTACATCATTCCATAGTCAGTCATTTATTTTGTGACAGTAATAGGCAATAAAATAATGCAGTGAAATATTTTAGTGTGAGGAGCATAGTTCAGTATAGGTTAATAAAGTCTAGGTAATTCTTCATGGCACATTATTTATCCACAGTAATTTACTAGGTAGATGTGTGAAATCCCATTGTAGTCAGTCTAAATTTATGTGCTGGGTGGTCTTTGGCTTTTCTTAATTTATAACTTCAAAGGATATTTACTTTCCCCACAGCAACTAAATAACAACCAGGAGTTCTAAGAATTGCATGATTTCTGGTGAAAACAATGAGGTGCTGATTAATGATGACCTCTTTTACAATGCACAGTTGAGAAAAGATTTTAAACTGCTGCTTTCCAAAAGTGATGCATATCTTGTTGAACGCACTTTAATGGTTAGAAATACTGTGGGAATTAAAACACTTTTTAACACAGACTTGAATCAAAATACGTACGTTCAAAAATACGTACATAAATAGAAACACCTACTTAAGACAATTTTTAAAAGAATTTAAGCTAAACTACTGTAGCTCATATTTTATGACAAGCGCCACTAGTTTGAAAATGGGAATAGAGTACTAGCTAATGTGAATTTATGAGAAATGATCACAGAATGATGAAAATGAAAATATTATTAATTAACCGCATGAGAAAACAGCATCATAAAGCACTTGAGGGTATTTTCTGAAAACGTCATTACTGATGGTAAAGGCTAAAATCTTAAGAAAAAGAGTTCTCTCTCCCATAATCAAAGTATCTCTGGAATCAGCAACACAATGTGAGTCTGGTCTGTGAGCAAAATGCTGTCTCCCTGGAAAGTGCTAGAATGTGTCACTTCATCTGATTCCGAAATAAGAGATAAGAAATGAGCGTGAAATCCTTTGTTGTGGAGATTAGCATTTTATTAACAAACACCTGCAGTTTGATGTCTAACAGGACCTGAAACATATGATTTCCTAATTGCTGCAAAAGGCACTGAATCTCCTTTATGGTTGCATCTCTCATGGTAGAGGTCCTTCCTTTCACTGTTATTTTCCTGCCTAACAGATCTAAGCTTGAAAAAAAATTATTCATATCACCTTTAGATAATTTTTTAATTAAACCCCTCTCTGTTTCACTGAAAATTCCATCAACGCTTTCCTGGAAGCAAGCTTAGTATGTTCATTTAGTGCCATCATTGTGACTTTATTAAGGATAACTATTATGTGTACATTCGACATAGACCTAGGACTGCCCAAAACACCTCCTAAACCAAAGCTGTAGGAAAGGGACATTGATTCAGTAGCAAACTGTGCATCACAAGCAACAGTTCTAATAACATAGAGAGAGAACTGAGGCAGCAGAACTTATGTTCATTACATGCACTTATGTTCATTACATGACTGTTTCCACACCGTGTCACCCAGCCCCATACAGGGCAGTACTGGAAGCTAAAGCTAATGTGTCTTTAGAACTCTTGAAAAAATCAGAACTTGAGAAAAAAAGCAAAGTGAAAACCAAGCTCTGGTCTATCATGAGTTCAACAACATATCCATTTTTATCTCCATCTGGAAAGGAGGCTCTCTACTGCTGTAGAGAAATTCATTCTCTGGATGATACACAAGATACAAAACATCTTCACATCCAACCCAGCTACTTCATAGAATCACAGAGTGACTTGGGTTGGAAGCACCTTAAAGATCATTTAGCTCCAATCCCCCTGCCACAGGCAGGGACACCTTCCACTGGACCAAGTTGCTCTGAGGCACAACCAATCTGGCCAAATCACTGCCAGGGATGGGGCATCCACAACGGTTCTGGGCAACTCACCACCCTCACAGTAAAGAATTTCTTCCTAATACCCAATCTAAACCTACGCTTCTTCACACTGAAGCCATCCCCCCTTGCCCTGTCACTGCATGTCCTTGTAAATTATCCCTCTCCATCTTTCTTTTGGACTCCTTTCAGGTACTGGAAGGCCACAATTAAGTGACCCTGCAGCTTTCTTTACTTAGACAGAAACAACCTTTACTGACAGGAACATGCTCCTCACCTGGTCAGTTGAGCATAAGAAGAACTCTGCAGTGACCAAGATGTTTGAACACAGTAGCCTTAACTACTTCGAGAATTTGCAGGAAAATGATGAATGAGGGAGCACTGCAGAAAGAGTGCATGAACACTGCATTTGACAGCTGGACTCCACACCTGCTTTCTCTCACATGGCATCAAAGCAATGCTGGGTAAATGTCTTGGACTGCAGTAACCACAGCTGCACCAGTGATGGCAGTTTCTCTGTCCATCATCATGTAAGCCTTTAAGTTGTCAATCTGCTCCACAAAAATATTGTAGCAGTCAATGGATGGTGAGATATACAAAGCAACATAATATTAAGCACTCTGGAAATAAAGCAAAGCATCAATTGAAGCTTATAAATTTAACGTTAGGACTATCCCCAAAGTGAAGCATTTAAATCTTGAGCTGCTCACGCTTTGGTATCTCCATCTGTAATAAAAGAATGTCACAACCCCTTTTTGTAGTATGCTATAGAAGTCTGCTCAGTAATAGCTAAGAATTCATACAGAATTATATATTCATACAGAAATTAATGTCTTTTTCTCTAGAGGACATATTTAAATGACATATTATACAGAGAGCATGGGCCAAACGTTTAGCAGTAAGGGTGAGATGGAATAGTGAATCCCTCTTTGTTTAGAGATCATTTACACTTTGATGAATGGGGACTATTTAAAACAAACAGAAAAAAAGTATGTGATCATGAAATTAAAGAAAGCATTATCTCTATTACAACATAGCCTTTAATATCATGATCATACAGTAACAATGCTAGAAAATTAATCAACACTTAATTTCAGTATTCTACAGCTTTCAAAAGGTAAGTTTGCAGTTCATTCTGAAAGTAATTGTATATACATATCTAAAACTGAGACAATACTGTCTTTTGAATCTTGTAAGAAACACTTCCAGAACACAGTTCACAAGATGAGATTTGCAAAATTGAGTACAGGAGAAAAGTGATGGAAATTGAAGGCAAAAGACTTCTTTGAAAGAGTAAAATATATTTTTTAGATATTGTTTCCCAACATATTTGCAAAAATATTTACAGAAGCACTAGGCAACAAATAACATTATCAGAACAAGGGACAGAAATTATAACTGTGGCTTTTGTTTTTGCAAAAGTTGGAACAAAAGATATTTCAAGGTCCCTTCCAATAAGGATTTTTCTCATTCTACCAGAAAAAAAAAAAACTTTATCAGGACGGGGCATACTCCTAATATAATTTTTTTTTTTTTTAATAGGACTTATTATCCTTAATAGAACTCTAATGAATAATTACTGTCTTAGCTATTTACTAAAACAAGTTGTTGAGAAGAGAGGGTAAATAAGGGGAAGGCTGTGTGTGTTTTCTAAGTGCACAAGCAACAGAGGAGTAGTACAGCCAGTGTCTAAGGTGACAACTAAAGGACACACGGATCAGAATCTGAAGAAACAGAAAGCAGAAAGCATTCTTTCTTCATGGAAAAAATGTGAACAGCAGTCTCAGGCTCTCTCACAGCCCATATCTAAACACATAGCTGGAATCTCATGTTTATTAGCAGGAGGATCAGTTGTTGGCTTTTGATGGCCTCATGTTTGCCTGTAAACAACTAATAGAGTAGCACAGTGCAAAATCTGGAATGATTGGCAAATTGCTGATGATACTTCAGAATAACATTTTATTACTTTATTGAAAATGAAACGGAGAAAGGAACACTACCAGTGTAATGTATAATGTTGCATAAGGTCTCCATGTTAATTAAGTTTTTAAAAGTTACCAAAAAAATGAAGTACTGGGGTGCATCAGGAAGAGCATGAACAGCCAGTCAAGGAAGGCGATTGTCCCACTCTACTCTATGGCAGTGCATCTTCACCTTGAGTCCTGTGTGCAGTTTTGGGCACCAGAATATAAGAGAGATATAAAGCTACTAGAGAGCATCAAAAGGAGGGCTACAAAGGTGGTGAAGGGTCTTCAGGGAAATCATATGAGGAGAGTCTGAGGCCACTTGGTTTGTTTAGCCTGGAGAAGAGGAAACTGAGGGGAGACCTCACAACAGTTTACATGTTCCTCATGAGGCAAAGCAGAGGGGCAGCACTTATATCTTCTCTGTGGTGAGCAGTGACAGGATTCAAGGATGCAGCATCAAGCTGAGTCAGGGGAGGTTTAGAAAAATGTTCTTCTCCCAGAGGATGGTTGGGCACTGGAACAGGCTCCCCAGGGAAGTGATTACAGCACTAAGTCTGACAGAACTCAAGAAGTGTTTGAACAGTACTCTCAGGCACATGGTGGAACTCAGTGATGGGTGTTATGCAGGGCCAGGAGCTGGATTCACTGATCCTTGTGGGTCCCTTCCAACTCAGCATATTCTATAATTTTATGATCAATAATCTCTGAAGCTTCCCTGAAGCTTCAAACCCCTGAAAATATCCCTTCTTCCAGCTGCAGTATTCTAATCATGAAGGAAAGCAAAAGGACCTACTACCCATGAATTTATGAGTACACAAGACCATTATACTGATTTAACATGATCTTTTTCCTTTTTCACTGGCCCCACACAAGTCCCTCAAATACATAATACTATCAGGAACTCTAGAACATTTGCTGCTTGTAGACCAGGTCTGTAGCAAATCCCCAAGGGGACACCTCCTGCCAAGCAGCAAAAATACAAGCGGAAATTGCTGGACTTGTTTCTGGAAGCAGCACAGAGAAAATGCTTTAAGGAGTAGAAATTCTTCTTCTCCTGTAACTTAAAATACATGGGAGTGCATGAGAGATATTAACAATGGAGAAAATTTGATGGGGAAAAAAACCCAAAGAAACATATTTATTGATGTAGGAATGAGTGACTGGAAGACGAAAAGGCAGAATTTAAAGTACCATGGGCTTCCAATATGTTCACAGTCAACCTATGTTTATCCCAGAAATAAAAAAAAAATCTTTGCTGGTTACAGGAACAGAACTTAAGCAACTCTGTTCCTTGTGGTTATATTTGTATTAAATCTGTTCTGAGATCTTGCAGAAGCAAGCTTGTGTCTGAAAATTGTACTCTTAGAAAGCAGATTTGTCTGTTAAAATTCATTAACTATAGTGCTGGGGAAACAAACAAACAAATAAACAAACAAAACAAAACAAACCCCAGCATTTGAGGTATATTTGGTTTAGTTCTCTTTCTCAAATGCTCCCCACAGTTAAAATGCACTACTGAGAGATTAGCAGCAAGAGTGTTAAGAAAAGAGAGGAATGAAGTGGTACAGACAAAAAGAGTCGTGTTTTCAGTTGAGGAGAGTTTATTTTACTCAAGTCTGAGGACAACAGTAAAGGATATGAAGGAGGAAAGAAAGCAAAGGAGTAAAGAAAATCTCAAGAAAATTAAAAATAAATAAGAAAATTATAGTGCCCTCCTTCCAAAAATTTCAAATCAGAGCAGAACTATGTATCCTTGCATGTCTTCAGATTATAATGCTTCTTTACATAAAATAAAGCTTGTCTTTTCTCTAATTTTCCTGTCTTCCAATTATGCTGTTCTCCTGTAATATATGCACCTGTGATACAAATTCTCTTAGAAACCTGACTCATTGCCATTAGCAGATTAAGATTCATTCTTTTTTTCCAGAGTAATCCAGGGTTACCACTGTGTTTCTTCATTAACTACCCTAGATAAGGCAACTGTAAGAATAAAACTTAGAAAATGCTAGTGTACCCTATTCTTATGATTTCTGCTCACCATATCACATCACTGAAATCTGCCTTTCCAGTCAGATTTTAACAGTGAAGCAAAGAGTATAACAGCCTTTGTGGCCCTAATGCTGCATCAGTAGGACTCAGAGACGTACAGAGAGATTTTAATAATTGTGCACCACTGACTTACATAATGACTAAAGTAATTCTAGAGAAATCAGTTTCCCTGTATACTTCATTCTGATATTTGGGATTTAAAACAGTGATTTGGTTATAACAGCTTAACAATATTTTTGGGTTTTTTTTGCCACGTGCAGCGTATTTGATGGTTTTCTTGGCTGATTCCCTGTCATCTATTACTATGCTCTCCCTCAATGTCTCCTTACCACCAGCAAATTTCTTCCCACATAGATTTTCATGGCTGTTCCCTCATGCCAAAGGTCTGGTTTCCAGCTTATGTCAAGATTTTCCAAGACCACAATATTTTTACCTTTCCTAAACTCTCAGATAGAAATTGACAGAATTCAGTAAAAAATTTAATACTGTTCTCTGAGGACCAGCTAATGCTCTAACTTGTAAAACTCATAAAGTTTTTTATTAATTCAGACTTTTCTTTCGGATACATGGCTTCTCATTAAGTCCTTACAGAGGTATGAGTCTACTCCTGAGAATCTGGTTTACAGGCTAACAGAAGCTTTGCGCCAGGCTGCTTCTTTTTGGCAACAAATTGGCTGCAATTTGAAGCAGAACTGCTGAGGTTACCCTGGAGCCTATTGGATATTTCGTATAATATTTTCATATTTGTGTAGAAAGGAGAAAATGTTAGAAAAGATGGTTTCCTCACAGGAGTGTCCCTTCCTGTGCTTCAGGAGTAACATGGGAAGTTATAAGCTAAGAGAAACATTAGATATATGCTATAGAATATTAGTTTAATAACATATTATATTACTTTAAGTTGGTTGTCTTCATTTCTACCCAGCACATCCTCCATTTTTCCAGAAATTCTTATGTAGTGTGCAAAATGCCATCCCAGAAAAACTTTTGATGCCTTCAGAACTTGCTTTCTGTAATGTTCTGAATGGTATGAAAGGGAAAAGGATAAACCAGTAGTGTTGACAAAGGAGTGCAGTGACTATCATGGTTCATACACAGGGTTTTAAAATACAATGTTATTGAGTGGAAAAAGGATCAGCCTCCTATTGAAGATAAATACCTCTTCTGAGCTTTCCCAAAATCAAACAGCTACTTTTATGTAACTGGTACAGATCACAGTGAATTAATTAAGCAAGAACTTCCACACAAACCTCTTCAGTTTCATCATATGCAGAATCCCTTGCTCCAACTACCAGCAAATGCATCATCATTTAGTTCATTCTCACAGGCAACAGATTTTAAAACAAATCAAGGTTGTGCCAGACTTCTGTACATATTTTAAATTCTGCTTCAGGCTTTGTACAGCTAAAGTTACAGCAGACTCTGAACAACAAACAGAAGCAAAGCACAAAGGAACTGCCACATCAGCAGGTCTAAGCAAACACAACATAGATATGGAATATTATGACATTTGACAGTAAAGAGCGGAATACTGCAGTTGATCTAAATGTAATAAACAAATGTTCTTCTTACACTCTATCTATAGCAAAGAAAGAAAAGTATGATCAAAATAATAGCTCATTTCATAAATAGGCCACCTCAGCTGGCAATCTAGTATCACAGATACAGCTACAGAAAGGTAGAAAAGAAGCCTGGGCTCCCACTTTCTTGTTGGTTAAGTCATTACTTGGCTAGATCTTTTCATTTATGCCCACAGTTAAATGGCATGAAAACTGATTTGAAGTTCACAGTTGCACCTTCAAAATTCAGGTAGAGTAAGGCCCTGGTCTAGAAAAGGTATATCAGAAGACAAAACTAAAAATCCCTGAAAATCTCCAAATGAGGAAGGAATGAAGAAAAGTGTTTCACCAAATTCTAAGCTCTGTTTAGACCAGAAGTCATGGTGGCCCTGAAAATGCTGACAGGCACAGGCAACTCTGCACTGGTTGCCAAAATAATGTCATATAGATTCTTTCACTTCCTTGTACAGAGCAGTTTAGTGCTCAGTCAAAGGGTCATGGATACCCTTGGACACTCTCCAGCCCTTCTGAAACATTTGGACTTTTTGTCAACCCTGGCTCCCTTCTCTGTGGCCCACAGCCAACAGCCTTGAAGCAGAAAGCACAGGAAGACACAGTAACTCCTCCCTGCAATGTGGGAACACTGGAGGTTCAGCGAGGGAAACTTCGCTTTCCTGCATCTCAATGCAACTGCATTATGGCTGACATTATTTGGTCACATGTCGTAATTATTTTTTCTCCTAATACAAAAGATAACTTATCTGGACAGTGGCAGGGGAGCAAGTGCCTCTTCACTTTCAATATCTTCAGAAAAAAAGTGTTTTCTTAAAGGAATAAGTTGTCTTAGAAATCCAATTTAGTACCTTCTCCTAGAAGGAAAAGAAACCCACAGAATTCCAAAGTAGAGCACCAAATTATATCATGTGCCTTGGAAAACTCACCTGCATCTCATTTCTGTCAATTAATCAAAACTAAACATAAACCTAACAAAAATAAAAATATTAAATGAACCAATCAACAGAAATAAAAATACTGCCAACTTCTCCATATTTGTGACCCATTAACCACTTTACTTCATGTTTTTTCCATGCTTTTTTCAAGGTTGCTTAAGGTCCTAAATATTCTTATCCATGCAGGAGATGTAAGGACTCAGCATCCTCAAAATTTCTTGATATTACTGAAAAGAACCACTGTTAATATAGATCTTTGCATTAATTTCATAATAGAATGGGGTGTCCAAGTTTAGAATGGGGATCACTGTTGTTGCTGTGACAGACAATTTGGGGGCATAGAAAACTGAAGATTGCGTTGTTAGTATGTTCCTCTAAGAAGCAACAAAAGAAAAACCAGTCAACATTGAAAAAGAATTCTCCTTCCCATATACTTTGGCCCCTTTCCATAAATCATTCCTTGAAAGTCAACTCATTTTATCTGTCTTTTCTCTGCTTCCAGCATCCCCTTTCACTGGTAACCTTAAAAACACTCCCAAACAAGGAGAAATACATAAAAACACAATAACCCACAATTAAAACATTCTGTTTCCAAAACTGTGAAACACAGGCACAAATCAGAGCAGTTTGCAATTCTAGGTTCTCCAAACTAAACCGAACAACAAAAGCTGGTAAAAATTAAGTCAACAGTCTCATAGTTTCATTATTTATTTTTCACTTAGGAAAGAACACTGGAAAGGTAAGAGTGAGATGGATTGCCTGGAGCTCTAATAGTGCTTATTACTTTGGGTTTACACAACGAGGAATTCATACCTAGTTACTTAATAATATTGATAGCAGCATCAATCTTGCTGAATGAAAATGGCAAATCCACTTTAGCAGCAAGTTCATCAAAGGTTAAGTCCTTTTCTTTATTATGTTTTTTTAATCTGTAGAAGAGGGAGGGGGTCAAGAAAAGGACCTTCCAAATAGCATTTGCAGACTATTTCTATAAATAGGCTAATATGGCAATTCACAACTAGGAAGGGAGAGAAGAATGAAAAAATCATAAATTCTTAAGAAAACATTATAGCACATAGATTAAAAAGCTTATTGCTTAGAAGATTGAAGAGTTTTAAATGAAAGTGGCTGAGGCAGAATAAAATGGTTACCACAAAATATTAGATTCCAGGAGGTGAGTTACTGATGAAATGCTGAGCTGGCAGGAGGCCAGTATTGTCCATTTTTGTTCAGTTGAGTAGGAGGGATAATGTCAGCTGACATGCTGGAAGCAAGAAAGGCCTCTGAGATGGATGGCAGCTTAAACACGCACTGGTCCAGCAGTCAATGGAAAGCCTGTTGCAATGACCAGACTAATTATTCTATCCACTGGGATTTGGAGTATTTTAAAGTAACTGTAGAATCTGCCTGTCAAGGAAGCAGTTGGGGAAAGGGCAATCCCATCAACTGAAAATGCACATGACTGGTGACAGACCAGATGTAGCACGAAGACAGACAGCAGGCAGTATCCTCATCAGTGTAACACTGAAGTTAATAAAGGACAACTTCACTGACATCTTCAGAGTTGATTCCAGATTCACACAGAAATTAATGAATTCAGAATATGGCCATATTGAAATTTCCTACCAAGTGCACAAAGAAAATTTCTATAAAGAAAATCCACTGGTCTGCAAAAAGAAACTGTACTTAATACTTTCCAGAATTTCATTCATGGGATAGATGTTCAGCAAAAGTAAATGAGCACACTTCCATGATACCAGCCCCCAGTATCTTCCATGAGACAGTGCTGGTATTTGCAGAATAGCAATCTCTTCAAAGCATATTTTGAAACAGTTTGAAAAACTACTAGAGAAACTAATATAAATATTACTCAGTAATCTATTACACTGAAACTGAAAATCAAGTCTTGCTGTATGTCACCACACTCAGAGGATTTCACTGTGGATGGAGCTACTGCTCTTAGCCAGATGGGATCCTATCAGGCCACAGAGGGAACCTGAGGACACCTTCCTAAAAAGAGACAATTATGAAATGGATAGTCTGGGTGCAATCTAGGCTTGGGTAGGATTTGACTTAATAATTATAACCAAACCCAGTAGAAATGCAGAAGTCATTGTGGACATGCTGCCCATAGAATAGGGTCCAAGTCTATAGTAGGGACAGCAAGTATAGGAGTAAGATGGTAAACTGGTGACTCTAGTTCTGAAAATAGTTGAGCAGAGGGAGAGGAGTAGCCACCTGAAGGCTGGAAGGAGAAATCAGCAGGCAGCAATCAACCCAGGGATGAAGACTTCCTAGTCCTCCCCTAATGAGCACAGGGAAGAGGAACTGCTCTCTGAAGCAGTTCTTGAGAGAGGAGGCATCTGAACAGGTTAATGGCAAAATGCTGACAAACTCACTCATTCTTATACTTGGCTGGAGTGCTTGTAGAATAGCTTTCCCAGAAACCAGGATGGAGAGAAAGATTATGCAAACTCATAACCAGATAATTGCAGTCTACATCATCATCCATATTTTATTTTTCTGTGGAAAACACTCTGCTTTTAATTTCAATTCACATTCTATGGACGGGGTTAAACAAACATCTAGTTAGGAAGGATATGACTTAAGCATTAATGCAAATCATCCTTTTTCATGAGTAGCATTGTGGGAAAATATGAAAATGGACTGATTTTTTGTCTGTGCTTCACTTCCTACTTTAGAAGCCCAAATTAACCATTTCATCTTTGATGAGATCATCTTTCTCTGATGTCAAATGTCAACATGCTACTTTGTGATGTTTTTGTTACTTATTTTCATCTCCAAGGTCAAAAAAACTCCTCTCCTAGCTCACACAATATGCAAATAAATTATTTTCTTTTTTGAGTCTGTTTAAAGCCTCTTTCCTCTCTGGTATGACTTCACTGATGTCATTTTGATGTAGCAAATAATCATATAAATGATATATTTCAGGAAACAAATACTTCCTTGGCATAATATCTGGTTGTGTCCTTACCTTTCTCAACAGAGGAAAAAAGACATTCCTTAACTTAAAAGGTGGACATGAAACTTAACAGTCACAGCACAATGGATTGGGTGGAAGGTAACAATCACATCTTCCCACAGATTTCAGTTTAAAATTTAGGTCATGAAAGGAATTGATGAAATTATTTCTCCAACTCTCTCTACCTCTTGCATCCTAACTCTCAACTTCAAACTATTTGCCCCCAACAATATTGTTTTTACCAAACGTTTGGAACTATTGTAAACTGTTGTAGTTCTAATCACACTAAAAGGAATGAGATTTCTACAGTTAAAGCACTGACTGCAGGTGGGTGCCATACAAGCCATCATACAGCAATTGACAAGAAGTTTGAAATATTTGGTTCAAGAGAAGAAATGAGAAATGGAAGTCACTGTCATAATTAATGGGCAACCAGCTGTCCCTCTTGGATGCTGGAAAGGAGTTAAACAGCAAAGTAGAAATCAACGTAATAGCAGCCAGAGCAAATTTAAGAAAGCTTGTGAAGCATACTCAGAGGGGATGGAATGCAAGTGAGTGAAACTTTTTTTATTACTTTTATAGTGCTATGAGGGTGCTAAGGAATAAATGGGTTTTTAAGAATCCCAGTGCAATCTGTCTGGCACACTGTATTCCTCAAGAAGGCCAATCAGATAAAAACTCTGGAGGTAATTGAAGAATCTGCAATTCAATCGAATAATCATTTCTTTTTAAATTGGCCTGGCAATCACAATTCAGTAGAGGCAAAAAATACATTTAAAGAATAAATATTAGGTGTTTTACCAAGATGCACTGTTGAAGATGGTAAGCTTCAGTGCAAAGATTAGAACAATCTATATAAACAGGTCAAAATGTCAGACTCTGCTGATTTAACTTTTCTCCATTTTTGAATACCTCTCCTTCAGTAATTACAGCTGTACTCCAAGAAATGCTAAGAATCAGCAGGTTTCTCTGTTACTGTGGCTGGAGGAAAATAATCTAGATAGATAACCAGCAAACAATCCCTTCAAATATCTAACAAATTCAAATTTACTGTTCTGGGGGTACTCCTGAATTTGCTTCCTGCTGAAAGGCTTTTGTTGCAAATAAGGGAAGTAACATAAAGTTAAATTCCCAAGTGCCTGTTTAGATTCAAGAGGAAAAAGAGGTAATTTCTATTTGCATAAGCTGGTTAACTTATGCATATTGTTCATCCCTTGACCGTTTCCAAACTTTATGCTCATTTTTGAGTGTCTGCAAATCACTATCACTTGGATATACAATGTTGCTCTTCAAACAAGAGTTGCATTTAGATGCAAATACGTGCGCTTAAATAAGATCAAAGACAAATGCAAGAATTTTGTTTTAATTTTCTAGAATAATAGTGAAAAACTCTTCTATTTCTGGGTGACTTCCATTCATATTCTGGAGGAAAAGAATGTAAAAGTAGTACACATCTATTTTACCCAAAAAGAAATTACTTTGGAGAAGTCTGACAAGGATTCATTTCTTTCTTTCATTTGTTCTGTCACTTTTGCCACCCAAGCATGACATCACAATTTGTCAAAAAACTGTCTTATGGCCTAAGTGCTATTATGGACCGCTCAATAAATGATTCATTCTGCTCATAATGGAAGGCAGTCTGATATTTACTTTTGTTCTCAGAAATTTAAAAAGAGAAGAAATATTTAAATTCCTTAATAAGTAGAGCTAATGCAAAATCAAGAGATGTTAAGTTCATTCCGTATTCAACAACCTTTTGGCAGGTTAAGTGCCACGCTACTCAGACGCCAATGATATGATAGTAAAATTCCAACCACTGAAACAGCATCCTTTCTTCCCTGGCTGTAGCACCACGATCTTCAAATTCTGGCTTGGAGGAGGTCCCGCACCCAGGAGATTTTGTCCCTGTATCATCTTGTTGGAGAAATTTTCATGGCAATGATGTGAAAGGTTGTAGAAAACTCTTGATGAAGCTTCTCTTCTGCACTGTTTTTAGTTATTGTCAGATCCCGGCGGATTTTTTAATCAGCCAGATTTACACTGATAACCCTATAGTGAAGGACTACTTCAGCACCCTGGGCTCTCTAATCTTCTATCAACACTGCTTTTGTTTAACAACATGTAAACAAATAGAAGAACAAACAGGCTAAAGCTGGGAATTGCCAGGAAGAATGGTTGTTCATCTCCAGAGAGTCTCTCATCTATTCTGAGCAGGAACTCATTCCTCTAAGTGTCAGAAACAAGCAAAGGTTCCAACTCATTTCCCTCTGTGGCTCAATTTTGCCCTGTCATAGAATTTGGCCAAAAGACAATCTAGTCTCAATTTTGTTTGGAGAAAAGGAATATGAGGAAAAGAAATTAAGACTCCCATGGGCTGTTGGGTTTTTGTTGTTTGTTTTTGGTTTTTTTTAACAGGGAGGTAAGCAAGACTTGTACCTGCTGAGAACCTCAGCAACTGTTCAGATAAGTCACATGCAGCAGTATGTAGTTCAAAGTTCTTGCTCAAGATGAAACTGTGAACTAATGACAGCACTGAGTAGAAAAACATAACTCTTGCAATCCCTTTCTACTAGAGCACTTCTCTCCCAAGTACCCACTTTTGGATTTAGCTAGAAGCAGATTCTCACCTATATTGGAATAATACAGCAGTAGCTATTTTAGGGTAACTGGAAACCTGTATTGGGCTCTGTCAGCTCCACCCAACAAGAAAGAGAAGAAAATGACTCAGCACCATCATTCATGATCATAATCAGCCTTCTGATGTGGCAATGTGCTCAAGGATACTTTGCTCCCACAGAGACTGGATATCTTGAGAAAAAAAGCAAATTGTTTTTGACAATGGCCTGAAGAACTGGAGAATAACTTGAAGACTCCTGAAATACTTGACTCTTAAAATACAACATAGGCACTGTATGGTGCTTTTCAGATAACTAAAATATGGAGAAGATTAAATAGGATATTTATTTACTTTGAGGTTGAGTTAATAACTTTCAGAAATTCACTGAAACACTAAATACATTCTTCAACAACTGTCATCGCCTATTATTATAAATTTACTTCAAGGAGCAGATGAAACATCATCTTGCCTTTTTATTTTTTTTTCATTTCTTTCTTTCTTTATTCTTGTTCCAGTTCAACTTTTAAACTAAATATTTAAGCATGAAGCACTGAATAGCCCAGATATGAATAGTCGGCCTTTCACTTGTAGCTCAGCAATATAAATATAACTGAGAGAAACAGTAACAACTATGTAATGATTAGTTGGTGCTAAACCTGGTTTTTGAAGATACAGAATAAATATATAAGTGTCATGAGTTAGCATTATGTGGTACTCATAAACCTAAGGAGGAAGACAAGGTGTTATTGATTTAAAAGTGAGAACAAAATAAGACATAAGTACAAATCTTACATTTTCTCAGGTTGCTCACATGCACCATATAGTTTTATCACATGCCTGATCTTTTAATTGGCTGCTGCTGAGCAAATGGATATTTGAATAATTTTAAGGAACAGAGAAATACTAAAAACAAAGCAAAAAATTATTAAAATAAATTTTTCAGAGTCAAAACCAGTAAACAATTTAAGTTAAAACAAATGAACAAAAAATAACAGCCCTACAAGGAACTCAGAATTGTTCAGCAATATAAAGCCTGGAAACTTAGAGACAAAGTTAATTTCAACATGTCAAGGTAGAAAAATGCATTGAATACATTACTTCTTTTCCTTGTGTGTGGGATTTCATTGGTAGAAGCCGCTTGGGAAAAAAGCAGTTAAATCAGAGTTAAAATCACAAATAATAAAAAAGCAATCCTTATGCACTGATCATAATCCTGTGGCTATAGCACAAATTCAAGATGCTCCTTCCTACACATGGATGATTTAGAAATGAAACTGCTCATTTCACTAATGTCCATAAATATCCACATATTTCATATCTTTTCCAAATATTTAGGCATTGAAATCATAAGGCTCATTTCATCAAAGAACATTGCACGTATTCTGGGAAAGAGATCAGAAGTCTAAACCAGCACTGGCCAGGGAGCCTTAATCAGGACCTCCTACAAAAAGGATGTCCCCCAAGAGATGTGAGAAAACAAAGCAGAGGCATCAAACAAAGAATCTGTGATCACAAAAGGAAAAGGTCAACACACAACACAGTAGAAACCCTCACATGAATGACCATGAAACTCACATGAGAGAGAAGTGATGGAAAAACAAAGCAAAGGGAAGATCTCCACAGTCAGTACTGCCAGCACTGAGAATTTTGGTGTCACTACCACTCTATGAGCTAAGTGTGGCTTCTGCTTTACTAGGAAACATATCACAGCTCAGAAGTGAGGAGAAAACATTTCTGAATGTTGTAGAAGAAAGAGAAATAATGAAACAGATTGGTCTTCTTACAAGTATCCAAATTAGGATCGGGCAGAAATTCCTACTGAAATTGACATAGTTATTTTTTGCAACCATTACAAAGACAGTTAAGATTGTAAAAGATTTTCTATCTGCCCATTATTATATAGGGGGCTTAGAGAGGAACTTAAACATAAACTGGGTTCTCCAGGCTGAGATGCAAAATGTACTTTAAAATTATGAGAACTGTAATACTTAGTCTGGGGACAACTGCAGCCACCCCTTCAACCCTGAGGGTCTGACTGGTTTAAAATGTATTCTTCTGTTTGATCTTATACTTGCTTTCTGATATTTGAGTTTACCTCACTTTTCAGTGCATTCAACTCATGCACAATGTGCCTGTACATCCTTACATTTTATGTGCATGGACACAGGTTTTTGTGTGCATTAGAACAAAACCAGATTTGACGTCCTCTGGCAGAAGCATCTCCAGGGGTAGGGATGGCCTGTCTCAGACAGTAACTAGGTTCACTGCTGGTTCACTGCATGGGCTGGAGCTCAACCCCTGCTATGAAATACTCCTTCACATCAGTCTGACTGCTTTGCAAGCCCATTAACAAGATGATGATGATAAAGTAAATGTTGATTATAAAGTAGATAAATAAAGTTGATTATAAAGTAAATACAGATGATGTTGGCTGGCTGAGAAAGTTGGGGCTGTTCAGCCTGCAGAAGACAAGGTTGTGTGGAGACCTCATATCCCAGCAGCCTTCCAGTATCTGTAGGGGGACTGCAAAGAAGCCAGAGAGGCTTCTAGCAGTGTTCAAGGACAGGTTGCATGGGACATTGAGCAACCTGGTCGAGGAGGGGATGTTCCTGTCTGTGGCAGGGAGGTTGGGGCTAGATTATGTTTAGAGTCCCTTCCAACTCATGTGATTTTATGATTGTATGGTTTGTATGTACAAGAATATATATAATATGCATGCAGAAGTTATAGACAGGTAATACATTACAGTGAATGCTCCAGGTTTCATGGACATTGAAAGCCAAATCCCTAGATGATGCAAATTCATATTGATCAATGGGGGTTGATCAAAAGCTCTTTTAGTGTTTCTTTCATCAACATTTTAGGACTTTGCCACAAAAATGAATTAACTGTATGAGGTCAAAGAGTTCAGTAAAAGCAGCAGTATATGCATTCCAACTATATGATTTCCTCACTACTTTTTAATCAGATGTGAGAGTGTGATGCACTTTTGAAAAAGTGAGACTTAATTTTGAGTAACTCAGTCTTGGAGATATTCCAGAGATCTTGTTTTTGAGACCTAGTCCCCTTCACTGTGCCTTGCCTTGAATATGCAAAGGCTTCAGGCTCCGAATCACCCGTCACTAGTAATGTAGGTCATAAATTTTCAGCTGTATTTCTCATTGTTTCAATTTACTGAGCACTGACTCACCATGATGGCTGTTAAACTCCATTACTGACAGAATGTCAATGCTGAACATGTTTTTCTAAACTGAACCATATGATTTTGTTTCTGCTGCAGAGCAATTGTACACCTTTCCTCTACTTTTAGTATTCCTTTTGATAAACTATACTACCATAGCAATAACCCTGAACTCTCAGAAGCTACTGCACATTAAAAATAAATGTTCTGAGATGCCATTCTGCAGAATGGGATGTACAATACAACCTAGATAGCAATTTTGGATTTTTTATGAAAACATACTGTAACACAAAATAAAACTTACTCTGTAAATTATCTGTTAGAAAATGTTATTCTGCAATTTTGCTTTTTTATGATCCAAAATGAAGTAGGTCTTCATACTGAATTTTGAATGACATCGCTCTTCCTGTAATATAGATGGAATTGTTGGTATAAAGAAAACAAAACAATCAAACCTCCTCCTTTTTAACTACTCCAGTGCAGAACAGTATTCTACATTTACATTGACATTTATTTAAACTGGAGAATAGCCGTGGAATTACCAATTACTTTTTGCCTTACTCATATTATTTCAAAAGGGTATTTAAGAACCAGACATTGTCAAAAGAAATGGAGGGAGGAAGCTTGTGAAAAATGAAAGACAAAAGGAAAAGTTCAGTTCAGTTCTCAAAATGTTGCTTCATACAGACCCAGAGTTTTGAGTCCCTTCCCACTACTGCATAAAATCCTGTCTGAAGAACAGTGGAAGTTGAGATGTTATAATAATATGCACCCAAAGAAAATGAAATAATCAAATGCTAATGATATTACATATCACAGTGACATTTCCTATTAATCTTTCTTTTTCAGCTTTGTGATTGAAGAAGTCTTCTTTTTTCAGATAATAGATTGACACCCTATCTAAGATAAAGTTAAAACTATGGCCATTGGGTGTGAAATAGGTCATCTATAGGGACCATATACTTTTTATACAGACAACAAACTTAAACTAAAATTGACGTATACTTTATGGAGACAGAAGGAATTTGGAGAAGACCAAGTGATTGTAAATTAATTGGAAGAACTTTCTTAATTTCTAAATCTAAGATAGAAGAACCTCTGACACAAGGTTTAGATCATAAAGATAGAAGATTTTATAAAGTAGCATTCAAAGAAGATTTTATAAAGTAGCATTCACAAAATTACTCCTGGCTTACAGAGTCAAGAAGAGAAAATCCTTTCTGCTGGGGTCTGATCACCAGTAAAGCCATAACAGGAAAACAGAATATGAAGTAGAGTGTTAAGGAACAGAAAAAGTTTTGAGATGAAATAATTGTGCAAGACAGGAAAAGCAATAATGGCTGAAAGTTTAACCTTAACTTCACCTTTATGTCTTAAACTCCTCAACTTCCACAAATATATTAGACATAATGAACAGATAACCTACTGGTTGGGATAGACATATCCATAGAATCCATTTTGCTGAAGCAATATTGATAAAACGTGGCAGCACTCATTTGGCAAGTCTTGGTAAAAAGTACTATTGTATAACAGTGTCCATTAAAGCTCTAGTTAAAGCAATATAGTGTGGATCTTTGCATAGATTTGGATTGTGTTACTTTCCATTTATAGTAAGTTACTCTAAAATCTACATACTTGGTTTGGTTTCAAACTCCAGTAAAATCTAGAGATGAACCAAGAATGAAAAAATTGGGGGGGGGCGGGGGGGGGGAAAGAAAGATTACATGGTGGCAGATCCAGCTAGAAATTTCCTTGAGCATTGCATGTCTGCAAAAAATACCCCCAAAAACTCCATCAAACATTTGACCACAGTTTTGCCTGGCTTTCACCCTAATAATTATTTTAGTTTCATAGAGAATAGAGGATTGTCTGCAACCTATGTTTCATAAAATAGAATCCCTTTGGCAAGACATTTGAGCTTTTATTTTCATATATGTCCTTTGCTCATGACTATGCATACACATGCCCATGTAGTGCCAGAAACAGCAATGCCATCATGGAAAGGAAAGCCCTAAGTGGAAGTCAGGGTTACACTAGTGAGCTAAGTTGAGTATATACAGTGCACATATGTATTGCATGTATCCACTAACATACACAGATACCAAAAAAACAGATGTCCACACAGCACTTCTTTGCTGTTACCTTCCATATCTCTCACAGTGGCAAATGAATTGTCACCCTTATTGTTAGACCACTGTTTGGGAGGGGGTGACACTGGGTTCCATACAAAGAAATGAGATTTTCTCAGCAGTCTTGGAAATTCTCCTGTGTTAAATCTGATTGTTGCTATGCAGATGGGAAATGAACATGTGGAAATGGCCTAATTTCAAAATTCTGACATGAGTATGTTTTAACCAGGACATGTTTTCAGGAACTCATGTAGACCAGTTGGAAAGGCAGATGAAGGACACAGTGGATCTGGTTCTTCACTTCTGAAATGTCTTTGATTCATTTTATACATCATAGGGAGTGCTCCCAAACCCTTGAGGAACTATGAAGAGAGGGAGAGCATTTTTATTTATATCACTAATGCCAAGAAGTTTTCCATGAGATACATCCTGGTTGTCAGTGTCGGCAAGCAAGGTTGACAGAGAAGCTTGCCCAAATTAAAAATTATACAGTTCTGGAAATACCTGCAAAGACATTTAAATACTGTGAGATGTGTATAGAAGTGTCTGTTTTTCACATCTTCAGCTACAACAGGTGAATGGGGAGAGAGTGTTGAACTAGGAAATCTAGTCTAGACTTAAAATTACATTTGGGAATGTACCAAGGCCTTTATCTGGTCTCAGTATCAGAGTTTTTGAAATGTATACAATAGGGTTCTGTTCCATACGTACTTACAGAAGTCTCTGTGAAACACAGAAATTATGGTGACAGGAAATTATCCACAAAGAAACATTATTTCTTTGCAAAAAAATTTTTAAAATAAAAGTTATTTTTGGTATACATCAATTCCTTCCAGCTTGTCTCAAGATCTTCCCATATATCTTGAAGATTAGATCACACACACCAGAACTTTTTTCCTTATCAGGATGTCAGTGCTAAGTAACAGATGCCTCTGACATCCCTTCAGCACACTGGGCAAGAACATGGGCAAAAAAATGCCTTCAGTGCAGTGCTGAACTCAGATGGCTGTTCTCCTAATGACTTATACACTAGGTCAGCATCTAAGAAAATGATGATTTTTTTTTTTTTAATTGTACTATTACACACCATGATTCCCCACTGTAAATACGAGTATAGACATTACCTCCTGATCCAGTTAAAACAAATGCCAGTGAATCAGTGCATATTTCTGCACTCTTCACACACTCCACTCAGGGATGAAAAACAGGGAAAAAAATCTCATCTGTTTTCACAAAATGGTTCTTTACCAGTGTCTTATGTCTCCCCATCCACCACACTACTCAGCTGTACCTGTACCTCTGCCTTTTAGGCAGCTCACCAGCCTCACTCACCAGGGAAGTTTCACTGACTCAGGAAGGACGTTGTGCCAAGCAGCATTTACAGCACCTTCAGTGACATTCTCCAAGATGTGCAAGATACAAAAGAAGCATCAGAGACTGCAGCACAGCAACAAACACATTTTCAGCAAAACCCACCTGTGAATCTAACTGATAATAATCAGCTAGAGGCTAGAAGGCAGCACATCACCAGCCATTGCAAAATGTGTGATACTGTTTAGCACAGGCAGGACTGTTTTCTTAACTAGCCATATATCCCACCAATTTCTATGTTGTATTCAGGGACAGGGAGCAGAAAGAGAGAAAATCTCTTGAATGATGACAGATTAACTTAGTTTTCTGTGAGGTCATTCTGTTCTTAATGGTTTTCTGGTGTTTGGTCGTTTGGGTATTTTTATCTGAAATACTTGCCACTAATTTTACTAAAGTCATTTCTTGCACTTCAGTGGGTATACAACAAACAGTTTTAATATGACAATATTAATATGAGAGGATTTTTCTCTCCTATTCACTTGTATTTTAATCAGTCCATTGCATATTATAAGGAAAAAGCTCTAACTCTGTATTTACAAAAATCTAATCCATAGAGGTTTTAAATTCAGGGAAGATATATAATTGAAAGCAGTATTGCCATCATCACTGCCATGGATCCCCAGCCACCTCTTAGTCAGCTGTTAGGGGAAAAATAAGGAAAATATTGGTGTGGCAAGTCTTCATAATTATAAAAATACAAGTACTTGCTGCATAGAAACTCTTCATTTTGTACTCATTCACACTTGCTTGCAAAATGCTAATGGCATCTGGTACAACAGCACAGTGCTCAACACAAATACCAAGCAGCTGGTTATGTTGCCTTGTGACTACTTTAGATTTGCTTACTTAAAATTGCAACCATGAAACAAGATCATGTCATTTTAAAAGAAGTTAGGCTTTTAAAGGCCCTACTCATGAAAGATTATATAGTTATGCTTCTGAGCCCATGAGAAAATAAAAAAAAATAAAGGATTTTTTAATTAAAATTAAGTCTTACTCACATTGCCTACAAACATTTGTCTTTTAGTTAAAGTATCCTAAAGGAGATTAATTAATGGATTACAAGGACATGAGCCAAAATCTCCAGGCTCTGCCACCAACAATCTTGAACGATCTTTAGAAAGCTGCATCTTTTCCTTGAGTACTGTTTTTAACACATAAGAAAAATAGAGTGGGAGGGGGAAAACCATCACTAGCATGCTCTCAGAAAGATACTGAGATGTTAATGGTTTACCTGGTGATTTTTTAATTTTATTGAGAATCCCAAAATAAGAGTGCCCTATTAATGCAATTGCATTCCCTAAGAAAAGGGCTGCATAATATTTGTCCAAATAATGAAAGTCCAGCTTCACTTGTTAGATTAAATTGGTTAGAAATTACATCAAAAGATCATGGTAGAGAAAACATTTAGCACAACTCAAAAAAGCTTACTCAAATCAAATTAAACTATCAAATCAAAACTACTGTGCTCATAACTAGTGAACATGAGATGTACAGATGTGAAAACTAAAATTTTTATCCTAGAGCTTAGTTTGCACTGGTAAATAAATTGATGAAAAGAAGAGCTACTCTATTATTTTTAGACTTTGTTTCTCACCCACAGTTTTTGTGTGGTGGGTAGGAAGCACCCACCCCAAGGAGCATCCAAGATAAGTATCCTTTTTTATCACCTCCTTGATGAGAGATGGTATTACTAGAGGTTGAAAAAAGCTTTCTGGCTTCTTTAGGTACATAAGTCATACAAACTAGCTAAACAGGACACTTTGCCACCCTTTCTTTCCTTTTACTTGATTTTTTTTCTCTCTCTCTGTCTTTTGACCAACCTAGTCTACTACAGCTACTTTTCTTATTTGTTTCTGTGATACTGCTGTGAGCACCTCTCATGTTAGAAAGGCAGCTAAAGGCACAGTCTTAAGCATGTTGATATTTGACAGACTTCACAATGGGTGAGGAGACCAGGTGCTCTGCCTTTACTTGTAAGATTTGCAGCATGAGCCAAAACCAGAAATTACACTCCTTCTGTGTGCATGATGCTTTGTCATCAGCAAAAGCAACCACAACAGTTCAAATCCCTAACACCTTCTTTCTTCAGTCTTCTTCCAGTAATCATTCTCAGTACCCTCTAAAAGACTGTCAGACAAGATTTTCTAACAGCAAAGTAAAAAGAAAACTGGTCTCTCTAGAAACACTCTAAGCTAACATGAAAGGGAATAATATTGGCTGTTAACTCGCTTTTATTTTCTTACTGCTTTGCAAGTCTGAGTGGATTCCCCCACCCCACAACTTTTTAAATCTTTAAATAAAAACTTACCAACACTTTATCTTGTTTGCTATGAGTATAAGCAGACTGAAGCCTGGCTGTATGCAACACTGAATGCTTTTTTACATTTTGTAGTGACAGAGGCATATAACCCCTTTAAATTCATATTTTTCAAACAAGGATATTAGTAAGGCACTATGAATAGACTCGTGGACAGAGCAGGCAGGCATTTCTGTGTAGGATGTCTACACGTACATTTAGGTCTAGCACTTCTGCTGCAGGTAGCAGTTAATCTTGGTGGGCTTCAGTGCTGCAGAAGACAACCCTCCATGTCACTGAACCTGGCCTGTAGTTACACAGCGCTGCAAAGCACAGCTGCCATAGCCAAATTTGTTTACTCAGCATCACATGGAACTCCATCTGGATGAGGTTTAGAGCTCTTCAAATAATTGGAGACTCCATAAGGAATAAGGCTCCTTCCCCATACAGCAAAGTACCAGTGGGAAATAAAAAGAGAAATATTTTCTGCCTTTGATGAGAGATGATTTTTCCCAATTAATTTATTTCTATCCTGTTTGCCAGCCAGTGACGAGTGCTATTTGGAGAGCATAGTCTCTAAAATATCTCTCAGATTATGATTATTAGATATACAGTGTCAAAGTAGCAGTTTTTCCCATGAAATACTATCTTCCTGAGATCTGCAAGGTCAGAAGATGCCCAAAATTATCACCACCAGGTTATGTTAGGCAATAATTTGAATGTACTGCCCATTGAGATAAATTGCTCAAGACACCTGCAATGTTCCCCCTGGGTGTAGTTCAGTCAGTTCTCATGCTGCCAGAGGAGCTTAGCATCACAGAAAGATTAGGGAGAGAAAATGTAATAATTGGGCTTTATATAAGGCTTGTATAAGGCAAACAAAGTACTCTGAATTTCAAATGCAAGAGCCTTTATAACCATGGACAGTTTTATCAGAAATGGCTGCAACAGAGCAATCATCTTTCTTAGGAAGAGGTGAAAGTGAGGTCACTTAAAATAAGAGTAATATCAGGACAGATGCATTTCCAGCATTGGTGAGGGAGAACCTCTTGATATATCATATACTTTTCTTTCATTTTTAATTCCTCAGAGTAAAAATTATCACAAATTTAAAAGCAGTGTTTAAAATGCTTTTATATGACAAGCTTTAAAATGAAATACAACCAAGTTTTGTTTTGTTGTCACTTTTAAATCAGTTAAGTACCATTTCTACAAGTGCAATTAACATTAACTTTAGATTATAGCACAAAGAGAACTATCATTCAAAAGTTTTTCCACCTGTCCAAGACTGTTTATACTAGAGGAAAAACATTTAAATTTCCCTTCCACAAGTATTAAGAAATTCAGATCACTAAGACTGAATAACAGAGAAAATAAGCTATTTCTTAAAACACCTGAGGTTTATGTAAACAAAAATGCTCGACTCTCTCAATGGATGCTAACTTTCAGACAAAGAAATGACTGACATATTTCTGTGATATATCTTAATTTCCTTATAAATCATCTTCTTATCTTAAACCATGTGCTTCACAGAATTGCAGTGACTGGTCAGGTTAATGCAGTGTGAAATCTTCTAGCAAAATGTGTATTTATTTTATTTATGCATGTATTTTGCTATGATACTTTTAAAATTAAGATTGCAGTCATAATTTTTAAAAGTAATCATATTTTTAGCATAATTTAACCTCCAACAGAAAATCATTGCATAATAAAGCTCAGCATATACTACACAAAGAGGTTTTAATTATAGAAATTTAGTTTACAGCATACAACACAGGATGAAGGAAATGTCTCACTGAAAATTACATATAGAAGATCCTTATATTTTTTAAAGAGCTTTAAAAACACATCTTACCTAATGTACCAAATCTTCAGTGTACTTCAAATAAAATGGAGACTATTTTAGGATTCATGCAGCTAAAGACTACGGAAATCATTGTCTTGTGGAGATAAGGTTCAAAATTTTCATTCATTCAAACTTTAGAGCATGAAACATCAATAACTCTCTGCAAAAGAGGAACAGTAATAACTACCCATAGGATTCTCTGCCTTATTACACAGCTTATGAAATGAACAATTGGTGGAATATATATTTATTTGTATTTTAAACTATTAGTTAATAAAGCAATATCTCTATAGTTGCACTCTCATTTCCACTCATAAATGAAAATACATCTCCAAGTTTATACCTCTTGCTTATATAGGCTTTTTACTTTTCAAGTATTCTTGAAAACCACCACGATGACAACTGATTGTTTCATTTAAGCTGTATGTACCAGCAGCATTTTTACAATATTATTATTTTTTATTGAGGCATCCAGAGTTACAGAAAATAATCTGCCCTTTCTCTGTTTTGCCATTTTTTATGTGGTTGTGAGAGGAAATAATACTAGCAGTACATGAAACTTTTGCTGCACCAAAATGCTTCATTTATTGCAAAACAGAAAAGCATAATTTGCTATCCCAAACAAGTGATCTATGGGAATGATTTTGGGTGATGGCTTAGTGTGCTTCTGTTACTTCTGTAGCAGTAAACAATTGTGCCTTGTAATTTTCTGTATCTTCACAGTGATGAAAAATAGTTTCAAGGATTGTGTTCATAAAATTATATGTTAGAATTATTTTTATAACCCAGTTCATTTGCATGCTTTGTTGCATCTGACAGACCACTCTGGCTATTTAAGAAAGCTCATCTGCACAAGTTGCAGTAAGCTTTATGGCTATTGTTGCTATGCTCACCGATCCAGGCATAATCATTTCTCTACTCAGAATGCAAAGAACTATTTTTGGTGAGAGGTTGTGACAGCCTTCTCAAATATAAGAACAATTTTTTTAAACATATAGAAAGTCATGCAGGTGTGGAATAAATTTCTCTTGGCTGAAAAAGGAACTCCTCACAAACCCAAGGCAAAACTGCTGCAGAGGAGTGTTCTAGAAGTCCCCTTCAACCCAACTTGTTTTGTCATTCCAGGATCTGCTGATGGAACATTAACCTCAAAGTCACAATCCATGTGGGAGATAGTTAAATTAACTAGAAAACACACACACACAAAATTCCAGGAAACAAAGACTTTTTTCTTTATTCCTTGATACTGTGTACTCACACCAAAAAATAACTGTTAGATAGGAGAGGATGAGCACATGAGTTAGTCCTAGCTATGCTTCTTCAAGGCAATCTGGACACTTTGAAATGTTCTTTTTCAAAGAGACCTTCAAGAGATGCTCACAGACATAATCCCCACTATCTCTATCACCACCATTTGGTTCCAAACCCCTCTCTTACACAATCTTCTCAGCATGGCAGAATAGAATAACTTATATAGTAAATTCTGCTATGGTTGGTTGCTTTCCACACTGCTCCTGGAAGGTCTATGTCCATAAATGTTGAGGTCTTCCAAAGGGCAGTGGTTAGCAAGTACACAGTGTGACTTAAATCTTTCTGATAAAATATGTGGGAAGCACAGCATGTTTACATAGTCTGCAATTATATTATCCAGAATACTTTTTCTTTGCATAATATTTTCTTATTGGGCTACTAATGCAGGAATGGATTTTAAAAGAATTTTAATTTAATAGTCAAAGTCTGAAACATAAAGTTACATCTCTGAATTAAACTTCAGACAGGATCCTTATACTGTCTTCTTAAGCCACAAAGGAATTTTTTGTGTGATCAATTTTTCTTAAAACTATGAAGTTTCAAATGATTGCTGCACTGAAAACAGAATTGATCTACACCGATAGAGAATTCTGTGGAGCTTTGATTAACTGCTTTTCAGCTTTATTCATGCTGAAAATTAGTGAAATATAGGAGAGTACTTTAAAATTAGAAACAGTTTTCACTCTGGGGTACAAAAAAACTCCACCCCAACATTAACAACAGTCCCTTAAAATAAGAAATAGCAGATACTCTTGATTGAGACAAAATTCAGGCAGAGTTTCTTTTCCAAGGAAGCTCAGATGTTAGTTTAGGAATCCAAGTGCAAATGAGCTCTAGGCTCAGATCACATCAACAGTCTGGGACTGTCTCTCCCTTCCAGCTAAATATCCAAGACCACTGGGTTTTCTAATGGATATTTAAGAATATTTACAGAGTATTTTGAGGTGATTCTGAAGTTCCTAAAATGTACCCATCTACCTTACTCTACAGGAGCCATTCTACTTCTTACAAAAGACTGTTTCTAAAAATAGCATGAGAGCAAGAAAGCAACACTCTAACCTCACAGGGCATCTTTCTTGGAACCAGAGTTCTCTTCTTTGCTCCTGGGAATGTGCCTTCACAGAAATAGGACAGAGTTCACAGAAAATTCTCAGAGTTTTCTCTGTGTGCTTGCTAGCCTGCAAACTGGAAAATTAAATCCACATTCCTGCTAGGCTGCACAGATAATTTAAATGGGGTTTCTCATTCCCTATGTACTGGACATATCACCATGACATTTTCCCTTTGACAGCTGATGCTGCTGCTATATTAAACATAAATGATTGAAGAGCTTTAGAGGTACTAAAGATTTAATATTTAGAGAAAACCTTTGCCCATCCCCGACTGCAAATCATGTCACACCTGTGAGTATTTATTTTGTATCTGCAGGGAGTGGGCAAGCCTCAGGTGGGGTATGGTGAGAGGTTGTCATTCTGTAATGTCAGTGTCGTGGTTCACATGGCAGCCTTTGCTGGGGAAGGTGTCTGAAAAGGCTTACTTCTGTTTCTGCTAAGTCAAATTGCTTTATTGCAGTCAAGAAGGAAGAGGAATAGAATTATCAGCCCCATGAATTATCAGGAAAACTGTCCACGAGTTTTTCATATCAGGGTTTTCTGATGAGCACTACTGAAAATATATACAGGATCAGACTTGATTTTCAAATAGCCATATGAAACAATCCAGGCAATTCAAATGGCACTATTACTCTTTATGCAAAGAACCTTAGTTAAGATCCAAAATTATTCTCTGCTGCAACTAACCAGCTACTGCTATAAGGAGGTTGTAGGAGAACAAGTAAACCTGTGGTATCTGTCACAGAAGAGTCCAGTAAGAGGAATGCAGAAATTGCTGATACCATTATTACTTTGGTTCTGGAATGTTGTTTTCAATAGTTCACTGATTTTCCTTATTTGTAAACTGGTGTCAGAGTAGGAAAACCGGAAATCTCTCAGGAGAAACAAACTCAGTATATGTGCTCTATTTGGCTGCTAATGTCTGTTCAGGGAACAGAATGAAGCTAGTCCGAGGTAAATTCAGGAGAAATAAACACAGCTTAAATGTCAGTTCCTCAGCCATAACTATTTCACTCCTCAAATTTTCTCTTAATGTATTTATTTAGTTGTTAATACACAGATATTATTGAGGTACGGGTCTGTTGAGGTATTCTAAATACTTCTATACTAGAATTTACCATTTTTTTTACATCCATTTTCATACATTTTGGGGTTTTTTCTACATTAGATTTTTGAAAGAAATTTTGAAAGACAGCCACATGGTGAAATTTGTGGCATGATGAAAACCTCTGCACACAGCATATGACATATGACTCTGAACTACAATGGTAGAAAACTACTGACACAGTTTAAAGTGAGAATAATAATCATTTCAGACTACATATTGCCATGTTGAATGGACTTTCATAATAAGGAAAAAAGAAATAAGAAGAAGTAACCCACAATACAGGAATGGTAGACTGAGTAAAATTAGGCCTTGAGCCAAACAGATAAAAAAGAAATACTATAAAACCATGAAAGCATCTTCCATGACATAGCATCTGATTTCACCTTGGAGGACAACTCAAAATTTACTGAGGAAGAAAAGTAAGTCCTAACAAAAAAGTGAAAGAGCTTTTGGAAATTGAAAAAATACACTTCGGAAGGTGAGAAACCACTGCTAGACTGATGTAATCTCTGCCCTTGATCCCCAGATCAGCAGAACCTGAGAAGGTATAGAGCAGAAATATTTCCATGTGTTTAACTTGTTGTGCCTTTTCCCTGTCATTCACCATTTGTCAGCACTGAAGGAAGAACAGTGCTTAGGCAGAGCTTTAGCCAGACCTTGTCTCTTTGCGTGTTCTCATTACGGCACATCCTTAGCATCAGCTGGTTTTCCCTACGCTTAATTGTATAGGGGAAAAAGAAGTGACTCGAGTAGTACATCAGCAGAAGCTCCATCTTTTTTTACACTAGTTTCAGCAGAGAAAGGAAGCAGCTTAACTCACTAGGAAAACAGTTTTGTGGGACTTTTCTAGTTAAGGGGTAAGTATTACACCCTAGCTTACATTAAATCTCTTTCCTGGTTTTCAGTTAAATTACCAAAACAAAGACGGTATAATTAGTACATCCAGCAGATCTTGACTGTCTTACAGTTCAATGGTGTAGATATCTACTGCCACTCAACTAATGACAAGCTGCATAAATTCCCATGCTTGGCAGTACCTCTAACCAGTCATGTCTGCTTCCCCAAACCACTGTTTGATTTCTGCATCTAAATCTGCACTAACATGAACATCATGTTGACACTGGCCTGACATTGACTGAACACACCATTTCCTTTTCAATCAAGCATGCAGTTTACCAAGCAGGTTATAAGGCATAAAACTCCAGCAAAATTGTTGAAGTAGAACCTGTTTCTTACTCTATCACATGCATGCTATATTTGCTCATCTGTTTTTCACATCTAAAGGAGTGGTAACAAGCTGGCAGGAAGGTTGTATCAATTTGATCTAGTAAAACTGCAAATGGTAAAAATCTATTTAACATTTATCAGAAATGGCCAACACTCCTCTTTTCTTGAGTGAATGTGGGCTTTGTTCCCCCCAAAAAGCAATAAAGCAGACTGTTTATAATAGTTGGCAGCAATAGCATCTATACCACAGACCTCTATATCCAGCTATTTGGATTCATGTCAGCCTCTAATATTTTGAGACATCGATCCACAGAACAATCTCAGGGTTATGATTTAAAATAAATTTCATTAGGTATGTCTACCCACATGGCTTGGTACCAGCATATAGCTGTTTTTTGAGACGAGGTTGATGGACCATGAAGCCAGTGAACTTCCAAATGTGGGCTCAGAGACAGTTCAAGCGTCCTCTGAGGAACACGTCTGTTTAGACTCAGACTCAGGCTGCCCATGTGGTTTAACCCAAGCTGGCAACAAAGTCCCAAACACCCATATGGTCACTCACCTCACAGTCAGTCGAGGGAGAGGATTGGAGAACTAAAAATGGGAAAATTTGTGAGTTGAGATAAAGAGAGATTAGTAGGGAAAGCAAAAGCTGCACACAGAAGCAGAGCAAAACAAGGAATTCACTCACCGCTTCCCATGGGGATGCTGGTGTTCAGCCATCCGCAGGAAAGAAGAGCTTCCTGTAACAGTTGCTTCACATGCAACAGTTACTTGAGAAGACAACATCGTTCTGAACACCTTCCCCTTCCTCCTTCTTCCCCACTCTTTATATATTGAGCCTGATGCCGTATGGTATGGAATATCCCTTTTGTCATTTGGGGTCAGCTGTCCTCGCTGTGTCCCATCTCAACTTCGGCTGCAGCCCCCAATGCACTCATGGCAGGGCAGGGGGGGAGTGGGAGAAGCAGAAAAGGCCTCGACCCTGTGCAAGCAGTGCTCAGCAGCACAGCTCTGAGAACAGCTCTGTACAGAACACAGCAGCTATTATAACGAAAATTAACTCTGCCCAAGCCAAAACCTGCACACCCTCACAGAGACTGCAAGCTCTCCATGAGTGACCATGTTGCTGAGTGCATATGTTGCACAAAAATCTGCTCTAGAAACCATGTCTCCAGGACTAGATAAAAATAACCATTGGGTTTGTCACACACCTCATAAAATGACTGAATTAAAAGTATACAATAAATATCAATTAGGAGTAACAAAATTGATGACAACCTCAGTGGAAGAACAGTCACAGCCAACATATGAGACACCATACCTACGATATATACTTATCTTGACAATGTAGATGGCAGAACAGGACCATTTACTTTTGCTAACAAATCTAAAATTCGAAAGGAAACAAATCTTCCCTCTGGGCATCACCTAACTGAAAGCTTCAGTCTCAATATCCTTGGAAGAAAAAACGTTGGTGAAAGAAAAACATTAATGTATTCCACAGTAATTGTCATATTACTCCTCACTCTTTGGTATTCCAAAGACCATGACACTGTTTTTACCACCTCATAGATTCTTCACAAGGCCAAGATACATCCATTTGAGTTTAGGTTTTTGTGGTGTTAGTTTTCGTTTGGTTTCAGATCCCCATATACATGTTTGTTTCACTGCAGTGGCTAAAGACATAGCAGTGGGAGAAAGACACAAAGGATTTTGTTTAAAATAAAAAGATGATTTTATGAAGATTAGTGGGATCTGGCTTGAAATTTTGGAAAGCTTAAATTTGAGGGTAGCTCACAACAGTTTCAATTCTATTTCAAGCTGATGGAGAAATCATAAACCCAAATTGCTCTTACGTCTTTCAAACTACAAGCCAGCAATAACTGCTGAGAGATTTTTTACAGAACATAATAGCAATGGAAGGCAGACCTGAGAAGAAATGGAATCTAGAAATTAGAATTAGAAAATAGAATTAGGAGTAGAATTTAGAATTAGAAAATAACTGAAAAAATTTTGTTTGTGCATTGTTTCTCAGTTGTCCTGTCCAGGGGTAACTCAGTAAGAAACATTAATAAACTTCCAATACTGTTAGTTATTTTAGTTAGTTTGATTCACTGTGTTCCCCCCATGAAAAAGAACTTTTTTTTTTCATCCATGAAAATAATCGACTAATCATGAATAGAAAACAGAAGAGATTAAAAAAAACCTTTGTAGAAACATTTAAAATAATCACACTTGCTGCTTTACTTTGCCATTTACGATGGCCAAGTCCATCATTCTGGCACTACTGGTGAATTAAAGCATGAAGAAGAGATTGCAATGGAACAGTTGTCCATTCCTTCTAAACAAGAACCTTGTAAAAAGGCTGAATTGCGGGCAAGAATGAGAATTTCTTCCAGTCTCCTCCAATGACTCATGCAATGCCTCAGAGTGTCAAGCTGAATTGCCCTGCCAAGATCTTTCATTTTGCTTCTCTGAGAAAAATGAAAACTAAAAAAGCAGGAACATTTGAAGAAGATGGGGCATATATCAAGGCTCAGCATCAGCCCAGCAAAACATCTGTCAAGCACCTATTCTGAAGCACCCATTTGAAATTAAGATAAAGTTATAGAAATTCCATTAAAAGGGGTATTTTAAACTTCTATTAAACAGGCATGTACACATGGGAAAACAGTATAGCAAATGTTTTGCAAGCAAACAAGCACAAATAATTCACAGTAGAAGAGAGATTTAAAAGTTCTTGTGGATTGTTTTTTGAAACAAAAAAAAAAAAAAGAAAATCTTTTAACAAAGTGGAGGGGTTTTGTTTGCTATTGATTTTAGGATACTCCCACAAAATTTACACTTTTTCCATACCGCAGTTTTACATGTTGACTGGAAGCAGAGGTTGATGTGAAACAGCAGCTGTTACTTAGATTTAATTGCATTTCCAGCACAACCAGTGGCTTGATTTAAATATTCTTTATAAAGCCATAGGAATTATAACTAATGAAGTTGTTACTACTTGTATGTCTTAAGCAATTACGCAAAAAGTCACACGTACACTTGGATTTTAACTGGCTTAAGTATCTGAATGAATCCTTACAAAGGCTGAGTTCTCACCAGTTTTAAAGGAATCTCATCTGACATCAGTATATGCCATGTTCTCCCCTGGCGGCGGCTGCATTCTGCGGAGTGGAAGCAGTACTGTGGGCAGCAGAACCTCCAGCCTCGATGCCTGTTGGAACACAGACCTTGTTTAATGCAAAACAAGGTGATATTCAGCAACATATAATTTCACGATCAGCATTTCTGCCCACAGCTTGAGTCACCTTATCACTAATCTTTTCAAACTATTGAAAATCAGCTTATGAAAATTCTTCTGTGCTACAAACTGTTTGCTTTAGTCAAGATAACCAGGAGGAAATGTACATAAAGGAAGAATATTAAAGATTGTTTTTGTCAACTTGAAATAACAGATTAATATAAGAGATTTTTCTCTCCCTGCCCTCTCCAGTACAGGTATGCACAGCCTACTTGATGAATGCAGTACACAACTATAGTCTGCTTAAAGTCTAATCACTGGCATTTGGAATACTGATCAAACTATAATTCAATGTGAATTTTCTTTGAATATAATCTTTCTGAAGCCAATTCTAAGTAAATCTATATAAAAAAGAAATAAAAAGATAAAAGACAAAATGCATCACTTTAAGGGCAGGTTCTGCCACTCAAAGACATAGCAAGTGGTGCTTTCTAATTAAAGTTCTGATAATGGTAATAAGAAAAGTAGCATTCAAGATCAAAGGGAGGGGAGAGCTAAGGAGTCATTCCTTAGTGAACACGAAAATAGACAGGCAATGCCTAAAAGAATAAAAGATGATATTTACGCTGCTATTTACACTACATTTTTATTTACCATAGGAATGAGATGTATTTTCACTAGTGTAAATAACCAAAAGTTAAGGAAAAAGAAAAGGGATCCTCTAAGGGACGGCTACAATAATGAGGCCAGTACTAAAACCAGGCACATCCAGTATTAACCTTGGCATTTAGAAATAGCAGGAAATTATTCTGGAATCTGGCAGAGGTTTCCCAGAAAAAAAACCATATCAACTACTGTAAGGATACTGAGGTTGAGTCAGAACAGGAATGTTTGAAGTCTGACATGAAGGCAGACATGACAGCAAAGAAAATCGGTTCAGAAAGATCAATTTAAAACATCTTTCACAATTAAGGAAATGCCAAGTGTCATTGTGAAAGCTAATAGAGAATGCAACAAATGTAAGGATTATGGAGAGCTGTGCACATCTGATCTAGAATGACTCCCTCATTCTTAATTAATAAGCATACATCAACAACTCACTCCCCAGCCTCAGCTGACTTGCAGCCTAGGAGAAGGAAGGAAGGGAACATGCAAAAGCAGGAGAACATTCATCCTTTCAGAGACATTGACCAGCACAAGTTTCCTGCTGCTGAGACCACATCTAGTCCTGAATTGATTATTTATGATTCACAAACAACACATGTTCCCAGTTCTGGACTGAGCTGTACCATAGATGAACAAAAGCTGACAGGTTTTCCATAGAAATAGATTATGGTTATATGTATTTCTAAGGCTGGATGAGTCAAGCATTTTACAGATTGCCACTTGCCTGATATTACATGGACAAAGATTAGGCTGTATCTCTACTGATACCCTGCACATGTAGCACATCACAGCCACAGAGCCCTGCCTGTAACTCCACGAGAAGTTCTGCTGGCTGCTGCCCCTTGTAGCACAGGGCAACACTAGCACACAACAAGGAGCTGACACTGTGGGTAGCCATTTGTTCCTTTTGCTGCCTCCTGAACTTTCCAGGCTGCAGAAGAGCAGTGACTTTCAGAACAAGTGTTTATTCACATAGAATTTGAGGATACTCAGTGTTACCAGACCATGTCTGTGTCTCGCATCTGGCAAATAAGAAATGGCACTGGGAACTATGCAAGTCAGTGGATCTGAGGACAGAACTCCAGAGGAAGAAAAATAGTAGGAACATGACATAGGAATTTGTGAAGCAACAGGAAAGAAACCAAATCCTTAAAGTGACTTTAGAACACTGACTCTTCCTCTAAACAGTCAGAGTTCTCCATGCCTGGTGAACAGGCATACCAAGCTTTGGAAAAATAGCACAAGGAAGCTCAATCCCATGCAGATAATAAGTGACAATTCCAGCCTGATCCAAATAAATTTCTAGGGTAAAATATCTATTTGCAGATATCTTTCAAAGCCATCATCATTCAGAGAGCAACACCAGCACCAAGGTTCAGTAGCCCTAGCTGACACAGGAACCAGCACTATGTTGTGGAATGGCACTGTGGCCATGAGGTTTTCAGCCATGCTACACCAAGTAATGTTCTTGGCCCTGTGTCAGAGAAAAGAATAGTAGGTATTGCTTTTTTCCCTCTAGCAATGAGTTCATTCCAAGTGAAATGGATTTTACTGCGTGAAAATGAATTCCATACACCAAATTTATTTCAGGTCAGACTTTTAGGTGAAGACTGTATCTGCCAGAAGTTTGCATGTGTTCTCAAATAGCTATTTATAAAAACAAGTATATATCACACAGTTTGAGTTCTTTAGAAAGCAATCAGTATTTGGCTACTTTCGGTCATGTACAACCAGGACTTTTGATTATTCTGTCCACGATGGCACAATTTTCTTGAACCTTTCATTTTATGACAAGCAACTGTGCACAACAATTGCTTGTCCAACATAAGGTAACTACCCCTTCCCAAGACAAGTCAGTAACTCAGCATCAGCTTGGATCAAGCTGTGTTGATGTTGACTGTCATTTTTAGCAATGCCTACACAGTATTTTCATAGCAGTTCTAACCAGCACTGAATGAAAAAGATAGAGCAGCAGGTGAGGCATTTACCTAATGAGAGCCCCAGACACTGGAGAAATTTTAACAGAATGATTTTCACTCCTACAGAGAATATTGCCTCTATGCAGGTTTGGGGAAGGAATCTGTCATGAGCAAAAATGAAGAAAAGTACTGGGATCAGTCAGAAGGAGAGCTCGTCCTTGTGTAGTAATTGCTACCTGACAAAGAAAGAAGCAGAAAACACTCAATGGCATAAGTGCTTTAAAGTAAAACTCATTGATCATCCAAATTCCAGCACTATGAGGAGTATTTTTCAGTTCATAATCTGACAGGCCTTTCCTTCTCTTGTGTGTTTTAGACAACACCACAGATTTAAGCCACTGGAAGGGATGTAAAGGCAAAATATAGAAGCAGCCTTTGATATCATTTGGAATGAACATAAACTTGTCTTCTGGCATCAATGCAGTGGAGATTTTCATGTCCCCATATGGTTATTCTCCTGGCTGGAGCCTGTAGAGCAGATGCACAACACATGGGAAGGAAAGAAAATTATACTTAGATAATAAAATTAAAGATGGAAAGTAAAGGAGAGGATTTTAGGAATCACTAAAGTAAGTTCCTTCCAGAACACACTGCTTGGGTTATTTCTTCTTCTAAAAACAGAAAGAAAAAAAATAACCCCGGCAACCCTCCTGAAAATGGCTTGCTTTATGAAGAGAGCTCTGCTGCCAAAGTCCTGCTGCTCTGCAGAAATGCATCCATGGAGAAAAGGCTGAGTGCTGCTTACGCTTTTGTTTTTTCCTGACTCAAAATGGATGGAACACAGATTCTCTTTTCCATTCAAAATACATTAAATCTTCATTTAGGGATACTATTGAACGGTCATAAGAAGGACAGCTTCTCAGGGAATATCACTTCTTCACTGCCCTCTGACAGCAAGCCTGGATTTGACAAGAGCACTTGATAGCAAAAATAGAGTTTCCAGCTAATAATAAGCTCCAGTAAATACAGCAACTGTGACCTTCCAAAGCTACGTCAGCTGCATATCTCTTCTGTACTCAGACCAGGAAACATTATGACTGACTGTGCAGTGAACCGTGCCTCTTCCAAAAGCATCTGTGGATTTTAAGTGATCCCTAAGCATTTTAGAAATGCAAAGCTATTTAAAATTGTGAAAGGATTTCTCTTCACTCTTAATGGTAAATGCTTAACTACTCTTGTTAGCTGCTGAATTCCATCTCAGCCGGAGATATTAGTAGGAAGTCTGTGATGGTATGCACACCGACATCCAGTTTGGTACATCAAATTAGACTTTCTTGGTTACCCTGCTTTAAGGACATCTGATGGGACACCTGGAGGGCAAATGCCTGATGTTAGTTTCAAGTACTAGAAAGTGCTAAATAATGGATAAACTATGGGCTGCTTCCATCTGCAAAAATATCCAAATTGCAATTACAATAGCCTGAAAGGGAAAGCTTGCAGCACTACCAATTAATTTTCATTAGACTTTACTGTGATGCAAAAATGTTCCCAGAAAACTTTACAGTGGAGGGTGAGGGGTTGTGGGAAGTGATTGGGGAGAGGGGTAGGATGCCCAATTTAATGATAAATTATCAAGGCTTTATTAAAATATGGGTTAATACAATTGCCCACTTCCCAATTCTTGAGACCTGAATTCAAAGTAGGTTGCAAATAAAATAACTCTGGTAATTTCAGCCTGGTCCCTAATGGACATCTGTGTTTTATCAAATCATATCACCTAATTAGGCAGTGGTGAGGAGACATACAAATCTGGAACAGAAAGGAGGAACATCGAGGTCATGACAGAGGTGGTCCTGCTGTAATGTACATGCTGGAGATGACAACTGCACAAATTACATCAGTTCTCTGTGACACAGCACCCCCTTCCTTCCCATATGAACTTCCAAGACTTCCAATGGAGTTATGATATGATGCCATTTAGGGCAAATACTGCATAGGAAATTATTTGTCCACTGAATTTAGCTTCCCTTTTACCCCTTTTCTGCTGTCTCCTCCTCTTTTACTTTTAGAACACGCAGTAAACTGTTGTATGCAATTCTAACCTTACGACTCTTCAAACATAATAGATGAAAAGTAGTATAAAATGCTTTATTTTCTGGGTCACCTGATCAGATGTTCTGACACATCTGTTAACACCCTTCAACAGAAAGGTGCACTGCTGGTATTTCTACAGTATCTGAGGTCCTCACAGACACACACACACCCTCCCTCTACCACTACCTCCTCAAAAAAAAAAAAAAAAAAGCAAAAACAAAAACAAAAAACTGTGGGGTTATTTTATTTCACTTCTTTACAGAAGGGTTACTACAAAGGCCAAAGCCCTTGAACCACAGCAAACAAAAATCTTTGAGGAAGGTACAAGGTTTAAATTCACATCGTTCATAATACAAGATTATAACTCAGTCATAAATTCATCTCTTGCAGACAATTGTTAAGATCTGCTTTCTGAGAATCATATGCAGTAAAATCTGCAGCTCAGAATTTTGATACAGAAAAGTAATGTTAATACCAATAACAGAAATAATACAGCTGAAGAGCAAATATCAATCACCATATTTCAGTCAATGTGCATTATGTGCACAGGACTGCAATAAGGCAATGTACTTGTTGAAATACCTGTATAAAACTCTTTTATGAATAGCTCTTAGAGCCTTGCTGCTTTGAGCTCAGTTTGATTTACAACTAAAGGATATTCTAGAGATAAGAAGGATCTCCTGAGAGAGGCTGAGAATCTTAAATCTGATTTAAACACAACCCATGACAAGACAAGACAAGGTATTACTCAGGTTTCATGCAATGATTTATTTCTACTAGACTTATGTCTAAATTTCTGAGTGGACATTAAGGTAAGTTTGGTGGAAGCTTTGGCTTGGTTCTTCTTATCTTTCTGCTTTTTTTTGGCGGTTCAGTCTGTCTGTAAGTAGACTCCCTGTCTTGTATGCTTGTACTAACCTATACACTCTGCTTCATACCTTACACAGCTTAATCTTACTTTTACCTTCTGTGTTACAACCCTTTTAGCTGCTTCCTAATACTACATCTACATGAAAGAATGAAATAAAAGATGAGAAGAGGATGTTGTCAAATATCAGAAGATGATAATTGCACATTTGAAACAGCAGATTAGAACGTCGTTATCAAATATTGCACACACCACCATCTAGCTTTACTAATGAAAAAGTAATGATCCTTCATCCTCCACCTTCATCTGTGTGCACAAATTGCATAGCACTTTTCCTTTAAAACTAATTTTGGGAGACTCAAGGCCATCCTCTAATTTATCACAATGGAAAACATTTCCAGTGAATGGAATTTTAAAGGTGAAAATATTCAGGCTTCTGGACTATATTTTGAGGACAGTACTTGAAATGTTGGACAGTAAGCTTTAAAGACTGTCTCAGTATTTGTGTTGTTCATAGATCAGGAGCAGCCATCAAAGACTCGTACAAAGAAAAGTTTACTCCATTAACACTTACAATAAAACTCTCATTAATCACTGTTCTGCTTGGAAAGCATGAAACTATTCTTCAACAGCTAGAAAACAACTGAGTCTTCATGACAGCTCAGCTCCAACCACCTTAGAAATGGTCTGGATAGTCCAGATGGTCTGGATCCTAGGATTTGGCTGAGGACATTATATAATTCAGAAAGAAACATTGCATTGATGGCCACTAATGATCCCAGCAGATTACTATTAATGAAGAGTTGCTCTGAATGGAGGCTGAGGTCCAGCATTCAGTTAAACCTATAGAGAGTTTTTAATACATTCTTCCAAGTTTTCCAGTCCTAGAATGATCAGATTGTGTGCTTCCTTGAATGGGAAACATTTTGAAAAATAATTCAACTTGGTTAAGAATTTTCAGAGTACTCCACTGCAAGTGCATCAGTCCTTCCTGGGACTCTCGGGAAGGAATCCTTCTCTGCTGAGAAAAGTGTAAGTTCATGATCCTCTCTCAAAAAACCCCCCATAGTGGTCATGTAGGAGCCCTTATTCACACTTCTTGAATAACCTGAGCCCAGATGCAAGTAATGCCAGAGACAGCATGTTGGGATATGCTGACAAAGACTCCTCCTTATTCACTCTCTCAAAGGCTTTGACAAGAGATCTATTTCCTAACTAATGCTGAGACCCCATCAGCTAGGACAAAATGATCATTGCAGAAATCTGGATTTCTTCTCAAACAATACTTAAATAAGAAAAATCTATTTATAATAGCTAGATTAAAACTCAGCAAAAGTGGTAAAACAGTGATGAGCTTTCCTTTTCAAGGGAAGGGAAAAAAACTGTTGCCAACAGTCATTTCTGAAATTTCAGTCTGGTGGATGGCACAGAGATCCACATAATTACCTTCCTGTTAAGATCACCTAATGGAGTAGATAAAAGCATCTGAGCAGGGGAGTGGGGGAAGACAAATTTTGCAGACAAATTGACAACAAATTGAGCAGAATCTTCTAAGTAAGTTCTTAAGAAATCAGGAAGGGTTTTTTTAACCACTACTTTACATCAACAAATGTAAGACTATTACACCCTGAAATCTATACAATGGAAACCTGGCAGAAATTTGGCAATAAGTGGCCTTGAAAGATAGCCCCTAAATAAAAAAAAATTTAAAAAAATAGAAGCTATAAAAATCTCTGATCCTTAGGGGATTCAGCTTAAACCAAAATTCAGTTGTGGAGTAGGAAAGGATTTAAATTTCTTTGCACTCATTTGCATTTTAGCACTAAGAGCCTGTCTTAGAATAATTAGCATAAGATGCTTCAGAAAATGAAAATTACTTCTAATAAAGGAATTGTCCTTCTCCTCCTCCTTCATCATGTCACTCTCCATGCATTTCTTACTTTGCCACAGCACAGCTCTCATTTGAAGACCCTCTGTGAGTAGTCACTGGAGCTGTACATACAGAGTGTGTATGTGCAGGTGCATATGGAGAAGTCAGACCCTATGAATCTCCATCAAGAATCATCTCATTCTTTCTGCATTTCAGGCACACAGCTTCCAGTGTGGGGTAATATTTTGCTCATTCTCTGTTTATCAGAATACATCAAAACCTTTAAAATATACTGAACACAGAGTAAACTAAGGTTTGGACAACCAAGTCCTATTTATCTCTGAATTCACTGAAGTCAATGGGAAAATTCTGTCACTGCTGTGCACCAAATTAATTACGGGTCCTTGGGAGAGGAAAACACAAGGCCCAGTGCTTGAGGACTTCATTTTAACACAAGCACAACATGGGGATGAATGAAGATTGATGAGCTGAATTCCCAAATTTCCTAATTCTTAAATGTTTGCCTTAAAAACTTAATAATTAAAATAATTTTGGACATTTTAACATGCCTTTTTGGGTGAATTACATATTCTATTCAGTGATATGACAGTATGATTAATTGCTTAACAACTTTTAATGTAATTGTAATTATTTTTCTTTTAACTGTACTGAAAATATAATAAAACATTATAAAAGAAAATCATCTCAGTCACAAGTGATATAAACTAAAGAAAGAGAGAAATAAAAAGTCTTCAGACTTCCTGGCAACTGAATGTATTTGGAAAAAAGTCCATGCAAGTCTGACAACTGCTAGACACTTTACTAGTTGGATTTCTCATCTAAACACAAATGTGGGGCATGAAAGGCCTATTTCTTGTGTCTGACTTAGCACAGACCAAGTGTGAAGTTTTTCCTCTACCTTGTACATTCAAACAGGACTGTTTATGCTCCTCTCAGCATGGCTCTGAGACACAGAGATGCTACTGCCTCGAGCATACCCATTGCTTGTCACTGCTGTACTGAGAGAACTTGACCTTAAGCTTGACTGGTTGATTGCCCTCTAATCTGTTTCTGAAAAATGAAACAGATTTACAAAGAGTAAGTGGAAAACACAAGACTGTTTGGTGGCAGAGGAGATGCAACCATACAGCCTGGGGTTAGAATCATCCTGTCTAGATGTCAGCTAGACTGAAGTGGAACAAAAACCTCATGCAACAAACTGACAGAGCCAGCTGGAAGACAGCAGGTGACAGCACTACCTTCAGCAAGGAGCTTCTAAAGTTTATTCCCACTGCCACTCTAACTCACAGACACACAGCATAGCCAACAGACAGGCAGCACCTGGATTTTCAGAGTGCAAGATGATTCCAACAAAACAACCTGGATGGTCCTTGGGGAAGGTATCAGAATCAGTTATTAGCCTCCCAAATCATGAGCTTATTGTTGAAGAAATTCCAACCATATATCTAGGCCTAATTTGCCTGAGAAGTAGGATGGGAAGGAAATGAGATTTGATGGAAAGAAACAACATGAAGCAATTCATAAAGCAGAGATATCAGTAAAACTTGGCAACAGTCAGGGAGACATTTGCCAAGACTGCAGCAGGACAACTGGACCTCCGCTACATTACTGTCATGCAATCATGTTATGCTGCTGAAACAGCTCCCCAGCTGGCAGCAACTATAAGCAAGAGTCAAACTGAATCCATACTGTATTTGTTTTGGTATTCTTAAGGAAACAACCTTTCTGCTGGTATTCAAAAAACAGTCCTGTCTGAGAAATCCATCAGTGACTGAGTCTGAAGGATAAGGAGTCTCTCACTGTTATGTGTGATAGAAATTTCACTTTTTTGAACTTGGATGAAATCTCCATGAGACTGCTGGAAGAAGTATCTTTTTGTTCATCAGCAACCATAAGAGAAATGGCTTACTTATCTTTCCCTCTTTGAGGTACAAATTGATTGTCAGATGTTATCTGACTGTCTGGGTGGTATTTCATCTGGTCTGAAGTATCCCTGTTCCGTTAAGAATCTAATATCCATTATGAGCAGTGTTAGTAAAAATTACTTCAATTCAAGCCACTTTGAAAAGCTTAACTACTGTCTCAGTAACAAGATGACATGCACTGTTGAAAGCATAATGCAGCTCAGGTAAAGGGTAAAGGCTAAGTTTAATACATCCAGTAAGGATGACTAATGGTTTGGCCTCAGAATGCAAACTTATTTCCAGGAAGGGAACATACTTCCATAGAAAAAGCTAGGGCTAACCAAACCAAAAGCTAACCAAACCAAACCAAAAAACAACCAACAAATAAAATAACTGTGTACAATGAAACACAGAAATCTGGGAAGTCTCTGCTCAATTTCTGGTGGACATCTCAGAGCATTTCTGGTTTCTTCCTTGAACAATTTCACAATTGAAAAATTAAGTCAAAGGACTGGCTTGCCCTTTAGTAGTCTGATACTACTGAAATTCAGGGTAGACCCTTAACCATCTACTTTAAAATTGAGAAACTTCACTTTTTGCAATTTTGTTTCTTTGTTTGGAGGGGGAGACGTTTGGGGTTTTTTATGTCTGGGTTAAAAAAAAAAGAAATTATAGATAAGATGCCATGCATCTGGCTTTAGGGTCACAGCAGAATCAGAGCCTGTGCAATCAAGCAGAAAGCACACATTTTCTAAGCTTAAACAGTACACAACTCGACTGGAGTCCTCGGCTGTTTTTCAGAGATAGTCATGAACGCAGGCTAAAATCCTAAGCTCCCAGGAAAAAAAGAAAAAAAATTGTAAAAATCAAGGGAAACAATATGATCAGGATACATTGTCCATCTTGTAAGTAGACTGTCCCCATCTGTTTCTGGCCAGACAGGACCCCAGCCTCTAAGTAATGCCAGAGTTCAGCTCCACTCAGTTGTGTCTGATTAACTTAATGTGGGAAGTCATTTCCAGATGGGACTCCAATTTAAATCCAAAAGCCTTGCCACTGTGTGGCTCATCAGGGCTTCTGCATCACATGCAGTACACCCAAAGGGATGGCAGCTTCTGGCAGGCAATACTTTTTTAATATCCTACCAGGGTAGACAGTGCTGTTATTCAGAATTTACAGGGTAGAAGTGCAAGGTTGTACTTAGATAGATAGATAGATAGATAGATAAAAAAGAAACAAAAAAACTAGTTCCTGAACTTTGTGCCTCACCTTTCTAAACTTGATGAAAATTTCACACTTGAGAAGGTTTCCTTAGAAGTATTTTTGTTCATTTTGCTTCCTCTATCTCTGTGTACCAGAGAGATTTTGAACAGTTTATGGTCTCCAGAGTTGATGTTTGGGGTTTTTTTAAGCACCTGATGCACAAGAAAGACAGATTCCATGAAGTCCACATGTTAGATAGTTTGTTCCTAGTAATTTAGAACACTGTGAGTTTTAGGTAACTTTTGCAATGAACCTGCACTCAGCTGGCTCACATGCAGACTTACATTCCACTGGCTGAAATGCAGCATTTTTCCATCATTCCTGAGCTACTTCCCAAAAGCATCTAAATGAGAAATGGGAAGCCTTGCCTATGCAGCAGAGCAAGTTTCCACTGGGCATTGTTAAAATTCTTTCAGAACTATATTAAGATTTTTCTTCCTATAAAAGCACTGAAAATATTTAAATGAATATGCATGAATATTCATGCAGGAAAAACAATAGAGACAGTCCAGCTGCTGGAATTATCATTGGGATGGGGAAATGGGAAACCAAGGTCTACATGTTAAATTACATTGCTCAGAATTAAGGGCTCGGGGAAACATTATCTCACCAAACATAAGCCAGATTGTGGCCTATGCGTTCAAAAGAGTACATATAAGATATGAGTTATGAGATATAAGTTGCTGTTTGAGATATCTGGCTTTCGAAAATCAGGTTGTTCTGTTTGATCTCTGAAGTCCAGTTTGCCAGAAAGACTGCACAGGATGTGTCCCTGTTCAGGGTTGGGTGATGGAAGAGCAACTATGCTTGCAGACAACCTTTATCTTCCCTAATCCCCACCTGCTCTCCTGTCTGCACTCCTTGATCAGCCACAAACCTAGTACTCAACTCACACCATAGAAAATAGCCATAGAAAACATAGGGTTCTGAGGTAAAAAATCAATGAAAAGGAAAAAAAAAACCTCCTCTACCTTAGCTTCTTTTGAAAACATTCACCAAATTTCACTGTGCACCTGCCTGCCTCATCAGTTCTCCTCTGGAGAATTTTCAGTTTTATAGTTATTACTATAAATTCACTCACAATTCACTGCATTACACTAAATGCAGCTGACACCACCAGAGATACCAGGTGTTTAATACAGACCAGTCCCTGCTGATTACAGTGCAACTGAGGAATATTCAATAAGGAGCTACTGAAATTTATGTTGGCAAACAGACAACATAAATGGTGGCTAGTATCACTAACAATGGCCTATCTGAAATATTAGCATTATTATCCCTTCCCTAACATAGGTAATTCCCTTAAGAACATTGTCATATAGTATCAGTAATGGATTGCATAGAATATAAGAAATATTGATTTCCTAATCCTACTGGTTGATGAAATTTATGCGTCAAGAGAACACCAAGGAACACTAGATGTCATTTTGACAGAGAATAGGCAGGCTGTACAACAAGAAATAATAATGTTTTAAACCTTTACATGAGCATTTCAGAGCCATACTCTTGTGAAAATTCATAGGCCCTTACTGAAGGTCCCAATCTCTTAAACATCAAGGTTATGTGGAGGATTCGTGAGGATTATGAGCATGCTACAAGTGTGAGTAGTGTGATTACCACAGGTAAAGACCAACCGCTAAATATGAAAAGAAGCATTCTTGTGCTTTCTCCTGTGCTGTACAAAACATTTGTCTTGTGAAGACATCTGGGTGGTACCCCATTACAGTTCTTCAAATCTCTTCTTGAGGTGCATTATGTCTCAACAGCTACTAACAAGTTGAAAAGATTACACTTTCAATGTCCTCACCCAAAGATGCTTTCATGTCACTCGATGCCACTCAGTTTTCATGCGTCCTCTATCTGCATGCCTGTGTTATATTTGGGCTGGAAGCAGGTGTGTCATGCTCCACAAGTGGGAATGACTAGCTGTTACAATGTGAGTAGAAATAGCATTATTACTATTATTAGTATAATAATAACCCTGCCATATTAGATTAGTTTCCCTACTGAGGCAACTTTAGAAAAAGAATTCGTCTCTCTACTTCAGCAACTACACAATGGTTTTGCAAGCATATGCCCACAAGAGAATCATGAATCATTCAGAGACACACGTGGTGGATATGAATGACACATTTTTGCATTTGGATTCCTGATTCATCTGACAGATGTGAGAAAATTCATAAAGTTAGACAAGTCCCAAGTGATTGCACGTGTCTGGATTCTGTAAAGCACAAGTTATTCCACCTGCTTTGGCACTAAAAGTACTGAGCTTTTGTTCCTTCTGGTCAACTGTTCGCTGTGATATAGTTACAGTTATAGTTTTGCATTATTAGCAATGCCACTTGTCTTTTCACATCCATTAAGAACATTTTACAGACCTTATGATAATCAACAAAAATAGAAGCTAATACTCTCACATTTAATCCAACCTCTCATTTTATGAAACCCTTTAAAAATGAATTAAAACCTCCCAGCCAGCTTCTGAGTTCATGGATGACATAAGTATGTGGAGAAACCTTTTAAAGATGAAATACCATAACAGAAATGCCAAAAAAATGAAACAGATGCCGAAGTCACATGTTAAGTGCACACATGTATGTATTTTGCCATCCTTGCATGGTACTACTCATTACAGGGTTGATAACAAGACATGGACTGATTGTCCTGGTTTTACTGCTATAGGATCTACTGCTATAAATAGAACAACTGCTCTTGGTGATCCTCTGTGCCAGAAATTGAGGCAAACATTACTGAGCTTCCTGGCAATCCTCTTGCTGAGCATCCTGAGCTTTAGGCAGGGTGCTAATGGACTCTGTGGCAAAAACTCAGGATGACTGTAGGCAGGCTGTATTTCACAGACACCCAGTGCATCTCCTCACTGCTCTTCAGCACTCTCAGAGTCATTCTCTATAAAGTTCATAAGCATGGCACTCATGCTGTGCAAACAAGCTATTTGTTTTCAGTTAATGATCCTCACCATCAAATAAACAATGGTACTCAATTTCCTCATTTATTTCTTTTTCCTTTCTCTCCCACCCTCCTGCTGTTTATTACCAGCAAATGGGATCTCCATCATGTAGACTGCAAAATCTGTGGACCAGCTACAGTGTTTATGTGTTTGTACAACACCCAGCACAGCAAAATTTTGATCCTAATTTGGGACTCTAATCTGAACTCTGCTCTCTGTAGTGCTGCTTTCTCTGAAATTCACAAGCATATATGTAACTCATGGCTTAAAATTAAATAAATTAAATCTATGGTCAAGCATCAGAGTGAGTTATAACTGCATATAGACAAAGTCTCTATGTCTGATCGACAGGTGGTTTCTTCCCTCATAAGGTCTCTGAATCTTCTTCTTGCTATGTTCAGAATGTCTGAGGACACATTACAAGTAACTGTACTTTAAATAAGTAAATTTTGCACTTGTTAAGCTATATAGAACAAATGGCTATAAGATGTTTTACAAAATGTACCCTGTATTATGCTGCTAGAATCACATTAATTCCTTAATTGAATCAAAATGGACAACGTTGGAAAAAATTATGCTGTGTTTACCCAGGATATTTCTTAAATTAGTCACTTTTAATTCCTTAGGATATTGTATGGGTCACTGGCCATCATATACAGAGTATGTATACAGTCCTGTAAAAGACTTGGGTTTTCCTCCTGACTCTGTCATTTGTTTCATGAGTAACCACAGAAAACTACAAGTTTATCCAGGCATCCATTTGCCCCAGCTGTAAATTCATGTAACAGCTGTTTACAAACCCATATGGTGCCACAATTCATTACTGAATCTGTTTGGGGCAGGGAGTGCCATTTCATCTTGCATTTATACCTCAACTAAAGAAGGAGCTCTACCAAGGAGATGCCCTGGTAGGGAAGCTAAAAGCCATCTCCTCTACTCAGCCCATCAGCCAGAAGCACTCACTTCGCCAAATCCCACAGAGCTCTGACAGCTCACTGAGGCTGGGCAGCTTGACAATGTATTGCTGAAGAGCCACACAAATAGCACCATCAGTATTTCAGAAAAGGATGCTGTGGTCCTCCAACAATGGAAAGCAATTACAAAATAACTCTTTTGTATTAAAGAAAGAAGAAAAAAGCAAAATACAGTAATTTTTCATGCCGTGTGAGACTAAGAAATGGGTGGTACAAAACATCCACCATTTAAAGCAGGCACCTGCCACTTGGTAAAAGCAACTGCAAAGGGAATGTCTCTCACTGGAGGTCACTACACTCTGAAAGGTACAGTGCTTGAATCAACATGATGTACATCCATTCAATATCCAGATAGCATGTCACAATATTTAAAGCAAGATGATGAGATTTTCTCAGCCACATGAATTTGCTGGTTCAGCAGTCATAATGACTAAAAACAGGGATGAAATAATTTTTAGTGCCTGCTTTGAAATAATAAAGCTACAAGGAGGCTGAATCTTGATTAAGAGACTGGCAGGCACCTGTACCTTGAATGACTAGTGTGATGCACTATTTCCTGTCATCCTGCTCAGTGAACCAAGGTGAATGCTATCAAAAATGGTCTCTTGCGTGGAGAGTTTATAGCATGATAATTGTAGGAAATGAACACAAATTAAAGTTTTTAAAAGACAGATCCACTATAGGTCATTGCAACTAGCATGTTGCTTAAGATTGTTGCTTGCTTGCTGTTCTATGAACAGAAACACCCATGGTAGAATGAAAAAGTGGGGTCTAAATCTTCTATACTCAAGAAAAAGGGAAAAAAAACAAACCTCAGAGAAAGAAAATAACCACGCCACAACATGCAGAGTGCATTAAATTCTCTACAGAAGATACATGGATGGTTGTACACTTTGGCCCTAATTACAATCTCATTACATGTTTTAACCCAGCTTAGTAGATTTCATTTTGGTTTTCCAACTTTACAGCAGTACTTTGAGAAGAAGAAAGATGTAAGTGAAAAGGTGGCATCCGAGAAATTCTAGGAATGTTTAGCTGGTATGGCTAATCAAAAACGGAAGCAGCTCATCAGCAGATAGTTTCAAAAAAAAAGAGGTTTTTTGTATTTAGGGTTTTTTACCAAACTTATATAATTTTGGTTTCAAAGACACTTTAAGAAACCCACCCTTCATCCTATTATAGCAGCATTCATTAATCACTGCTATAGAATCAGAAAGATAAAATCATTATATTACTTAGTGAGTGAAAGATTCAAAGCAAAAAAAAGATAAATCTCCCTTCCCATCTGGCAAATTCTAAGTCAAATATTTATTTTTCCACTTAAAAAAATTAGAGTGCTTTAGACCCAAATTAAAGCCAAATTACTTCCCGTAAAGTAAAAATAACCATTGTAGAATTCCAAATTTGGACTAAGCTCCAAGATTTTCAGGGTTTCTGTTTAAGATTTTTACAGTACAAATTGAGCTGCATATTCTCTGTGGGTCTATTTTAAGAGACCCAGTAGAAATTAAGTCTCAGCAAAACAAAGTGTGCAATCAGAGAAGCAATAAATGAGCACTCTGGGAACATATAAGCAGGTGAGAGTCAGTTGGAGAGATTGATATGATGAACAGATCAGGCAGTGAGGATTTTTAAACAGTTTGACTGAGCAATTAACATGAGACTTCTGACTAGAATAGCACGTGTAGTAACATATTACTGACCCCTCAATGAATTCATTCAATTGTACCTGGTTGAACAATTGGATTTTAACTTCATTTGCCTGTTTTTTTGTGTGTTTGTTTGTTTGTTTGTTTGTTTTTAATTGGAGTAAGTGAATAAGTAACACCACAGAATTACCCTCAAATTTTGCAGGTTTTCAGAACAATCTTCCAGATTGCCCACAAGGACTGTAGCCCCAAAAGGCAGGCTCTAACCTCACTGCTGAGCCACAACAACCCACCTCACCCCCTGGAGCCCCACAGGTACTCCTGTGGGACTACCTGAGTATCACCTGCTAAGCTGGGTCTGTTCAGGTGTCTCAGTGTAAACTGGAGAAAGCTGAAATAGGTCACCTCTGAAATCAGATTGTGATAAAGTATAGGTTTTTTGCTTCTGAAATCAGAAAATCACAGCAAAAATACTTGAGATGTTAATTACCTTAATAATCTATTTTTGTTTGAATTTTGCTTGATTACAGTGGGGGAAGGGCAGGATCAGAATTAAATACATTTCTTACAGGCATTAGTTTGAAAGCATGGTTATAACCCCTGGTATGGTATCTACAAAGATGGAACAAGGTGTGTTATGAAAAGGTTATTCAAAAATTTATTTTTCCAAAGAAAGCCTTCAGCTCATGGGCTAAGGTCCCTCCTTTCCTCACCCCAGACATGGAAAATGTTTTATTGTTAAATTTAACTTGACCCCCATTTGCTTGGAGCTCCATTACAACCAGCTCTGGATCCAGTACCTGACACATATCAGAGAACCACTGGAAAAGTACTGCAGGCTGCTTTTGATGTTTCTGAAACCAGAACAAGCCCTACAGCTGCATGACCTTTTTTCAAGAAAAGAAATTTTTCTACAGCTGGAGGACCACCCCCTCTCTACCTTCCTGAGATAAAAAAACCCTTATTCTCCAGAGGAATAGCCACTGCTGCCAGGTTTGTAGTGGAAGCATGTCCAGCTTTTGAGAAGTTGGCCCTTCATACAAGAGCTACTGCTGCCTCTGGAGTATGCTGAACCAGAGAATACCAAAAAAGCTGGAACTCATGAGAAAGATTTTTTTTTTAAGGGAAAGGTTGCCAGTTTCTCAGCTACTCCCCCAGGAAAATATGATTAACTCATCTGCAATGAGAGCACTTATACACACTCAATTTATTTGCAGCTCGTGTGCAAGCTCCTACCATCTCTGTGTCCCTGTCCCAACCTGTTGACTTGCATGGAACAAAAGGCTGGCCCTGGAAGAGTTTTCCTAATTAGCATTCCATGACTAATGCAAAAATTAAGGGAGATAATTGTGTTAGCTATACTTCTGGGAAAAAGCTTTTATGAGATAGATCTGACAAAGTGAGTGAAAATCCCAAATGTCCAAATGCTCTAAGAGTTTAAGAAAAGCTGAAAAGTTGTTGCAGCTCTGGTTTCAGAGAAGGGAGGTGGGAGGACTTTTGTTCTCATCCCCAGGCTTCACCCTTCTCTGCTCTTCACAACTCAGTCTCTCTGGTGTAAAAGTGGAAGAGTAGAGCTGCTGTGCACTAATACAGCCTAGAAAATTCACCCCACATGGTGTGTTATTCTAAAATGTTGAGGAAATCCATTCCCCTTCTTCCCAACAACCAACATTTCTGTATTAAAACATGAACCTTGCTATGTATGTGTTGAAGCAATCTCTTGTATCTTAAATTGCTTTGTATCAATTGAATCATTATACCCACCTGTTCCTATCTTTGCCCCACCAGCTCATGAAAGTTGCTGTGGTTGGGCACAAGCAAGACAAAGTGTTTTTGTACTTATCCTGTGTGAAGACATAAGCACAGCTAGGCCTCTGACTGAGAATTAATATGCAGCTCCTCTATTCCTTACAATTTTTTTTAACTGCTTAACAAAGGACATCTGCTCTTCCCACTGAAAGTCACCATCAGCTCCATAAAACCAGAGAAGGTGCTTGTGCTAAAGACAAAAAATGGGTTATAAGAGCTCAGAGATGCTCAACGCTTTTCATCGTTTCATCTCACAAATCTCAACAAACTTGAGAATCTAGGGGAACATTTTGTTTCTCAAAACAGTGACAGTTAAAAATGCCATTAGTTGGTAGCTTAAACTTGACAGATCATCTTAAAGAGCCAAAAAATTATTTCCCAGTCAGACAAGTTTTTTTTCTCAAATAGCCAAAAAGAACAGATGAGACAGAATGAGGAGAAAATATTCAGTATTTGAACTATACTGGTACACTATCAGCAAGATAATCAATAGTCAGATTGACTCAGAGCAACTTTAGTTGAAAAAATTTTTCTTTGGTAGAAATCAAACTGGCTAAAAATTATTGTGGATCTGTGGTAAGGCAAGACTGTTGGGGTTTGCTTGTTTTAAGGTAAATCAGTATTTAATGGACTCTGTATTACTCTTTTGTTGCTGTAGGTTATTTAGTTTGATTTTGTGTTTTGGTGAGATTGTATTAAGCAACACAAATAGCAAAGAAAAGACTTCTGATTTTCTATGAATTAGAATGATGGTTGGTCCAGTCATGATTTCTTCTCACACTGTTACTCAGGAAAGGAGCTCTTGCTATTCCTGTCCCTTGCACATTCATTTCTCCTTGGTGGTACCAAATAATTTGAGGCCATTTAGAGATCAGCAAAAATAGAATATTTTATCCTACTTGAGAGTGACAATTACAGAGAAGAGGAACACTTTACAAAGGGCAAATTAGCTTACCGTCATCTGTGGTTCTACTGAAAACAGATTGTAAAGCAAGTCACATTGGTTTAGATCAAAAGAGATGGAGAAGATGCATTTTTGGGAAAGAAAGAATTAGCAATCATAGGTAGGACCTACAATATACAGTTAGTTCAAAAGAGTTCAATGAACATCTCATCCACACTGAAATACTTTATAAAGAGAAAAAAAATAGCTATATTGGACAAATTCAGCACTTGTACAGAGCACAAATAGTTTAATCAATAGCACATATCTTCTCTCTAGAAAGGATCAATATAGTTTAATGCAGAAGGAAAAGGAAAAAAAGACAAAACTTTTGCAAGAAAACTAGGTGGGCAGGTAGTAGAACAAAGCTGAAACTTCACAGCAGAGCGGTTGTGGCCTTTACTGTCCTGGTGGCAGAAGGCATGAGAAGCCTTCTCTCTGTACAATGTTCTCTACCACTCAGAGAAGCAAATGGATTTTGAATAGTAAAGCCATCTAAATTGCACAATTATATGAAAATAGTTTTAAGAAAGAATCAAACCTCTTTAGCACGTACCCCAAAACCAGATTTTTAAAGTCTCTCAAACCTTCCCTGAAATTCATCTTCTGCATTTAATAAATACCTAAATAAATAAATAAATAAATAAATAAATAAATAAATAAATAAATAAATATGTGCACATGGATTTGGGATTAACAGGCAGTCACTTATTCACTTTGGCTGTATATGCAGCAGACATCAGCTTTAAGAGCAAATATGAGAACATTTGTAGCCATAACACCAAGTGTTTGCATTAAAGTATAAAGTAATAAAGCCTTTCAAGCTACTAAAGTCCCAGCACTTGGGATTTTGTACTTAAATGTACCAAGTAATGCGGAATCACATCTCCCTTTGTTACTTGATCTCACACTAAAAAGCCCTGTATTCAGGCCAGACCCAAACTTTATACTCAACACTTTTTGAAAATTACTGTGAGGCTAATGATCAGAAAGAGCAAAGGCTCTTCTGATTGTGAGAGGCCTCCCATGCTTTATCAATACCTTCCAGGGCTCAGGATCACCATGGGCTGTGCGCTAGCAGCAGGTACTGCCTTACTTACAGGGCTAGAGGACACAGCGATGGAAATTCCCAGAACACTCCCTCATGGACTTATTTGCAATCAACAGATGAGTCAGTGGCAAAGATCCCACATTTTTTCAGCATACTTTTGAATTGTGTTGTTTCAGTAGCTTTTAAATATAAGTGTTTCACACACTTTCTGCTGTCACATAGTCTTTAATAACATCTGAAAATATTTCTCAAGGCAAGTTCAGGGCTCTACAACTTGGAACAGGCGCTCCAATCCAACATGCTTTTCTCCTGAACATGTCACAGGGCAACTGGTCACAGTTTGACAATAATACACCCATCAGAACAAAACTGTCAGACAAATCAAAGGTAACTCTACGTATAAATTACACACTACTTAATCACATTTCATTTCCCAAATTATTCCCCTTCCAGGAAAGCTCTGAAGCTTCTCACAGTTTACCTTGTTCATTAGCCTCAAAGCTAAACCCCCTAATAAAGAGCTATAAAACCTAGACTTTTATCTAGACTAATAAAAAAGTCAGGTGCTAAAGCACCCAATTTCATTCTTTATTTATTGTAAAAAAAAGAATAAGTCTAATTCAAATTTTTAAGTCCCATTTTCCTACCTCTCTGAAGTTATCTTTTTCCTTCTAAGACTATACACTTTACTTTTACATGAGTCTTACATGAAGCAATAAAACAAGCACATTTGAAATCAACTTTACAGTGAACTTGAATCAACAGAACACTTTAATTTTTAACAGATTGACCCTAATTTACATCAGTCAGAGATCCGGTACTTTGAAACCCGAATTCCAAACCAACCAAAAAAAAGCCATCATCAACATCCCTCTGGAAGCTTCTGGCATCTACATTATGGGAAGAAATTCCACCACTCTTCTTCCTTCAGGATCAAACAAGTTTGCAGTGCTCCTATACTCTGCTCTATACTACAAAAAACTGTCTCTTCAGCAGAGCCAGATCTCTCACGTACACCTGTAAAGTCACAGCCATACAGTAGAGCTAAAGAAACCATCACTAAAACAGAAACTGCAAATCTATACTGTTCTACTTGAGTATGTGGATTTGTTTGCCTGTTTAAAATAAGAAAGTGCTTAGGAAAGGAAATGAGAAATATCTTTTTCATCATATTCTACTTCTTTCTCCTCAGCTGCCAAAAATCAGTGCTGCTCTACTAACTGGCATTTGACCTGCTTTGACTTATACCACCTCACTCTCGGTGCTGAATGTAAACTCATGTCTAGAGGCCAAATGCTCAGCTGGATTATATCAGCACATTCCCTTCTTTGAAGCGCATGTGGCACATGGATTTACAAGAGCTGTAGCTCTAGTCTTGAATTGTTTGTTTGAGTTTTTAATTTGGAGTAACCTACCAGGTAAAAAGAATGATAAAACTGGCAAGAATATAGTTTGTAAAGCTATGTATTTGACTCCATGTTAGTCTCTGATTATTATGCTTTTGAGGTACAGATACATAAATATATGAACAAATTTCTATTTGATAGTCCATAAAAACATTTTTCAGCAGAATGGTCAATGTGGTGAAATAAACATACAAATGTTAGGGTTTGCTTATGCCTGGAGTTTAGTTTCAGAATTCACTCTCCCATTTCTGCCGGGATTTTTTCATGGCACTTAGAATTTGTAGAATGGATGCAAAAGATATATATATTGTTGCTGTAATACAGTCAATTTTTGCCTAGCTAGATCCAAGTTTACTGACATATTTTCAGCTTAGAAAGTCTGTTTTAATTATCAAAGCCAAAATTGTTAACCTTGGCAGCCTAAAGTCAAGCCCCAAGATCTATAATTAGGCACTCAAATAAATGGCCTGCTTTACAAAGACAGTGAAGACCTGTAAACTTAAAAATAAGTCAGCACGCAGGACTTCTGAAAATCACATCACTTGCTTAGCTGCACAGATATGCAGTTACTCACATTTGAAGGAAATGCCTTCATTTGTATGACTCTGGAACAAAAGAGCCTTGTGGTGCCCTAGGAAGAACACATAGTACACACCTTTTGAGAATTGTAATTCCTTTTGCAAGTCCTTTTACAAAAGCAATAACCCTCCTAATTAAATGTACCATTGATTCCTTTCATCTAGATTGAATACAATCCAACTAGTGAATTGACTAATAATGTGTTCAAAAGACCCCAGTGTTTTGACTCACTTCCTTCTCATTTCAGCATCGTATAAATTTCAGGCATTGTCTCCATGGTGGTTGTTTGTGTGGTTGAACAGATCATCTTGATTTGATCTGTACAATAACAATGTTAATTGAAGTCCTGAGATCTGTGTAAGTCATATCAATTACCAAATGACCTTCTGTCATTCTTACTTCCCATGCTACCAAAACATCTAGTAAAATCTTTAAAGGCAAGCAATGTTTGTTAGAAAAGTTTATCAGTCTAGGACTGTGATAAAGGATGCTATTTCTAGGATCAGTTGCAATATACTTGCTACTGCTCCACTCATTACTAAGCCCATGGTCCAGAGAGGCAAGACATGCCTCTGACTGATCCTAACACATTCCTGATCAGTTTATTTGCAATACAGCTGTTTGCAAGAAATAAAAGTGGCTCAGCCAGACTTGCACTGATGGTATTTCAAAAGTGCTCTGTAACTGCTGCAAGGATTTCATAACTTCATTTTAGGCGCTGAACACTTGGGCAACTGAAGTGAGCTAAGCAAGCAATGGCAAGGAGTCCACCTAGAATAATACCAGCTTTCCTTTCCACTTTGGACAGATAGTGCGTTTCAGAACGCAAGCAATGTTGTCTTGGTTTTGCAAAGATATGACACCTAAAAAGTAACCAAACTAAGATTTATTTGCTCTCCCAATACTGTGAGCAAATATGCTAGCATGTAGCATCCACTCCAATGTGTGGAGTGCAAGGAACCACATAACAGAAGGTATGTACAGTCTCCTTGGCCTAAGTCTACAGGAAGAATTATTCAGAAGATATTTTTTATATTCTGGAGTACAGCTATAGACTCCATGGCAATGAAACACTGAGTTATGTGTATGTATATGTATGATCCTGTGTTATTGGGGTTCCTGAGAAGTTTCATCAGGAGCCAGATTACATGCTTTATTATACAATTTTATTATATTATACTGATTATACTACGTGCCCAATAAAGGCCAAACTAATAGGCTCTGCCTGTGCAGAGACAGAATTTCTTTATAATACTTAATTATGGCACCCTTTCAAATGTAAAATTTACTTGCAATTTGAATCACATAAAGAGCACCAGCTTGAACTGTAAAAGGAATGCAAAATCCATTTTCTTCCCCAAAGCTGGAATGTCCATATTTTCTTTTTCTTACCATGAATTGACTGCATTGTTATGAGTTTAAGCAAACAGGGAAAGCAATAATGTTTGGTTGTTGATTCCCTGAAGTATCAAAAAGGAATTACAGGATTTTGGTCTTACAAAGACCAAATCCCTTACAACTTTTCAGTGTTGTTCGTGCAGCATCTCATTTTGCCTGTTAGCTGCATGGTAGTCCATCATGTAAATATTTGAAAACTATGAAGCAGGAAAAACAAAAAATTGTAAATACCAGACTCAAGAAATGGCTAAAATGCAGACCATGCTGGACTATAGCATGCCTAGCACAGCAAAGGAGAACTTAAAGCTGACTTAGTAGTGCATATGCCCCCGAAAAGTTTACCTCACAGAAAATAAGATCCCCTCTGTTGTAACCCCATTAAGTTCCACTCAGTTGCATTGAGCTGAGTATGTGTGCACAGATGTAAGTAAAAGCATTTGGTTTATGTCATCATTATTGCTCCATCTGTTATTAAAGCCTTCTATTTTTATTGAAAGTGTGTGTTTCAAATGAGATTAATTTTATTAAGTCCTAATTTAATTGGCAGCCTCAGTTTGTGAGTAGCCCAAGACACGGAAACTGGTGGTGTGAGAAGTCAGGGCTGATATTCACTGGCAGAGAATTATGGAAGGAGCTTTTTTATGGCCAAAGCCATATAGTATTATAATTCAGTTTTATGAGTAAAGGTTATCAATTCCTACAATTTCTTAGAGATCCATTTCCCAAGAGTCAGGCCAAGACTTAGACACATAGGCAAATAATGATAGAAATAAAAGAGAAAAATGGCCTATAGCTCTCTTTTAGTCTCCTCATTTTCCTGGAAATATGGAAGTTTAACAGGTCTGACTTTCTCTACTGATGCCTTAAGAGGCCATCTAAAAACAGAAATTGGACAAGAAAAAGGGAATAAAGGTGGGTATTTATTTGAAAGGCCCTCAAAGGTACACCCTGGCGTGCCAGAGGCTGCTGCCAAAATGGACCCCAAGATGGGTGACAGGTCACGAGTTCTTCACACCTTTATAGGTTTGGTTCATTTGCATATCAGGGTTAATTCTGCAATTAAAGCTTCAGTTTAATGATGCAATTCCCCTCAGCTTGCCCCCCTTTAGAGGCTTTTTGGTTTATACTTTTTGGGCCTAGGACGGTCTGTGGGTCCTTGGACAGCAGGCCCAGGTTTGTTATCTCTACCCAGCATGAGAGAGCAGAAATTAACAGGCTACAAGAAATTTCAGAGTTACACATTAGGAAGTACAGGGTTTGAAAAATATAAAAGTTAAAACCTAAGGCATCACTATTCTAACTAAACAGAGGAAAGAGCAGTAAAATCTTAGGTCATTCAGATATGAAAACAAAGGATAAAGTATGGAAAATGCAGAGGATCATTCACTTGTTTATCTTCTGTCAGAAAAAGACTGGCATTTCTAATATCTGCAAGATATTTGAACTTTGAATGGGAAGTTTCATAGCTAATTAACTGTATTTCTAGCACTTCCATAGAAAGCCTAATCAAATAGTTATTACAGGACTTCTCAAGCAGTAAGAAGTGATAGCTTCCAAGTCCAGTCCACCAATGAGTCAGGTAAATGCCACCTTCCACTTGCAGCTTGGAACTATTCATTACAAGGAATTACAAGTTTCTCAATTAACTGAAATTAATATGGAGTAGGATGCTTCAGAGAACCTGGTACAAGTCACTCTGCCTTGAGAAAAGTCAGAGAACCTGGTACAAGTCACTCTGCCTTGAGAAAAGTGACCTTTTTACTGCACTTTGTGACTAAGCAAAGTCCAGTGAAAATTTGCACTTACTTGAATGGCATTATCTTCTTTTATCTGCTGCTAGACTTCAAAACTGTACTGACCTAACTCAGCTCAAAATTGGGTTCATAATTGAAAACTTTCCTCAGTTATATTATTTTGCCCCTGCTGTAACCATCGTGCACAAAAAAAATACATGAAACATATATATGCAAAATTCTTTGGGGTGAATTGCATCATGGATGCAATGAAGAAAACATGTAATGCAGAGCTATATCACTTTAAAAATTAAGAAACAGCACACATTTGTTTGCTTGTTAGACTGTACCACTAGATTCCCATATTTTCAAGTGACTCCACAGTTTCATCCCAATCTCAGCAATTATTCATATCATAGAATGTTTGAAAATGTAGACGGTTCTATTCAACTAAATGTTTCCATTTTTCAAGTTTCTCACATATTTCCTGACAAAATCACATCGGAATGAAAGAATAAAAACCATGTTTCATTGGCCCCATGACATAAGTGTTCTCAGTCAGAAAGTATAGGTACTTTTTAATGATATTATAACAATAAAATAAGACATGTCACTTTTCCTGTTGTAATTGCTAATAAGACATATCTGTGCCTATTGTTTGAGACACAATTTAACCTTTGGTATTGACAGTATTCATCTGGCACTAACGGAAAGATGTGAGCACAATGAAATCTCCTGGATAGGCTGAAAAACTGATTGCATGGATAATTCCACTAAAAAATAACTACCTGTCTATTGGAGAGGAATCTTTTTGCTATTTGCTGAGCTTTTAACAATTTAGCAGTACAATAAGCTTTTTAGATAACCTGAAATACCTGCAGGTGACATTAATACATGCTAATTTAAATATTCAAATTCATTCAATTGAAAAAGAGACGTGCATGCATACAGAATGATATCCCAAGAAGCTAAATATGTGTATCTTGCATTCATGTATATAATTACAATACACACCAACTAAGTTCTGCTGTCCATTTGCCTTTCTGATAGCACTTTCTGCCCTACACAAGCTGGGAGGTATCTCAATGGGAAAGGAAAGCCTAACCTTATTCTCATTATCTTCACTCACTATACTCCCTCAGTGAAGATGAAAAATCCACTGATACAATTTACCACAGTGAGGATGGAGCTCTTCCCCCAGAAGATGACTATACTACCTAGAAAAAAGATGAAGACAGTAAAATCCTTCCAAGTTCAAGGAAGGTAGTGTCAAGTAGACAGCTGCATCCACTGCTAACAGATATCACATAACCACTGCTGGACAACCTTATCAAACTTGAAGGGAATGCAATTTACAGAAGTCTGACCCTCCCTGGAAACGCTGCTCAGAGCTACAACTGTAAGAACAAACTTTTGAACAAAGAAACTGCCTCAACAAATTTCTTTAAATGCTGCAAAAGGCAAAAACACAACCTAGAGAGGTGAGTGTTGAAAATTTGGTGGAGTATGTTGTATGCAATATTATTGGAATATTTGTTTGGAAGGAAGAGGAAGGAAGAGCGGTTATCTCTAGAGAATGCACTGTCAATGAATGCAAAAAACAGTCTCATTATAATTATAAAGGTGGAAGCCATCACTTCATCTCTTTCTTAATGGAATTGCCTCATAGAAAGATCTTTCCCTCAAACAGAGTTTACTCAGCAATTGAATAAATAACTCAGGTACTTTTTAATCCACATTTTTGCCCATAGAGTGCTGAGCACATTTTCCAAATTCAATGAATAACAAATTGTGATAGCTTCAAGATAAGCAAGTGCAATTAGTTTATCAATATAGTATTAGAAAAGCATCAAAAGGACAATTCACACACAGACTAGGCTGTACAGTTCTCTGCAGTGACAACATATTTTTATTTAAATATAAAACAATAATCCAATAGATTATTAGTTCCATCACCCTCTCCTCCTCTCTCTCTCTCTAGTCACATACACAGTCATCAAATAATACCTCTTAGAACATGGCAGTTCTCCTTGGAAAGTTCTGATTTAGAAATAATTTGTCTCTCAGGTAGTAGGAACTAAAAAAATAATTTCTATGTCTTTTAAAATCGATTTTTTCTCTTTAGAATGGTGCTGCAGTGTATAAAGAAATCTTTCATAACACATATATGAGATACTTATAAACTCCATTTGGTGTTAAAAGATGCAGTAGTTATGTCTCAGAAGAGATGGGCTGAATTGCTCTGGCATATCCCTGAAAAATCATGTTCTTATCCAGCTCAGTCTGAAGAAAAGCACACAGAGATAACAAAATTCTTTCTTTTAGAGAAAAAACTGTAGAAAATATCAGTTGTCAAGGTCAAACAAGTTCTTTCTTCATTTGGTGTCAATATGCAAATCTTTACATAATGAAGGTAAAGGAGGCTCCTACACTCCCTATGAAAGCAAAGAGGTATTGGCCTGATTTACTAGGCATTGATTGCAACTCTATTTTTATTAAACTCAGGATAATTTTTTATGTTTTCTAAACATACATTTCCATCCTGATTTCAATAATTCTCTCCTGTGTTTTTTGGGGCAATTCATTTTATACTATAGCCCACTGTGGGATCTGGATATCTTATTAAATTCTAAATTCCAGACACTATGGCTTAATATACAAGAGGAAGCTTTGTATATTAAGTACCTACAAAACAGAAAACAATGGACTGGGGTCTTTTAAAGGCTCAGAATCCATGGAAAAATACCTTTTGGTTGTCTCTTAAAATAAGATGTGGACATTTTCAAGTATATTAGTAGACATAATATAGATAAAATTAAAAGGTTTTGAAATAATAGAAATGTAACTATTTATGTCAATAATATTGTAATATCATCTCACTTCACACTCTGCTAAACTACTTTGTTTGGTCACAGTATGGAAACATGTACTTTGTATTATAGTTTATGAGAGTGAACATACAACTGAATAGTGTACTGTATTACCGTGTAGGTGAAATAAGAAAGCAGCAGCAGGCCTCAGGGAGATCTCATCAGTGTGTACAGATACCTAAAGGGTGTAAAGAACATGGAGCCAGGCTGCTTTCAGTGGCATCCAGTGACAGGACAAGAGGCAATGGAACAAAGTGAAACACAGACTGCTCCATCTAAAATTTCTGAAGTCTCTTCTGAAATTAATATCAGTGACTTCAATCTGTTTATTAGTGTTAGTGTCAGGTTCCAAGCCTGTGAACGCAGAGATATCAATCACATATAGGAATAATGACATTATCTGCAGGTCAGGGGAAAGTGCATTAATTACCAAGGCCTCCCACACATGGAAAGCACATTTAGCAAAGGCAGCACATCAACTCATTCTCCCACAGCCATTTATACTCCACCACTGACTGCATTTCAGGAGTAATTTCCATTACTGTAATAAGCATGCTACAGGACTTGCGAATAGAAACAGTTTGCAGTCTCCTTGCAACATTATCATATTAAATACAAAAGGCACGGAAGAGGTGCTGCAGAATGTTCCAGGATGCCTTAAAAAATACATAAGCAACAGTCATGACAAAAATTCAGTGGTATCCAAACCATAGACATGCCTTGTCTGAAGAGACCCTTCAAATTGTGACCCTTCAAATAGGTCATCAGAGTTCATACCTTGTTCCCTGACTACTTTATCATATTTAGCTTGTGCATAAATATCCTCATTCACAGTATGGGACCCCTCCCCTGGCTTCTTTACAACTTGCTTTTCTATTATTCCTATGCAAGAACATACACTAGGTTATTTTGACTATGAAGGTATAAGTCTATATTTTTAGCTTCCTTCTTCCAATGCCTGAATGCCTGCACAGGGATTTCTGAGGGTTATTTTATTAGTCATGCATGTTATTTATATCATTCTATGGCTCTCCCTGTGGTTTTCATACACTACAGTTTAAGACAGTCTGAAAAAATGGATGAACAGTTGGGGGAAAGTTTGCAATTTTCTGTCCGGTCTTTCTGTTTGATCATTGTCTGCTTTTCTTTCCTGGCAAATGAGCTGGCTAATTCTTTGCAGGCTGTGTTCCAGAAGCAGCTCTTGAGAAAGAGCCCCTGTGTCATATCCAGGAAGTCCTAATAAATCAGCATCTGCAAACTATAGCATGCAGAAGTGTGGCATGCATGGGCCTTTAAAAAAATGCATGAAAAAGAATAATTTAGCTGCCAAATCCCCAAGTCTCAACTAGTTGAAGTACTCTTGACTGGTACTCTTTTTGACTGTTAAGATCTTCACAAATTTTCCTTCATTTAACTGCTGTAAAATCCCTCAAGGAAACAGCATGGGTACCTTGGATATCTCTTGCCAAAGAGGTTCCTTGGAGGACAACAGCAGTATTAGAAGAAATTGAATATGCTACCACAAAATCTCCCCTTAAACTCTGAGCTGTTGCAAGCCCCATCAAGAGGTTATTGGCAAGAGTGCGGGAGTTCATACAGGGTGATGAGAGAAGCTGATTTTATTCTGTGAATACAGCCATTGACCATAACTAAATCTCAAGAAAAGAGAAAAAAGGCTCTATAGTTCATTGGAAGATTTATGTTAAGATAGAGCAAAAGCTAATGGAGACACAAAAAACCCTGGAGATCAATTCAGAATTCATTGACTTTAATAGCTACTAAAGAGTTTAGAACCAGACAACATGATTAAGTGATTTTCTGAAACCACTCTTATGCCCCATGATTTTATATTTTGCTTAGAACCCACATACTAAGATGAAAAAATTTTTACTTATCTCCTAGAAAAAGACCCAAATTTTAACTGGAGAGAGTACATGAAGAATTCACTTGGATTTTTTTTCCATGGTGATTAGTCATCTTCATTGTAAAAATATTGTGACTTAATTCCACTGGGGACTGTCTTGGATTTAAAACTAGCCATGTACTTATTTTTAATCTTTTCTCTAGCAGATGAAGAATTGAGGAGTCAGCAGTGCTTTGTCCCATGGGTATCTAAATGTTTATGTGCTGCAATCAAGTTTCTTCAGTCTTGTTCACCTCAGTGAGAGATGAAGCCTGACTCAAAGGGATTGGGCAGCCCTTTCGGTTTATGGAACAGCTGGACCATGGTGTTAGACACAAGTAGGTGACAATGTTACAGTTTTATTTCACATGGTAGGCCATTAACATGAGAGTTGAACACAGTAACGATAAATAGATGACTCATGGGCTGAAGAGAAGAAGGAAGAAAATAAAAAGGATAATTAAATCTCAGTGGGTGAATAGAAACAAATGAAAAGAAGGAAGGAGAATGAAAAACATGCTGCATTACCCGAAACATATATTAAGTTTCCAAGTTCTTTAGTTCACTTCAAGAAGAATAATTTGTCTTCAGGAGAAAAAAACTCAACTTTTTAAATTTCTACCTTGTTTCCTTGTTATAGCAGAATTCCCTTCAAAGAAGCACAAGTTCCGGATTAGAAACTACTTTTTGATTCAAGACAGTGTTACAAGGAATGGATTACTGGCACCTCATTAATAGTAATTATTAGTTTCTGAAGAGGTCTATCCGGGCTCTCTATTTATTATGATATAAGTTAATAAACTGGACACTTCTTCCAGCCTTCCTCAGCTATTGCTGCCAGAAACAAGAGAAACACTCTTCAAATGCCACTGTCCTCTAAATGAGACGTGCTTTACTTCCCATGGTTATGCACCTGAGCAACATCAATAACACCATCAGCAATACAAAAAAGTGCATGGAAGTACAAGACTATTTGTCCTTCTCCTTCTCCTTCTCATTGTCCTTCTCTTCTCCTTGACCCTCTTCTTCTCCATTTTCTTCTTTCTTCTTTGTTCTTCTAAACTTTTCAGGTTTTGAAATCCGGTGATTTGCATGCACATGTAGATTATTAGAAAAACACATTGTGGGACATAGGTCTAGTCAGAGATCACTTCTGTGCCTTAAATGTGAACAAATGTTCAGCATTACCTCAAATCTGAGTCCAAAAGATTACTGAAAAGATTATTTTACAGGGAGATGCTAAAAAGGTTCTTTACAACAGTAGATTCACTCTGTCTTTTTAAAGGGTAGTTGCTTACATAGTTACAGACAATTACCCTCATAATTTCCTACTCTGTTCTGCTGGCCAGAATGATTCTAGTGCTGAAGCTATGCAGATTCACTAGTGAGATGCTGTATGTTTTATGCATCCAACTATAGGGTTATATGCATGTAAATGTGTGGATATGTCTTAAGGTAATCAAAGGGAAATAGTCAAAATTGTGCCTGAAGTACAGTAATCAAGTAGTACACATGCAGACAGATGTATCAACTTTTTCTAGATATGGTTGAATACCAGATTATACACCTTAACCCTGAAGATTCAGTCCTAGCATAAAATGTATCTCAGACTGAATATTTATTTCATATAAGCACAATAATAAAACAAGGAGATTAAAGAAGAAATAAGTCACCATTGCAAGGCAAAGGAATGTGGCTATTTTTGCTCCCAATAAGCCAAAGATAAACATTCCTGAAATGCAAGAGAAGCAAAAACCTGAGGGAGCACTGAGATTCAGCAAAATACACTCATTAAAAAATATTCTCTCTTGGTGCAATAACGAGTTTAATAACATATATAAAATCAGGTGGGTCATCTGGAGGCATTTGTTTTCCAAACAGCATAAACCAAGTCTGCATATAAAAAAGCAACTATTCTGAGAAAGCTGTCTGCATCCATTTGCATTTCCTTTAAAGGGGACACAAAATCCTGAAGGTGATTCTTTTAAGTTTTTATGTTACAAGTTGCAAACCACTTAGAGGAAATGAAGCACCTGAGTCCCACTCAATAGCAAGTGGAACACTAATTCTTTAGCCCCTCTATAATAACCAGTCTTAAAATCTTGATGTTTGAAGAAATTATCCTTTGAAGGCTGTTATTGTCATCCTGTTCAATGTCATTATCGATTGTATTTATTCTTACCCTGGAAGTACCTTCAAGTGGAAATTTGATAGACTTGTTGAAACACAAGTTTTGCAGCTGCTTCCTGAGGAATTCACATTTTATAATTATTTGCAATAAAATGGTGCAAATGATGTACAAAACTTATGTACCATCATTTGATATCTACTTTTAGGAGTTATAGGACTTTGGTTAAATTCTACATCAGGAATATCTGTTCAATATTAACCTAAAGTGAGTCCTGGTTAAATGGTGAGGAACTTGGCCCTTCCTCCTTACATTCCATAATCTACAGCACTCAGGTTGTCTCAGAGAACACTTCATTAAAATAAATCTCATCTTTTGCCACTATCTTTTCATTTACCTCATGGTGAGAGAAAAGTGCTGCCAAATAGCTTACTGAGTTTTGATCCATTTTCTCCCTGATATGGCTTAATTTAACATATCCCTTTAACATATCGTCTTTTTCTTAACACCATCTTGTAAATGATCCTTTTTGAGTTTTTTTGGTTTTACTTTTTCCTGTACCGTTTTGATGCATAGTGTGAAGTCATCCATCACAAGCTGGAAGCAATGTGCCTGTTAATGTAAAGCCTACTGCTTCCAGCTCAGTGAGCACATCACACATCTTCTTGAGTGTGCCCACAGCACTTCCACCGTTGGCTGTTTCCACTGGATCTGGCTCATCCCTGGCTGGAACAGCTCTCTGACATACACCCAAGACCAGCTTGGGGAGCAACCCCACTGCATGGCAGAGCTTCCTTATTTACCTGCTGCAGGTGAACTGTTTCCATTTCTAGATAATTTCCATTTTTTCTCACCTGCTCACATTATTTACCAACTTTATCTTTTATTAGAAGTTATTAGTATCTACTGACTTTGTAACTATCTCCCTTCTACTGTATTAGCTACCCAGAAAACAGCATTAAAAAAGTCTGAATATTCTACAAAGCACAAAAATATTCCCACATACCTCAACTACATACTTTGTAAATACTTTATTTTTACTTTATCAAATAACAATAATGTTCCTGTCTTTTATGTTCCTATGCAATCCTCTCCAGCAGTGGTTTCAAAAAGTGGCCTTCCATTAATTGTGAACTCATTTAATGGCAGGTGCAACCAATGGCATAAAGACATTAATCTATCTGACTACACTCACAGGAGTCATTTAGTCTGAATGCTCCCCACTAATCACAAAATCAATAATCACCTTCTTTTAACAAGTTCTTCTGCATATGGAAGCTCTTTAATAACTTCCTCTATTTCATGTATCATTTCTCTATGACTATTCAGAGTTTGTCCAAAAGATGAGATCAGCTTTTATCTATTCTACAAAAGCTACACTAAAACAAGTTTTTTGCATCATTCCAGTGGGCCATAATAGTTTTTCCTTTTTTCTGCCAAGAATCTCAGAACCTGTTCAAATGTGCTGAAAAGTCCACATCTTATGTCAGATGATGACTCAGTGGGGGTTATTTGAAAAGACATTTTGGAGAAGAGCAAATCCTTGAAGATCCATTTTAACAACATTTGTAGTGTCTGTCCATGTCAGACACAGTGTCCTCACCTCTTACTCACTGTCACATGGGATGTTAACTGAAATGTTAACACAGTGATGGCCTGACTGGCCTCAAAAGTAAACTTCTGAATCCACAGTGTTTGAGAGCATCCAAAATTAGGCAAGAGGAGTTCACCCATCCTAACTAAATGGCAGCAGAATCGGTGTTATTTTTGAATGAGAAAGACAGCTACCTTTCAACTTAAACTGAATTTGAAAACTACTTTCTTACCCTTTTCATAACAATTTTTCATGTCATCTCCTTATTATCCAATATTCTGAGTGGTTTTTTTCTATATTTTTGCAGTTACTGTTCAGTAAGTGTAATCTTTGAAATGAAGTAGAATCTTTCAGTATCACTGTATTAAGGGAAATAATAATAGCCTATTGACTGCAGTTTAGTCAATGATCCATTCATTATTCTGTCTTAAAGTCTTCTGAAGTTTGTAAAATAATGTATTTAATTATCTTAAAAGTCAACATAAGCACAAATTAGGAACTGCAATGAACCAAACTGGCTAAGATAACTAATGCAGTTGTGGAAACAGGGTATCAAGCTATTCATCCCACATTTTCCTAGCCACCTTTCCTAGGCTAATAGTCTGTACAAAGAATCAGATATAATCCCACAGTAAAGTATTTGTTCCTCTAGATATCCTTAGCTTCATTTTACACAGAGATGAAACAGGGTAATAGCTGTCTAAAGTGCCACTGTTAACATTTAAAAGGTAAGACACGATACCTCATATACTTGTTAGGTGGAGTAGTTTTGTTGCATACTTCACTTTAAATGTCAGGCACTCTGATCAGATGATAGAAGAGACAGACTGCGCATGAAAGTTTGGGTTTTAATTGGATCATGCACTCCTATAACACAGTTCAGTTAATTCCCATGCCATATTCCAATCCGGACATTTTAGTTCAGTGTAATTCTTTTTCTGAGAGTGCAAGAACACAAGAGAATTAAAAAATCAAACTAATGAAAAAGTTATGGAGTAAAGAATCAAGACTCAAATCTTCATTCTCCCCTCAGAATTTGATTTGGAAGGGCTTCCAGCATCACCATCCCACATGAACTACTGAGAAGTCAGTTTGGATACAACAGCTTGAACTTAGATGGAAGGTGGATGCCTTGTTCATTTAGTAGTCTCTGGTAGATGCAGACTGGCAGAGAAAAACATGTACAACTGACTTTTCACCTCACCTCAGGAAGAACATCTCTCACCAACAGCCATGCATTTCTGTGCCTCCCGCAGTCAACTGATTCAGACTAAAACATTCACTTGGCTTTCAGACAAAAATGGGGAAGGCAGAGTGTTCAAACACAGCATGGTCCTAAGCATTCCCCAGTGAGGCAGACACTGAAGCTCCCTTTCATGTTCCTGCCTTTTTAAAAAGCAACATGTAAACAACAGTCCTGACTCATTCCAAAATCTCAGGACTGCATTAGTTCATCCAAAAATAGCTATAACTAATACTTATCTCACTTAAATTGTGAGATTTCTTTTGTACTTGAAATTATGTCTTTTAGCCATCAAAGCTTTTTAAAAAGATACTCACTAAAATTCCTGTCTTCCTTTTTCACACAGAACCAAATTATTTCTTTCTCCCTCATCCATCCTGGCCAAAGCAAAGGCAATGAATCCGTAGTACATTTTTACTCACGTACGTTATTCCTTCAAGAGTCTAGAATATTTATCTCTGGGTTAACTATATCTTCAGAATAACTTGGATCAATTTTTCAAATTTCATTTTTCTCAAGAGAGGAAGGTCACTGTCTTGCAGAGTAGTTATATAAATATGAAGTTATAAAATTATTGTTTTAAGCATGTTTGATTGTTGTTTCTAAACTGGCCATGAATAATGTTTTGATTCCAGGTATTTATCTTCTATAGCAGTGCTGTATTTGATACAATAACTATCCTTCAAGACAACAAGCCAGCATGTACAAACACTTATTCTGACCACATATGAAAAGTTTTTCATCTACTGTCACAAACTTGAGAGGTTTTGTTCACCTGTGTGCCTAAGAAAGCCATGTCCTACTCAGCCATACAGGTTTTTTTATGCATCTGCAAAAGAGCAGTAGCCCATGGCCCCAAGTTTCAGAAATGTTTCTAACAGCCTTTGTAACATCCTATCATGCTTTTCAAGAGAATGTAAGTGCTTTTAAATGCTGTTGTGTTTTTACATGTCCTTATGTTTCCTTCATTTCTAATGGCAGACTTCATCAAACCATATGCCCTTTCCCAAAATATGTTTTTGACTACTTTACAGGCAACAAACCAGCGCTGATATTTTGGGCCATGTATCTGCCACATACTTTCAACCTATTTCAACTCTGCTTAACAAGACTGTTCTGTTCAATACCACCAAATGCAGGTTAAGCTCCACCAAAATAAAACAAAATCAGACTCAGTTATTCTAGCTAGCATATCTTTATTTTCACTTGGTTTTTAACTTTATTTTATTCTCCTCTGGAAATTAGTATCTACTAGAGGATTTCTTCCCACAGCAAAGGAATAGCATTCCTAGGTAAAACAAAAAGTCTAGAACCTCAGGAGCATTAGCAGTGTTGTCTTCCCCTGAGGCTATGCTGAAAGAGTTGTGGTGCAGTCCTCTGTCCCCTGGAAAAGGGGCTGGAAAGCATTAACTCATGTGACACAGTCTAAGCCACAGCCATCAGCTAACACTTTATAAATGTAAACAAAATTTTGTTCTCTGTTGTTGAAAAAACATGTCCTACAAGGTCTGAATAGGACTTCTGCCTGTAGGGAATAGCACCAGTGTGAAAGCAGGTGATGAAGAGGACAGCAACTGAAAACACAGCAACTTCAAACATCCCCTCATATTTATATGCATTACTTTCAATAAATATTTCAATACATCCTTTTGATCTTGTATAATGGGGTTTCCTTATATAATGGAATTCCTATAAAGGGAACACACAAATAGTCATCTTAGTTTCATGCCCTTTCATTTTCACTCTCTCGCTTCATTAAAATCACAACATTTATAGTCTATTTTTATACACCTATTACCCTTTGTCTCAATCACTTTCATCTTCTATATTTAGATCAGTTCACTTTCCATAACACTTTCTAGGAGAAATAACCATACTTGACCACAGTATTCAAAATTAACTTGTTTCTGAAACATGCATAATGACATTAGAGCATCTTTAGGACTTTTTTCCCCTACCTGGTTCACACTACAAAGTCTGTTGTTTTTCCTATTTTCAGTATTGTACTCATGAAAGAGGTTTTTACTGAGCCTTTAGGCAAAGGTTAGTAGAATATCAAGGCTTTCACTTAGCTTATTATAGAAAATCTGCAATTCTGATTACCTAAATCTCTTTATTAACTTAAAACAAAAATTTCCTTGCTTGTTTGGCAATCCTTTTCTGAAACTGTTCACAGGCCTTAATTCATTAAAATCTAGTCCTTCATTTTCTGACTTGCATGAAGATCTTAAAGTTCTATCTTCTCCTTGTGACAAAGATTTCAATCTTTCCATCTACACTTTTTGACAACCTAAATTTAATTCTCTTAACTTTGTAGTTATTAAATCTTAATCTTAGAATCTCATCAGCACTTTCCCAGAGGTACATTTAAAGAACATGTAAGATCCAGTACTTTCATATTCAAAAAGAAAAGGGGATCACTGTATATTGCCTTATTGATACTTTTCCTGATTTTTAAAATAGGGAGACTGCATCTTTACCTATAAGCTCCTCTGCCAGAACACTTTTGCAGACACTTCAAGAACAGGTCAGTCGCCTTTGCATTTTTATGAAGAAATCAGTTGAGAGACAATTCCTTGGACACTTCAGCAACAAATGCTATCAAAATACAGGTAAACTAAGGCAAACAGAGCTCCACTATGTTCAGTGCCTGTAAAGCTCCATAAATAATTTTGTCCCTGCTTCTCTTCGTCAGTACAAAATGATTTTGGCTTCTTAAACCTGGATTCAATCTGTCTCATTTTAGCCACTTACTTGAAAAATTTCAGTCTGGAAACCATCACAGAGGAGAAAATGGGATAGTACCAGAGGGACAGTCCGGATACTAAGGAGGCTGAATTGCCTTTGGACATGTCTATCAATCTTCTTCAATTACAGAGGTGCTTAAAGTAACTCAGCTCTTAGCTCAGGCATTGCAATTAAATGTCTGAATTTAATTCTATTTAATGTGTTTCCAAATCTGATTTAAATCCATGAAAAGGCCAAAGGATCTTTCTATTGCCTTAACTGACTGTCAATCATTTCTCTGTCAATACTTCTCACTTTGCCTGGGGCAGGGGAAGGGACACACAGCCTTCTCTTCTACCTCATTTTTAAATGATCATGTCAAATTGATAAATACTCTTGATATTTTGCTTTACTTCAATGGCAAGAACTGTAAAGGTTTGCTCCAATATTTCAATTCTTTTTGAAGCAAAAATTCTATGCTAAACTCTGTCCAAATTCTGTGTACTGTCACCTGAGAAACCATATCAGCCCATTCAGTCAGTGTCATCTTCTTTTCAGTGCATGGTGCACACTAATCCCATAGCCCTTTTCCACTTTTGCCATGACAACTCCACTACAAATGCAACATGGAATGTTGGAAACTTTCAAAGGTGGGGGGAGGAAGCAACCCCAGGTTATTTTTCTAACATTATTTTTCCAGAAATAAGTAATGCAGAAATATGAAAATACAATAATTTTATTTTGCAGTAGAGATGTTATTTCTTCTAAGATCCAAAATAAATCACCAAAAGCTTTCAAAGCTGACATTTAATCCATGAATTCAAATAATTTCTAAGATGGATGATCCATTAGAAAGACTCTTTCCATTCCTCATGGCCTTGTAACATTTTAATGTATAGCTAGCATGCATTTACACAGCATGCTTTTCACAGCAAGGATATAATTTATTGATAAAGTTTTCATTAAAAAAAAAAAAAGATGGCTTCTTATGTCCTTATTTATTTTTTTAATCTATAAATAATAAAGGGAGACTGAGCCAAGTCTTATCACTTACACAAACCTGTTGGAGAACATTTTTTTCTAAAGAAAGAAATAACTGTAACTGCAAAATAACAGGGATAGTTCAAACGACAGTAGATGTTATCATAGATACAATGTTTGATGTATATACAAATTAAAGTAAAAAAACAGATGAACCCAGCTCTTCCTCCCCTTATCTAGACAGACTTCCTGTGTGTGCTCTTGGTGTTCTCTAGAAGTGTTATCTTGAGTCTATGGCATGGACAACCTGCCTTTCAAATAGATTGAGAGGTCAGTCTAGGAATGAAGGGTAGAGAATATCTGCTAACCTGCGGCACTGTGATTCTGATAAAGTCAAAACCTTGTTCCCCTACAGTTTTTCCCTTAATGCCAGCATCTTGCTATGCATAACATCATCTAAATCAGACACAGGAAGTATCTGTTTTGCCTTCAGGAGAATTGTATAGTCTTTCTAGGTAGTCTTACCATGTATTGTTGTCTCATTCTTCCCAGTGCAGAAGCACACTCGCTTAAGCATTTCTTTCACTAATGTGAAATCTTGTATGTAGGACTATACATTTAATTAAAGAAATAAGAGTTTGCTACACTAAAATATAATGGATACAAATAAGAAATACAGGATATAAGAGGTTCTCTTAATTTGACTCATCAGTCTTATGCTGAGCTACATCCTCTCTTCCCTAATGTCAACTATCATCCAACAGCAGAAATGTTTTTTCTTTTGAAAGACTCCCATAAAGAAGATGTTCCTTTATATAAAACACATCTAAAGAATAGGATTCAGTCGCCAGATAGCTGATATTTTTGGGCTGAGAGCAGCTAAATTTATATAGACCTTTACTGGAGAAAAGTTAGATAGAGTCTTTTTTAGGATGTAGTGTAAAGCCTTCAGCTGCACCATCAGAGCTTACAGAATCTTACTTATTGAAAAAAAAATTCTTCCCTGAAGCACCAGGGAATTACAAATTTTGTACTATGCTATTTTTTAGCCAAAGGAAGGAAAAAAATTACAAATTTTAATTAATCATTTTAAATTATATTTCTCTCTCAAATCAAAGGATGCAGTCTGGATTCAGATGAATAATCTCTCTTCCCTAATCAGACTTCAGGATGACACACATTAGATGTGCACTTCACCTGATTCTCATTACAGCATGTGTTCTACTGATCCTCCTTAGCAGACCAGACAAAAGAAGATGTTGCTACTGGAATTCAGTTTTAATAGTGTATTTTTTTTCCTTGAGCTATACCTGTCTCTTAAAACAGGTTTGATTAAAAAAAAAAAAAAAGGAAAATGCTGTTATAACAACTGAGAAGCCAAAATTTGTGTTGCTAGATTATGGATGCCAAACTAAAGTAACAAATATGCTAAATGGACCTTGAATTGAAGTCAAAAAATCCAGAAAGAGCATCAACCTCTTTTCTATGCCATCATCCACTGTCAACAGAATTCATGGTGAAATATCACACTTACAGTCATGAATATTCAGATTTTTAGTTATATTCATGTGGTCTCCTGCAGTTTGTTTGTTTTTTAATGGTTCAAAATTCATGAAGCATAATATGAAAACTCCTAGCACAGAGATGGGTTACTAGGATAAACAAATGTATTTGCTTGAGACTGTAGTAAAAAGTACTATCCAAATATAATAATTGAACATTGTTTATGGTAATTATTTGCTAATGCTTCTTCTCAGCTGAATTAGTTTAGAATACCATTTTGATCTTAGTTTAGGCTGTTTGCCATTCCAAGACAGTATTGTAACTTATATCAGAGAATAATTGTTCTTCCTGAGATAATGGGAATTTTTACACAGACCTTGGAACATTGGGTTTTAGCTTTCATATTTTGGATTTAATCAAAAAGTAAAAAGTGTTGTCTCCGGAGGAGATTCATTTGGGATGCTGGATGTTTAAATCTTACAAATTTCATAATTGGCTTGGTAATATTTTCTCTTCTTTGCTTTCAATAACCATAGAAAAATCCTTGATCAATTGAAAAAAAAAGACGAACGTGCATATTATATATATATTTAATTTGTACTCAAGGCATCTGCAGTGGTCACACCAGGTCTGCTGAAAAACTACAAGTCTGGGATAAGGTCTTTTTTTTACTCCTTCCCTCTTTTTTCCAGTTAAAAGCTTTTCATCATTCCCTTAGAATGAGTTTGCCTGCTTTTATGTGATATCACAAGCTTTTAAAACAATTTATTCTTTACCAGTTCCAGATGTAGGCCCTCACAGGTGCCAAATTGGTTGTTTTTCCTTTTCTTTCCACCTGCTCCCCCCTCCCAGTTCCTCCTGATAATTTTCTCTCCATTTGCTTTTTCCTTTTTTTTCTTTTACTTTTTCACGTGAAATAATCAATGATTCATCTGAAGATTAAGGTTTTTGTCATGTATTTCCAGATCAGTGTAAGTGTAACTAAATTATTTTAAATAAGAAGTGGTTTTGTTTTTTTTTCTCAAACACAATCAAATTGAATAGAAATCCAAATCTGGGTTCACTTTTAGAAACACATCTCTGAAGAGGAACAAAACCCAAAATCTTTGCAAAGAAGAATCCTTTAAAAATGTGTATTTATAGGTGAGGGCCTGAGACTGTAGAATTATACATTAATCATCCTTCAGAGGAAACTGAATCCAACCACTTTTGCATGGACAATGCACCAGTATTGCATTAACATGATGGGCCTTGGTTAATGTGTGTGAAAACTTTCTTATTAGCCTTTTCCACTGGACAGAATTCATCCATTCCCATAAAGTTTTTCAAAATATAAATGATATTTGACAGCAAATCTTAAACAGAGGGGATGGGGTAGTAGGTGGGTAGAAATTCTGTCTTAGACTTGCCAAATAAATCTATGGCTTGATCCAGCTGTGTCTGGAGTTGATACATCAGCCAGGCTGACATGTCATGTTAGTAGACTGCAAACATTCCAATCTAGGCTGCCAAGGTTCCCACTGACAAGAAAGAAAACTTCCCACAGTAAGGTTTAAAAATAAGAAATTAAGGCAAATAGTTTAAATCAAGAGAAATCAGGTAAGTTTTATGATCTGGATTTGCACAATGATATTGTTTGAATCAACATTTTTGAGTCTCATACATATCTCCTTTTCAGCATCATTGTTAGCAGATACGCCTTTTATATTTTTACAAGGTTTTACAAGAGACAAGACCCAAATTTCTATGACATTACTCTTTCCTATGTGTTCTTTTAAATCCTATGGGATACTTGAGGAGAGACATATAGCCTCTGAGTACAGCAAATATATAACCACTGAGAAACAGCAGGAGTTAAATGGGGGAATTTAGATTCCTTTTTTGTTCTGTTTCATCTTCTGCTGGTTTATTTTTAAATATTTGAGTTGCTTTTTTTTTTCTTAATGTAAAGCCAGTGTTTATTAAGATCCAAAGTAACATTCTGGAAAGCACTTTCTTCAATATATGTACTAAATCAGAGTGTCTATGCAGCCTTTAGTTTATGTGTGATTCTGAAATGGGAAGTCATTCACAAGTCCTCAGGCTTATTGCCAACATGCTTTGACAGGGGACAGTGACTGTCAGCAGGGAGAACCTGTTTCTGATCTGAAACTGTGCAATATCTAAAGAACAATTAACAAAATCGACAGAACCTAAACTGATCTTACTCAATCTAGATTTGAACAAATCCATGTAGGCTGTAGGACAAAGTAAAAAAGAAATAAAAAATCAAGAATACATAACCACAATAAAGTGTAAAAATTATAGAGATGAAAAATATTTTTTTTTTTCCTGTAATAAATTAGGAATAAAGAGATGCTTCAGCCAGAATACAATGAGGAAGAGAGGGGATTTGGGGGTAGGGTGTTATCAGAAGTCACTTCCACTGAAATGAATAATTGTGCTTTTGTAGTACAGCAGCCAGATGCTGGCAAACAGAAATGCAAAGCTACAATTTCTCAAACAATAACACATAGGCTGCTTGGCTTGATACAAAAGCTTTTCAGCTGGAAATATTACTGATAGTGCTAGATTCATCTTCCTGTAGTAACTGATGGATTTTTAGAGGAAGTGGGTCAATATATCTTTTGGTATGGCCATTGCTAATCCAACCACATCATTCTCCTTTTCAGTGCACTGCTTTTGAGCATTGCTGCTGAAAAGCCTCTTGCAGTGACTCATTATTCATTGAATATTTCCACATCTAGTGCAATAAAAACTCACTCATCTAATATGAAGGCTTAGCTTACAAGAATATTTCCCATAAGAAGCAGTTACAGTGGCAACCATCGCTGTTGAAACATCTGAACTACATGGGATTGTACTGAAATTCATAGAAGAGGGGAACAATTTATTTAATCACATACGAAATCTATCTGACAGCAAAGTGATAAATGGTGGAAGGAGAAAGATTTGATGGGACTTTTAAACTTTAATTCTGCTTTTGTGCCTACCTAATTAAAAATAAATAAATAAATAAATAAATAAAAACCCATTCTTTTTTTATTATGGCTGCAGCAACTATTTTGAAAATTCCTTGAGACATAGAAAGGAGTAAGGAGAGAAAATATTGCAAAAGCATGGCCTATACTATAGCAAAAATTTTCCCAGAATATTCTCATTATTCCAAGAATATTCTGTTGAAGAATATACATATTCTGGTCACAATGTCCAAAATGTAGAGTGAAACAAAGTTCTCTTTTACAATATTCTTAAGATACAGGGAATTAAAACTGTGAGCACTAAAAGAGAATGAGAGAGATTCCAAACCTCCTCAGGTCCCTCTCAAATCCCACTCACTCTCTGTTAAAAAAGTTCAACGGATACTTTTGGTGATATCTGTATCATCAAGTGTTTGCACAGAATCACAAATGACTGGGTGATACCCAAATTGCTCATCTAAGAACGCAGTTTTCAGCTCCCTCCCTATCTATATTGACTGGAAAGACTGTAAAATTGCCACACAGAGACACATCAGAAGGCAAGTGTCACACTGCCATTGTTACAGCCACCAGAAACACAAACCACAGATGATGCTTTTCTGAGTCAAAAAGCATTGTCTCCAAATAAAAAAGCAAAAATGTGAAGTTTACATCATCTAGACAGAAACAGGAGTAAAAAGCAGTTGCTTGAGTACATGACATCATTGTACTCATCGTGTGCAAAAGAAGTGGAGCCCATATCAAGAGTGAGTGTTAGGGGCTTTCAAAGACTGATTTTAAGAAATAGAACAAACATAAGGTGGACCTTCTGTAAAAATAATTTAAAATAAATAATACTTATAAAAAAGAAGGAAATTGAGATTTGGAACATTTCCCTAAAGGCACAAAATTTCCGAACCTATGATCAAGACAAGAGGAGACATTAATTAATAATCTAGATGAAGCACAGGAAAACAAACAAATCTCTTGGAAAATGTCATTTAGAAAATGGGACGATAATAGCAATGAATATAAATTAGCCACTGGGAAACAAACCACTAATGAGGAAAGTTGAAAGTCATAAGAAGAGTCTGTGACCACTAAAATTAATGCCAAAGGAAGAGACTTTTTATTACACTAATAATGATTGGTATCTTAATTGTATTGGGATATTGTTCAATAAGGAAGGGGCAAGTGTTAAAACACAGACACAGAGATTTTCCAGAAATATTTCTGCTATGTACCTTGCTTGTAAAAAGTAAATTACGTGGTTATAATGAACCCGTTCTGTTAGTACTGAGACAAGATAATACAATAGAAGCTACTTTAAATTCATTTAATTCAAAAGCAGTTCTAACTCAGCACATCCAGATAAATCTCAACTAATAGCTAGAGGAGAACTGGTATAGGAGAAGACTGAACTGTTGTGGATTTTCAATGAGACCCAAGACTCATCTCCAATTTTTTAATGGTAATTTTCAGAGGAGCAAGCTAAGAAAATAATCTTCTGCCAAGGCATAGAAAGGGTAAGTGGGGCACAATATCTGAAGTAATTACAGACTTTGTTATCCTGCGTCGATCCCAATGAAAATAATGGAATAGCTGATAGGGGACTCAATTAAAGGACAGCAATACATGAAGTACTAATCTAAATGCTTTTATATATAATAGATCTCAATGTAGTTCAATATTTTTATGAGATTACATTTTTGATTGATAAAGCTTAATAGTGTTATACAATACATTTAGATCCCTGTAAGGCACAACTAACTGCACACAGCACAATATCCTAATTAATAAATAAGGACACAAAATCAGCATTGCATACATTAAAAGAATTAAAACTGGTCAAGGATAGGTCTTGTTGATCTCAATGAAAAGCACCAGGCTGTGTCTGTATTTCCAAGGGCATTGCCACAGAGCAGAGTTGCTGGTGCCTAGCTATTCAATATTTTTTTATAAATAATTTGTTGGAAAGGAATCAAACTGAAGCGAAGATTAAGGGAGAGTAAATACTGATAACAAGTCATTGACAGAACAACAAAGATCATGTCTTAAGTCATAAAAAACATTCAGATTGGTGTGAGCAAATCAAGGTTTTTGGACCATCCTAGATAGGCCACATTAGCTTCAGCAAATTACTGCTGTGTTTTAGACCATATTTTGGACCAACCATGACATTTGTTTTAACTCTGCATACACGTGAAATTTAGGCTTTCAGAGGAACTTCTAAAAATCTATGATGTATAAAAATAGGTATTAACGCCAATGAGGAGAAATAATATCTGAAATCATCAGACACCTAGAAAGGCACCTGAGTAGCAGCTTGCTTTATCTGGAAAATCTGCAAACACACATAAAGACCACTGATTTAAGGATTTACAGAAAATAAAAATGATGGAGAAATTAAAAAGCAAATTTTACAGGCTTAAATGCCCCCAAATCATAACTACATGGTTAGAAAATAAGAGCTCAAATAACTCAGAGAAAAAATTCCACAACATTTTGTATCTTAGGGATTCTTCATCACTGGTGAATGTTAATAGAACCAGAAGAGACAAGTCAGACACATCTTGCTATTGAAGGAGAATAACAGGCAGACTCCAAGTTTGCAGAAACTTCTTTTGTATTCACCATTGATGAAAACCCTGGGAAGAGTCTGGAAATGCTCACATTGTTGACAATCAACAGGGCATGTTCACCTGAATACTGAAAAGAAAGCATAGCCACGATGTACTTGATTTGTATACTAACCCTATGTAGTTACAGAACAAAATTATGTAACCATATTTACACTTAAATATAGGCCTATTCTTCAGGCCTCAAAAACTGGAAGAATTATACCCAGGACTTACAGGTATGCCATGGATAAACAAAAAGCATTTCCCCATCTTACTACAAGACAATACTGATCACAGGGAAATTTTTTCTTTGTAAAATGATATTACAATTATAAAAGCAACAAATATCAAATGAGAGTGGAATACAATGCATTTTCATTATGCCATTAGAACTTGTACTATGAGCAAGCAGTCTTGTGAACAGCATGAAAGTACAATGACTATAAGAATTAAATGCATATGCAGTGCACAGATTGTTCCTGGAGACATTTCTTCATTTATTTCTTTTTAACGTGAAGCCTTTGTTTCCATAGGAATCAATATTTCCTTGCAAAGTTAATGACTATTAAAACATGTTAATGAGCTATGTTAATGGGCAATCGCGACACCATTGTTTGTCACCCCTGTATCTGTGAACTGGGTTCAATGGGGAGCAAAAAAATAGCATTACATTGATATGTTAATTATTAAATAGAGTGATTTCCCTACTCACATATTCTTAAATCCATTTGCACTGATTATATCAAATAAAAGCATAAAACATCAGCATCTGTAATTTCTCTTGTAACTATGAAATATCAAAAATATAGTCACACTCCACAAAGTTTTGCAAGTCCACTTATGATTAAATATTATCAGTAATATGTTGTTAAAATTTCTCCTTAATTAAAAGCTTATAAAATTTTCCAATGGAAGCCTAATTTTTTATATTGTGTGGCCTTCAATGAACCAAATATCCAAAAGAGGATAAACACCTCAGGCATAATGGAAATCTAACTTTTCTGTATCAGGGGAAAGAGGTAAGCAGTCTCCAGAGAAGGTGATTCAGAACACCTAGGCTTGCTGCCTAAAATAGAGGTTATAAAAAAATTCCTATACAAGTGAATTCATCCAGGCTTGATTCTCTTCTGAGACAAATTTTAAACTTCAAAAATGTAAAAGTTGGTTCATCCTCATTTTTTTCCCATTGGCAGAATTCCAATGATTTCAAGCTAATATAAAACTAAAAATGTTCATGGTGTAATCTCTGGTAAGATATCTTGCCAAAGCTTTCTTTGAATTTAACTACTGAAACTATTAAAAATTATATTGCACAGAGATTAAAAAATGCATGGGGCTCTTGAACTGATGCTTTAGATTTCATAGTCCTGAGAACTTTGCAGCAGTCAGACTGAACAAGAAGACTTGTATGCTGTTAGCAACAGTGAAAAAAAGGCATGGGATACCTGGGTTCACCTTTGAAGAAATTGGTGAGCTCTACCTGAGTCAGGAGCAACATTTATAGCTACTTAACTAACAGTAATCAGTTAGTTAACTTCTTAACTGCACACCAGCCAACATGTGCCTAACCACAGCACTTCTTCCCTGACTCATAATTTATTATGAGCAGAGAAGCATCCATCTCTAGCATAAGACAGGCAGCACAGTAATGACACAGAACATTTGTCTGAGGTGACATCAGATAGCAGCATACCTGCCACTTTAATGGGCAGCAGTGAAAATGCAAACATTCCAAAGGCAGGGCATTTATCTGCACAAGGCTTATCTGCACAAGAAGGTTCTGCATAGTAACTCACAGGCCAATGGAAATGGGCTGACTAAGGCGTTAAGGAGCTAAAAGTAGGAACAGAATCTTCACCATTTTGCCTTCGCAATCAAAGTGCTTTTGTGTGAGGTGAAGAGAGAGGTTCAATTCTGACCCTAATAAATTGTTCAAAGTGAATGCCAGTGCACTGCCTGCCACAAACATGCCAGTGATTCTGCAGACTGAGAACAGGTTGTAAAAAGACAGCAGGCTACCTTCCAATCTGTTCATAACAATGTCATATTTGCCTCCTAAAATGTATTTTCTGCAGGACAGTATTGGCAGATCTTCAATGCATAGGGGAATAATTTGTTCAAAGGTTTGAGGCATTTTGGTTGGTAAGAAACAGAAATGTTGATGTGTTCTTCCAAAATAATTAAGCAGGAATGTGTGAAGCACATCAAGCACACTGAAGCTGAGCCTCAGGTTTCAAGTTTTATGGGTTCATAAAATTCCATCCATGCTCATAGCTTTAGAGACTCCTGCTTACTTTGCATGAGCATCATGTAGCCAAAGAACCACACTCCCTCCAAAAATCAACATTTTCTTTTCTGACAGGACCCAAAAACTGTATTCTGACTTTCAGCACATACAAGAGTTATGGGGAAAAAATATTGATTTTAAAAGCATTGACATCTTGTGTGCTGAACAGTCATAATGCCTTCTTAAAACCTATGACTGGAAATACCTTATGTAGCCTGCAATTAATGATTCTGTAAATTACTGGGATGAAAAGTAAAAGGAGATTTCAAGATAATATTTTAACAGCTCACTATCGTACCCAGTTTTGGGTGTTTTTTAAATCATTCAACATTTTTGAATGGAAAATTCCATTGTGTTGTCCTACCAGAAATCTAGTTTATCATCAGTTACTTTACTTTATGGATAAATAATTGGATTACTGCAGTGTAAATGTTTACAACAGAGACCAGGATACAATTTTCAATGAAGTTAATCTTGAATTTCTCCATATCTGAATACAAATTAATGAAGCAAGTTAAAGCAAAAATATGCAGATTAAAAGAGTATATTAAAGGAAACTGCTACCTTTGTTCAGTATCTTTGCATATTTCTCTGTGTCAAAATATAATTGAATTTGTTCAAATTCAGGGTGTTACATGGATGCAGGAAAGTTGCACAGGGATCATGTACCTCTAATGGACCTTGCTGCTTTAGCCTTCACCAGAGCTTCCTGTACTATATTTCACATACAAGATTACAGATAGAAAACACATGAGGACAGAACACAGCAAACTGTATGCAACAAGCAATTGCTGGAGATAGAGAACTCCCTGCATCTAGTCCTGAACTGGGACCCTGTTGCACATAACTTAGCGCAGTGACACTCCATATTATGCTCTTAGATGGGGACATAACATCACTACTCTCTTCAAACAATCCTATTTATCCTCCTTGATTTTAAAAACAGTATATCTTGTTCCCAAAAACCAGCACATCACTGCAGCTCTGATGGATACCTCCCATTTACCACACCATGCCATGATTTGCTACAGGTTATTTCATTTCCATAACTTGTTTTCTGTATTTTGCTTCCAAAATGCAAAGAAAAGTGAAAAGAATGAAATTGCATTTGTTCTTCATTGGATTTTACTTAATGACACCTAAGTGTAAGAGGGAAAGAGAATAATCTTTAAAGTAACATTCATAGAATCATAGCATGGAAGTTGGAAGGGACTGTAAAGGTCATCCCAGTTCCAACCCCCTGCCATGGGCAGGGACACCTTCACTAGACCAGGTTTCTCAAGGCTCCATCCAGCCTGGCCTTGAACAGTTCCAGGGATGGAGCATCCACAGCTTCTGTGGGCAATCTGCTCCTGTGTCTCACCACCCTCATCTGTTTGTCAAATTCACACCCATTTTTGGCTTAGGGAGTCATTCAAGATTTCAGTGCACCTGGATATGTCTGGAGGTCAAAAGCCAGTGCAAAATACTTAATATTATGAAACCACTAAGGTTTTCTTAGGAAAATGTAAATTTCCTACTGAGCTTTACAAGGAATAACACAAGATGTGAAGTTCCTTTATCTTCAACTGGAACTAAAAAAAATTTGAAAATATTAATTCACTTGTTGACACCACATGTGCATAGGCACAGATAATGTTCTCCCCATTACATTACAGCAGGTCAGGAAAAAGAACAAATAATACATTGCTATCCCAGCACAAAGTGCTAGAAAGAAGAGCTAAAGCACCGTTTAAAAATTGGGGTCTAGTTTCCAGACAAACTGCAAAACTTACCTGTGAAGATTTAAAAATATTTATGGCATAAACTACAAAAACCATAGCTTGTCATCCAGCCTATTCAAATTTCTTGACTAGTGTCTTGGAGTGACTTTAGTATGTGTATCCCCTATGGCCTGCTCTATGGCTGGACATGAATCCTGTGCCTTTTCTATAGCTTTAAAGCCAGGTAAAGGAGAGGGGGTAGAGCCGGTGGAATTCCTCCAGCACTATGTTCAAAAACAGAGATAAGCTCACCAGCTTCTGACCAGCTGCTCAGCTCGGCTCTCTGCAGCAGGGAAGAGATCGGCATTCTCCTGTTTCTAGTTAGCTTTTTGTTCGTTTGCTAAAGCAAGGAGTTTTCCTGGAACTTCAAGTTTATCTACTTGAATAAGTTCCTGAACTATAACCTGTACATCCCTCACATCAAATTAAAGCCCTTTAGCTGTTAAACTTTTGTTTCACTATGTATCATTTAAACAATCTATGTATCAGCCAACAAGGCCTTACCAATTGTTTTGTTGTCATTTAAGTCAATAACATCACAGAAGAAGCTGACAGTTGAGTTGTCACTCACGTCTCTCATGAGTGACACTGAAAGTGTGTACTGCAAAAGAAAACTCATTCACCGAATGGCAAACATCTTACATGGCTAGCAGTCCTGCACAGGGAGTAAGAAAGTTTTGGTAAGCCGGCGCAAGAAGCAGACGCCACTGGGAATGCCCACAAGTCCCATGGGTTTTCTCCTTTCCACATGCCAGTCAGTGTCAGATCTTTGTGCTAACAAAGCACTACATGTGTTTAGTCTTGTTTAAGCATGGCTGCCTAAATGGCATTCCTAATAATTGCCAAATTCTGCCAAATAATCCAGTTCACACAATGAGTCCAGCTCAGTTTATGTGAGCTTTACATTGGATTTGGAAGAGAGCAGATAGTGCCAGTCTGGTGGGAGACAAATGGCACAGGCAAGGCTGATCAGTCACAAAGCCTCCAGGTTCACCTGCCAATGATTTTTAAATTCACTTGAACCAGAAGAGGGGCTCTGTGCCACAGGACTGTAGTGTTTGTCATGCGGTTCTGGGATGTGCAAGGGCAGATTTACATTTTCATGCAACTACAACTTTAGCTAAAATCTCTGCTGCCTTCATTCTGAAGTGATGTATTGATAAAAAAAAAGGCTGTTAGAGAGGAGAAGATTACAGAACAGCCCATCAGGGAGAATTCAGCACATGAGACGACAGAGGCTTGAATTGAAATACATAGTGTCTTAGAGCTGGAGAAATAGAGTCTATTTTTCTTGCTTTCTCTTCTTTTCCTCTACTGTACTGAACACCATATTTCTTCTCTGCCTTTGGCACCTTCTATAAATGTAAACCATCCTCTCTCTGTTCCTGCAATGGTATTTTATAAGAGAGAAAATTAAGAAATATGAAACTAAATTTCCACAGAAAGCTATTAAAATTTCTCTGTACTACTTAGGCATTTCTGCTTTAACATCCTATTTGAGTAGTTCATAGACTATGTAAGGTATTTGCAGAACATGAGAGAGGGTGCTGTCATTTTATTCCCAAGGCAGTGTTTGTTCTTTCTGTTTATGTTCCATTTATTATCATCCTTCTAGCAACCCACTCGTTTAAATAGGACACTGTGACTTCGAGGAGTCACTCAGGATGGGTGACCTTGGCATGGCTGCAAAACAGATGACAAGTGCTTGCTCATTCAAGGGTTAACACACTCTCCTCAGTAAAATTCCCAGTGACACTGCTCAGAGCAAACAAAATTTCCACTTCCTCTTGCTGCTGGAACTGGCTTTCTGAATGAGCCAGGCTACAAAACTGAAGCTTAAGAATGCAATGGGAAAAGGTAGTGGAATGGGATGGCAAAACCTATAATAATCCTTTAAGCATGGGCCAATGGCCAAAATTCCCTGATATCAAAACCATTGGGGCTCAACTTCTCTGATTCCTTTGGCCCTCAATGAAAGCTGAAATGCACTTAGCATCTGTCAAAACTAGGTCTCAAGCTTTTTTCTTCTTTCATCTGGGATGTCACTAAACCAAATATGCACCTTTAATCTTTTATTCAGTTGCTGATTTATGGGATGTCTGCCACAGATGCATCTCTACCAGCCCTTTTTTATTAGTGTTGGAAAGTGCATTTTTACTTAGTGGCAGGGAAAAAAAAAGATTAAAAAAAAAAAAATGTTTTCTAAAGTTTCAGTGTCATTCCCAGGTACTAGTTAATGGAAAAATTATTATCTTCCCTCCAAACAGCAAGATCAGCAGAATTGCTGTAGTCAATTGCTTGCAGATCTGGAGACCTGATATTGCTTAATTAGCACAGATTAAGTGTTACCTTGAAGTAGATAAATTCGCCTCACTAAAATGTTAAAAATTAGCTTTGTCTCCAGTAATGAGAGCATACAATTCCCAAGCCCTTCAGAAATGCTCACTAGTACCCATTCATTCAACCATCTATCTCTTTGTCAGGTCATCCAGACTGCAGTAAAGTTCCAGCTGGAGATGCTCAGTCTTAGTTTCCTCCCAAGTACTTGTGAAAACTATTTCAGAATTTCAAGACAGACATTTGATTTCTTCTTTCATGTTTTTGCAGAGCAATGCTCTGGAAAAGCTGGTGCTGTTGGCATTGTACTGACAGCAAGAAAAAAACTTCATTTCTGTGGTTTTTATTTCATCTGAGGGAGTTGCTTATCCTGATCATGGTGCTACTAAGTTATCCCTGCCAGCAAGCATTTGTCTTTGGCTTACACTTTCTTGAAGGTACAGCTTTTTCTGACAGCAATTCTTTGCCTTTGAACATGACAAGGTAGCATCACATGATGGTTAGGAGAGAGAATTAGAATAGCCAAGTGAGTCAGCAAATGTCCTTTCAATCTAGTGACCAGACAAGAACCCTTTGAAAAGACAATCCAAAGGAGAATAAACTTCAGAAACTAGAATAGCCAACAGAAAGATTTTTTTCAAAATGCTAGAAACCACCTGCTGGCTTATTAACCACTCAGCATTTAGCAGCAGCCACTGGATGACAGGAAACCTGGATCCTAACAGTGTTGGGCAGAAGAAAACCCTGCAGCCTTTCTGCCTGGAGGTGAGGATGCCTGTCCCCTGTCTGAGCCTGCTGATTTTCTGCACAAAGAGCTTTGCATCTGAAGCCTGAATGCCTTTTCACAAGCAGTAAGCATCAAATGAAATTACGCCACTTTTTTTTTTTTAGGCACAGGGCTGCACAGAAATAACATTAAGGGAGATGAACGAGGCCTGAACCCAAGAGATATTTCAGTGTCTGTGTGACATCAGAGTAGTATTTGCTTATAACCCCAAAGGAAGGATACAGTCTTTGAAAGCACAACATGATGTATTGTCTTTGAAATTCACTAGCTAGACACAAGCACTGGTGAATTATGAAGTATTCAACAAGACAAAAACTTATATCATGGCATTGTGTTTCAGTGGTCCTGAGGCCGTGATACATTAATGTAGGCAAACTGACAATAGCTCAGGGAAAGCTCAAGCACATGCAGCCCAAGATAAAGAAACAAATGACACAGCTCAGCTTAATAACCACAGTGGATGGCAGCCAGCCAGTACAGTCCTTATGAAATCTTCAGAATAACTTCTGTCAGGCTGGAATTAGTCTTAAATACAGCTCAGGTGCAGGGTAACACAAAAGATTTCTTCACACAGTAGTTTTACGCCATCAGCATTTCTTTCAAGGTTATCAGTACTACAGGCAGAGCAGGAGAGTTAACCTTTTCTACTGAGGCTGACCCCAAAAGAACAAGCTACCTTTTTCAACTTATCTCTCCTGTTTTCTTAATCCTTTATCTCGAGCTGTGATCTTGCATGATTCCACAAGCTAGCTGAGGTTAGCTTGGGTCATTGGTTAGGTGCGAAATCCAGGCCACGACAGTCAGGATCCTTCCCCTGAGTTTCTATTTAAGGTGGGCGTGCAACAAAGTCCTTCAGAACTTCCAAGAACTTGGGCATGCTGGGATCAAGGACTCTGGTGTGGACTCATCACCAGGTCAGAGCTGAACTGCTATTAGGGCATGAGGCTAAGGACATTATGGGCTGAAAAAAATTCTCACCTCTTTGAATTAATTAAAATTCTCACAACTCCATGGAAGGGCATTTTTTTCATTATTACACAAAATCTGATCATATGCAATACTATGGAAATCACTGAAGTTTCCCAATTACTTCCCAAAGTGAATTATGAACATTATAATTCTATTGCCTGATTTATGTACAGAATTATGCCTAAGGCAATGATTTACCTTAAAAGTTCCTTCAAGTTAATTCTGGATTAATATTTCTAGATAAGTATAAAATATTATTTCCAAAAATTCCAGGTGTCTAACTGGTCCTCGCAAAAAGAAAAAAAAAATGTTATTCAAAGACATCATTGGAATTCTATTTAAATCTCACAGTTTTAAAGTGACACTGACAGTTGTAATTCTACCATAATGTAATGAAGTATAGAAGTAATATCTGTAGTTCAGGGGTTTGAATGAAACAATTAATGAGATTGATTGCAACTTATTTTATAGCACCAGAAGAAGTTCAGGTTTTTTCCATTTCAGGTGAAGTAGAAATATTTATATTCTGTAATAAAAATAAAGTGAGGTTGCAAGTACAGAAAGAAGCCTAGAGGGAAATTATTCAGAAGCACGTACTAAGAGTTTACCCAATATATTTAGTACTTTATTTTAAAGTCTGTAATTGAAACTCATTTACTTTTTAGACATTATTTGCCTAAAAATTAAAATCAGTCTTAAAAGCAGTCATCAATAAACTGATTCTGCATAAGGAAATTGAAATTACCTGTTTGAAATAAACTTTTGCCATTCTAACAGCCTTATTAAAACAGGTTCCGTCTGCTAGTACAAGAGAGAAAAACAGAGGATGAAACAGTGTGAGATATTCTTTGTGATGTCTGGAAATTAAAAAAAGACAAGCTGAGATTCTGCTGGTCAAGACTTATCTGCCTTTTGGAGGCCAGAAAGTTGAAAGGATAAGAAGTTTATTTTAAACAATAGACGATGCCTCTGTCTTGGAAGTTTGGATTTAATAATCTGGTTCAAATAAATAGGATAGATATTTCAGATTCTTCTACACTTTGAAAGAGCTGCTTTCCCCAAAGGTTTTTTGTCTTGTCTGTGTTATGTCATTGAAGAAATGATAAAATAGCCACAAATAACTACAGTATGAACTGGTCTGTCCTTTGAATGAGCATCCTACACATGCCAAAAATTAGTTCTTGACACAAGATACAGTCAAACAAGCAACAAAAGGGTCTTCCTTGGAAACACAATTTTAAATACATGAGAGGCCCATCAGAGAAAAGAGATTTATTTTTCCTTTCTGACAATCTATTGCATTTTGGGAATTAAGGCCAAAAGGCAGAAGACACCAACAAAGGAAGGGCCACCATGGTTTTAAAGTCCTGTTCCTGTTCGTTTGCCCTTCATGCCAGGACAGCATATGAAGCAAGTAAAACTGCCAGGCTTTGGAATCATGGAGCACAGTTGAAGACATCTCTGTGCTTGAAACAGAACAGAAAGTTCAGCATCTCCTCAGGTTTGACAACTTTGTTGCAACTCAATCCAAGTAATGTAATTTACAGATGAAAGCATGATAAAGCTCAGGAAAGACCCTTGCATAGCTAGTGAGAAGTGGCTAACAAAAACAAATGGGCCTGATGACAGACTCCCCCAAGTCTTGAGTTTCCTTAATACCTTCAGTAATCCTCTACAAAGTGGAAGGGATTTTTATTATTGGCTTAAAGATAATACATATTCTAGTCCATGTGTCTGTGCTATCACTGGCCCAAAACTGACATGTTTTATTTGTATCCACTGAAGCTCCAGAGTTTTATATCCACCAAATCTTGTAGCACAAACAGAACACTGGAGTTATAATAGGTAAGTATTGTATTTTCAGAAAGTTATTTCTGCTACCACCTTATAAATACACTGCCAGTTCCCAGCATAGGGAATTCCTTATTTCATTACCATGGTATTGCTCTTTTAACTCCACTTAATATGCAGAGAGAAGAAGCAGTTGGTTAATATTGCTTTCTTGACACAGTACTGCATCAGAGCAGGTGCAGTTGCAGAAGACTTATGAATACAAAGTAGAACAGCAGTAAGTTGGTAAGGATATGTCACTTAAGGCTGTCTTTTTTTAATTCAACTGCATTACTGAGGAGTGAAAAATACATTTTACTAGTCTGGTTAATATTTATGTCCCAGTGTACAGTCCATTGGCATGAAGGGATCTCTGTAGTCAATGTACCAGATGTTATGGGAGCAGTGCTGTAAGGTAAACAAATTGACTCAGAGAGCAGATCATACACATACTCAGACACACAAAGCTTGGAAAGGTGGAAAATCCAATATGTTTCTATCCTAGATGAAACACTGGTTATCATCTTTCCTTTATACATCTCTGAGCCTGCCTGGAGATGGGGTTCAATTACCTCTTGACAGGAAGTAAGGCTGATGTCCTATTTTCTGCTGTTGTAGCCAGGAGAGCTTATTTAGTAAATTCAGTGCCATGTTCATATGCAGATAAGGCCTTCTCTTTCCTATAAAAATTCTTTGCATTTCACAAGCTGCCATCAAAATCTTCAAAATCAGTTGTGACTAACATAATGTTTGCATCAGAAAGCCTAAAACAGCAACTGTAAGTCCCTGTCTGCTTCTCTGGGGCATTAACTTGCATAATCACTGTTGGTGGATTAAATATTAGCATTAGTAACTGCTTTGCCGACAAAAAAAAAGTGGTAACTAATTTTGTGAGTAGCAGTGCACTATTTCCTTCCCACTCTTCACGATGGAGATCTGAAGGACAAGGCTCTACCATCTTGACTTTTCTTTGTGTTGAGAGCACTGCAGGAGCTGTTGATTTTTTCTGTTCATCTTGATAGGTAGTTTAGGAAGTTCCATTTTCTCTTTTCATGTGCCTTAGGATTGTTCAATCCCAGGAAATGTTACAGATTTTATGTCAGGAACAGTGCAAGAGATAAATAGGGGACAACAACAAAACAAAAAATGACTCCATAGCACCCTACTAGTGCCTTCAGGAAAAGAAAGGTAACCCAGAAGACTGAACAGCCACCCATTCTACAAAAAAGGGATAATTCTGGAATGTCTTTTACACTTGAAAAATTTCCATGAATAGTGTTGTTTTTTAGAGAAAACTTGATCAAAATCTGATATCATAAGTACTGTAAGTTACCTTGCCCATGAAGTTTCAAGCTCCAGCCATAAAAAAGAGTCCAAATTTGTTAAGTATGCATCACTCTTCTTCAGTCCCAACCATTTATATAGACTTTACTGACTAAAATTTCCTGTACTTACTTTCCTCCACTTATTACCAAAGTAAAAAAAAAGGGGGAAAAAATCAATCCATACATTCCAGCTGCAAAGACTTAGACCTTTATCCCTATACTCTGGCACATATTTTCAGAGGCCAAATGAACCTGGACTGCAAGTTCATATGGTAGTCATGTTACAGGGTGACATTTTCCTTAGAGAATGTCTGAAAGCAGAAAAGGGAGGGAGGGGTTACTCTTGAATAAGTTTTAAAAAGTATGTCAAAAGTCAAAAGAGTAAAAAACCTCCACTCTGGACCAAAAGTCATCTATTAAATAGGGACACACAAAAAAAAAAAAAAGACACCAACACAACAAAATCTGATTAATGGCTTATTGAAGCTAAAGACACTTTTTTTATGATTTCCAGACTCTGATTTTAGACTCAACCTTAAAAACAAGTTTAAGAAGAATGAATGCTCCTGGCTTTTATATGAACACTTCCTCTTTAAATTGCTGCATTATTGGTTTTAATTCAGCTCAGCTTGGTAAAGACTCACCAGTGCAGCACCCTGGACAGGAGTCTGTGCACATTATTTAATGAACCTGAACTTCAGTCAATTTGCTTAAGTACTGAAGGATATATTATTTTCATTCAATCCCATGTCAAATTTGACAATTATGCTTTGATTTTGAGGTCCTCTGGAGGTAAAAAGTAGACAAAACAGAGTAAGAGAGGTTAGACAGAAAAACAAATCCTCCTGGATATAATGCTGGTGTCATTCATCCACGCTCAACAAAAATTAGAAGACCATAGTTTTCTATTTTGCAGAGACTAGATAATTTGAATTGTTAGCCAACTTGCTGTTGTCAACAGGTGACAAGACCACAACATATGTACTAAGAACTAGCACAGACTAACAATCTGAAAAAAAAAAAAAATCAAGGTCACAAGTGAGCAAGGAGCCCCAGAAACACGATCAGGCCCTTAAAAAGAGAACATCTCCATCTTTGACTGCCAATTTCCAATGCAAACTACATCTTTTATACACATTTAAAACCTTTAGAGAGGAGGCTAACAACTAAAGCAGTGACAGGCTCATAACTGCAATGATACTACTGGATACAGGATAACAACTACATTGACTAACTCATCCTAATACCATTAGGATCAATTTCTTTGTTAAGGACACACAAATATCCTAAGTTGAAGGTAGCAGGTAAGAGTAGAGCTTTTTTATTTTACCATCATCACCCTTGGTTACATCAAAGATATGCAGTGCAACCCCCAGCAATTTGTGTAATTCAATTTATCAGTTTCATGTAAAAATTCAGAGATTTTACTATTGTTGCATATCACAAGGCTGAAGGCTGATCTGTGGTCATTATAAAAGGGTAATAAAAGAAATGCTTGGGACACACTACACAAATCTGATTCATGTTATGTTAGATCAGTCATTCTCAGTGTATAAATCAGAGATTGAGGACCTCTGTCCACTTTTACAGAGTTAGTGAATGACAATCAAGAAAAGGAAAATTGCTGTCATTGGGATTGAATTCTCTTTGTAAGGGCTGACAACTGCTTCAAAAAAATACTTAAAGGTCTGCAGGTGAAAATAGACTGACAACAAATGTATTAGAATAATATTAATACAGGCTTATATAGATATATAATCTTGACACTGGTGTCTCATCTCCACTACTGCTGAAATGCTACACAGCTGGTGACTTTTTTCAAAACTGACATCCTGTTGAAATCAACCTGTTTTCAACAATAACCTTGCAGAGATGGAGAAAAAAAAATGAAAGCATTCTTTAAATTTCCACTTTTCCCAGATTCATAGATCTCTTTCAGCTGAGAATTTCTTTAAGTTTCCAAATCTGTTTAGAAACCTAAATAATAAAAATAAAAAAAAACCCCATCCAAAACATCTTGGTTTTAGCAAGGTGTTGCTGAATCGCATGCTTCTTAAGGAACCATACTTGGTGTCCTGCTGAACTCCTGCGTGGAACAAGGGCTTCTGCCATCCTGGTACAAGGACTATATTTCCATCAGGTCTGTTCAGAATTAGAGACATGGATGGCTTTAGCATCTCCTCACTTCCCTTGACAGTATATCCAATTTCACTACCACTCTCCACTTTGAAAGTGACCAGAATATTCTTTTTTCAGCAAATGCAGATATCTTCTAGTCTATGGAAAAATTTAAGTTTGTAACTCTGTGTATAATATATGGTACATTATGCATATGTTTTAATACAATAAATATGATGTGTGTGTGTATCTTTTTCAATTTAAACATAAAAAACCCTCAACAAACAAAATCCACAACAAGTAAAAGAAAAAGCCATAACATGGGAAGGGGTGGGAAACTGCTTCTTTTCCTGATATCAACTCTATAATATTACTTCAACTCTATATTAGCTTCAACTGCTAAACATTTTGATCTTTTCCCAACGGCATAGCACCTTCTATTTTTCAAGAAGCTAAATTTTTGTCTCACTTTCTAAGCCAGAAGTTCACTGTAGGTCATTCTTCTTGTTATCACCCTTCTCTGACTTTCCATCACTTTCTGCATCAGGCTCACAAACCTCATCCCCAGGGCACAAGCTACAATCTGCTAACATCCAAATTCTCATTCCCCCTTTCTGTGTATATTAACTTCCTTCCACAAAATAAACAGATCTTCTGTAGAATTTTGCCTGGTTATTTTCATTTTTTTTAACGCAAATTAATTTCTTCTTTCTGTACCATCCTCAAGGTATTTTTCATTAAACTTTCCAGCGATGCATCTATAGTAACATTTTGCCTGGCACTGTTGCAGGAGCTACCACAGGTTTTGGACACACTTCACCATGGCCAACGAGAAGTAGTACCCCATGGAAACACACTCTATGGCATGTGACAGGGTCTTAAATAGACATTAGTCTAGTTTTAATAAAACAGGATTCCAGTTATGCGACAGAAATAGGAGGTACAGCAACTCTTAACACTGGTCCTTGGGATTTATAGCAAAGACATTGCACCCTGTGATCTCAGCTCATTCCCTCTCTTTGCAGCATCCTGAAAATAATGGAGTCCTCTCTGGCAGAGCAATGAAGTGTTGTGACCATGTGCCCTCACAAACAGCTCAAGCAAAGGAAAATATGCACAGCAGACACAGCAGGTTACTTTAAAAAATCCCACAATGCTTTAAGTGTATCCGGGTTATCAGGGACAGATGGTGCAAGAGCAGCTGTGCTACACCATTTGTCCAATTCAGGCTGTATATAACTGGGGACATTCATCAAAGTAGGAGTTCTGTGTGATTCTGCACATATCTGTGGCACGGTCGTGGACAAGCCCATAAAAAAACTCCAGGTTTTAAGTATCACCCTCAGTTCTTTTGGGAAACTGCTGTCAAAGGGGATGTGTGCTTCTCTGTGACTTGCAGGGTTGATTATTTGCTGCAAGAGATGTGCCAAAATGACTGCCCTTTCATTGTAAACAAATATTCCCATCCAGGCCCCAAGTAACGCTCCATCTAATCCTATATCCATTCTCCTGCAAAAGTCATTCCTTCATTGTCTTGCTCACGCAGGTGTTTGACATGTTAAGTGATTATGATGGACTCTTCATTACTGACAATTTGTGGGGGTTAGCTGTTCATGGTTGAAGTCTGCATCTTAGGTATTAGACCCAGCAGATGGACTGCAGATGGCAGATCTGCTGCCCAGAATTTAAAAGTGGCTGTAGAAGAAATTGTCATGCTTGCCTGCAGGACAGTGGGAGACTGTGATACTTGAAGCATCAGGAAGCAACCCAACAAAAGTTTCAGTGATGAAGAAAGTTAAAGAAGCTGTGTTTGAATAGCAATTTAGACTGCTTTAGAGTGGGCAACTCAGAATATCTTGTCACTGTTGTTTAAATAAAACAGCATATAATCCATTACATATCATTTATACTACAAAGGCAATATGCCTATAATGACTAGATCTCATACTTCAAGTATAGATACTTGCTCTTCCCATAATTCAACAATGTGAAAAGACAGCCAGCTGAGAGACCTAAGCAAAGTCCTGGGAGGCGAGTAAAAAAAGATAGGAAGGATGGAAAACATTGTGAATTTCTGCTGCATTTTCCTGAAGTGAATATTTCCAAAAACAAACAAAAACAAAAAACCCAAACAAAAACAAAAACAAAAACAAAAACAAACAAAAAAAAAAAAACAAAACAAAAAAACAAAACAAAGCAAACCACCCTGTAAGTCAGGATAAACTGGGAGAAATAAAAAGAAAAAACCTACCAAACCCCACATTGTTTCAACTGTGCTGTGAAAGATCTGCATCAGGAATTGGGACCCGCTTTCAGAAATAAAGGAAAGCTTTTTGTCAGGAGACAACTCCCAGTGACTTTTCTAAACTATTTGCTACAAAACCCCAGAATTTCTCCTGTATTTCCAGAGTGGAGAACTCTCCTCATCCACAAAAATTTTTGAGGGATCTCAGCTTCAGCATGGAAAGAGGTTATTTCACTACATTTTTTTTGTCCTTCCCTTTAGGAACGACCATTCTCTACTGCACAGCCTTGCTTTTGCCACAATTCACTTTGTGCCATGTCAAGCTTTATCATGTCAGGACTCCAAAGGAGGAGGAGGAGGAGGAAATTAAGCTCATAAAGAGTTTCAAACAAAATTCACCCCAACAGTGAAATCATGACCTCCCATGTGACTATTGAACCCCCTTCTGTGCAAAAGCAACCCTGCTTTCCCATCCCTGCTTTCCCATCTGTTGGTACATGTTTCATATAATATTTTCCATTTCCAACCACCTTCCAACCAGTAATTGCCATCCACCTGTTAGCTCTCCTTAATATATATTTGCATATATTATAAAAAACTCCTGTAAACAATAAAAATCCTAGACACGAGGAAAAAAATTAGGCCATCCATACCAGCTCCATGTGCTTCTGGACACAGACCCACAAACCGTTCATTTTTGTAGCCATGTACAGTAGAGGTACTCAGGCAGTGCACAAATGCTACTACTCAATGGTGGAAGTGCTGGGATGGTGTAACGTTGCCACAAAAAAAAAGTGTTTCTCCACCACAGAAACTTTCCCCCCATTTGGGAGAGCAGTTGTGCTCTACCACCTCAATTGTGCCACTGAATCTTCCCTTTCCTGCTCTCCTTTTCTGTCACACAGTCATCAGAAAAAGAATCTTAGACAAAGCAATATTTGCCTCACCTAGATCTCTTCCTCTATGGATGTCAAGCATGTCATCCACTTAAAAAACAAAAAAAGGAAAAGAGACAAAATCTCTTTTATAAGACTCACAAATAAATTCTGCCCCTTCCCCTATATTGAATTCTGGACAACACTCGTAGGAAAAACACAGCACTATGAAAAAAGCTGTCTAGTGTCACACTTCCAGGATCATAGAAGATTTTCAAATGGCAGCACACTAATGAATTAAGAGATATAGTTGATAGCCTCACATATCACTTTTGAACATTCTGGTAAGAGTGCATGAGGCCTTTGGTAAAAGCACAGTTGTTTCCATTTGCCTCTCCTCGGAAAACTCCATTCAGAAACAGCATCTGGTGTCTAACCAGGTCTCATCTTTCATCCAGTTTTCCTGTTGGACCAGGCAAGGGACAGGGAGATTTAATGAGCTGCCTGAGGTCACAGAAGCGCCCGTTGCTCCATTGGGCTAGAAGCCAGAATCTGTGCTCACCTCTGACTTCCTCAGGACTCTGCAAACCTTGATATGGCAGTCTCTCCATGCTAAAACACTTACTCATCTGGCACACAGGCTGGGTACAACTTTTCTTTCTCTCTCTCTTCATTCTCAGTCTGTGACAGGCACGAGTCTTTGTTCCAACCAGGATCTTTTAATTAAGAGAACAATAGTATTTCCAAAGCCATATATTGAAAGCTTGGGAAAACCCACATCAAAGCCAATTAAGGGCCAGATGTTCCTGATATGGATTGCCAGCAAAACCAACCAGAGGTGACAGGGCTGAACAGTTTCCTAGAACCATGTGCCTGATTGTTAAATCCACAGCTTCAGGCTCCCCATGACCTGGCAAAATAGAAGTGTGAGGGTGAGATCTCTAATGCCATTAATACACTCTGTCCAAGGCATACTTCTTGTGCATCCAACAGCTAGATCCATATATGTGCAACACATATCTACAAGTATTTTATGTAGGCACATTTAAAGTGTATTCCAGAATACAACTGTGTATATGGAAAATGTAAGTAAAGTTCTCAGATAATGGAATGCAGCAATTTTACCCTCCAGTATGGCTTCTGTTCATTAAATCATTAAGTGGTAACCTTATAGGGGAACACATTACATACATGCACATACAGTCTTCAAGTTTAAACAGATCATTGTGCATTAATGGGGCTAATGGGATGATAACTAGGAAATTTTGAGTCTTAAAAATGAGTAGAAAGGACCTGTTGCTTGGAGATTCATATTTCATTTATTTTCAGTCTTCCCAGCTATATCACGGGGTGGTTTTCTGCATAAGCACATTCATATACAGAAGATCTTCAGTAAACTTTAAAATCTCTGTGTACCATTATAGCCTAGTAAGCTCAAAAACAAAGTGTCAAACAGAATGAAACAAACTCTGCTTTTCTATGACACCTTTCATACTCCAAGTATCCTAGAGCACTTTAAAATAAATTACTTAGAAATTGGTAGTGCAGTCATGCAGCAGTTAGTTCAAACTCAGGCCTAGATGTCAGAGCTTATTTTGGTAAAAGGAGGAAAGTAGCAGCCAAACCCAGAAGTCTCCTCCTCATTGTTTCCACAGTGTCCATTTGCTATTTGGACCTCACTCAGTGTAAGCAAAAGAGTTCAGCCTGGTATCTTACGGTGCCAGTTACTCATTGCTCATTTTTAGCCTCTTTTAAAGCATGTGCCCGGGAATGCTCACTGGCCTTTCTATACAATAAAATGCTTAAAAAGCAAAATCAGTGCAAACATTTTTACACCTTAATTTCCACTAAAGGACCAGACAATTTGCTGTCCTTGTCAACAGCATAATCCTCACATTGGGAAAAAGATTACAAGACTCTGTCCCCATCAAAACTTTCAACTCTCTGCATGCGCAGCTAGTGGAAATCCCATTCCAAATCAAAAATTACCAAACTGAGTCAGTGTTTTAGATTTCTTCTGCCTTCTGCATTAGCCCAGACTAAGAAATACTTACATCAACACTTTTGCCTTCAGGAATTACTTGCAGTGCCCAGTAAAAGCCACAGGCATTACCACATCTAGACTGGCTGTTTTGCTAAATAGTTTTCTATATCTTCTCAAAACCTAGTGCTTTTATTTGTAGGCCAGAGTTCTCAGTTTGTTTAAATACCCATTTCCAAACACCTGTTACAGGAAAGAGAGCAGAAACAGCAAAAACTAAACACAGATACATTTCAGAAGGTGGCAAGTTTTCCCAGTAAAAATTCTCAGAAGATGAAGAGCAAGAGAGAAACACAGTAGCTTCCTCTTTACCTTCCTTCAAAACATAGAATTCCATCTACGTCAAAGTTTATATGGCTTGTCTATTTTTCCCATTCTTTTACAATTAATATTCTTTATTTGACTAACACTGATTTTTTTTTTTTAAGGATTTTAAAATGTCTCCTCGGACTAAAACACCAGGACAACTGTCAAAGCATACACTGGACTTCTGTTTAAGTCAGCAGCAGGCAGATGGTGGTAAGCAAAAATGGTGGAGGTCACATTGCAGAAAAAGGAATAAGGGAAATAAGAATCTTTTTTAATCAGTCTAACTTCACTTTGAACCAAAAGTTCTAAGGTATCATCAAAGTAAACGGGAGGTGTGTAAACCAAAAGGAAAGAGGTAATCAGGGTGACCACCAAACCAGAGCTGAAATGCAAAGAGCAGATTTATGTCATTACCTCACTACCAATGCCAGGTGGCAGAGCCACAGCAGGACACAGGCTCCGTCAGGCTCAGCTCATCCCAGCAGGCAGAGCCACGGCAGGACACAGGCTCCGTTAGGCTCAGCTCATCCCAGCAGGCAGAGCCACAGCAGGACACAGGCTCCGTTAGGCTCAGCTCACCCTAGCGGACAGCGGGGGCCAGGGTCCAGTGCCTTCTCCAGTACATCAAAGGGCTTTGCACACGCAGTTTATCACAAGGTTGTGCTTTTATGATCTTAAGCATGTCTGTGAGAATGTGTTACCCCTACACAGGAATTCTACTTCTCAAAACAGGCAGAGCATGAACAACATTAGGCATAATAAATGGAGTTTTCCCACACTGACATTTTTAGTGTTCCAAAATTGCAAGGTCACTTTGAGCAAAAACTATTCCCTGCTCGCCAAATCTTTTTTCTTTTACCTCTTTCCTCCTAGCAGAAGGGAATAAGCTCGGAGAGAGTCCGATGACATGAGCAATATCCAAGGACCAGAGAAGTAAGCTGAGTTTATCCTTCCTCTTATCACAGTGATAAAGACCACTGGGCTGTCTGGGAAGTTGTAGAAGATAGGAAAGTTTTTTCAGCAAGGCCACCAGCCCAGCAGAGGGGCAAGTACAGCACTTGACCTCACCACATGCTAGGAAGATGTTACTCATTTGTTCATGAGTCATGTTCTGCTGCAATTCAGATGAGAATTAGGAGTAATCAAGAAAGCAGCTAAATGAGGGATAGAAGGATGCAAGTAGGAAAACCATGTGCTAAGGAGCTGGAAGAATGGGGGATGTATTGTGTGCTCCCCCCCCCCCTTTGCCACCCACCTGCCTCTTCCTTCTGCTGGGGTGGGGGGCTGCTATAGCCAGCACTATGCTGACTCCTGTGCGACCTTCTGCAAAGCAGCACACTGAAGAATTCAGAATGATCAATGGGGGAAAAAACCCAAACCCTTACTTCCAGTCTTTATTTTTATCCATGCTTGTGCCCTTCACCCAGACACTGTGTGAATAACAACAGCTGAAGAGTCAAGCTAAATGGCAGGTTGCTATCTATCTGAAATGTGGCAGAACTGTTCGTCACCTTGCCAAAAGGATAAGAAAAAACCTTTGAATAATTCATTGAAGGGTTTGACCAACTGATCAGTGTCCCTGCACTCTCTTGTCCCCTGACCACATCAGAGTAAGGAAAGAGAGTTCTCTGTGAGATTTCTTCTCACACTCTGTCAGCAGCACACCCTGCTTGCAAGCTGAATTAACTTGACTGTAGTAATATTGTTCTGCTGAGACAAGAACAATGATCAGCACAACAGCACTGTTAAAAATGTTATAGGCTTCATAAAAACAATCACATCAGCTATAAAACGGTAGGTGATCATGACTGCTGCACCGTTCTCATCATAACTTAGCTTGACATGTCTGGATGGAGTAACAAATTATAGACAATTCCTTTTCCTTTCCCCCATTACTGTGCAAAGTGATACAATGTTCCCATTCCCTGCTAGACCTCTGTCACTATAAAGATAAAACAATGATTTTTAAAAGACAGAAGATGAGACTTAGGGTTGAAAACTGTCTGGATAGTTTTACAAGGTCTTTTAAAAAGCAGATCTAAGCAAATTGTTAAGGTTCATGAGAACTAACAGCAGCACTCTTTATAGCTCAGCTGTTAAGTGGGGAATGGATTAAGCAGCTCCACTTAAAACTCATCATCTGCATTTCTTGTCTAGGTAAGAGCCCTCTGCAAAATTAATGATAGTTCAGAATCAGGTCCTGAGCATATGTTGTCTAAAAGACTTACAGTGATTTATGAACATTATTTTAATTCTCTCTCATTCTATGCACCTGTTTGCACTGCAAAAGGCAAACAATACTGATAAGATCCATCATTCAAGTAAGACTTTACTTGACTTCGGTCAGCAATTTGAATTATAGTGTTGCTCAGACAACAGAGACAGTTTTCAGTTCAGAGTGACGCAGGACTCTGCAGCAAGGTCTATTTCAGGAGAGAGGATTTGTCTGCCACTGTGAGGGCTGTGCAAACAACCAATATTCCAACGGACTGTCCAACTTCCAGAGAGAGACAATCAAGAAACACACTTTAGTGTATTCCATCAGATTTGGGTTTTGTCATGTTTTTGTTTTCTTTGCTAAAATTAGAAATCCAGAAAAAAATCAGTATATTAACTGATGGAACAGTCCAAGAGGTCCAAAACTGAATGTTCTGATTTGGATGAACTATGGAAAAGGCAAAAGAAGTACACAATAGTAACAAAGCAATAGTTAAAAAGGAAGAGCAAGAAAATGCCTTTTTTTTTCCACCCACTGAAGGAGGATTTGGTTCATTTTTTTCTCCTGTCTGAAGAGACTTGAGTAAGAGTTACTGCTGATGGAAACGTGGGTTAGCACAGCATGGGAAAGAGGAAGCAACAAATGGAAGTGAGCATTGGTCCTCTCTTCTTACTAAATTCTACTTCATGTATGTAATTTAATACTGATTGGAGTAGCAGTGACTATTCAGTGCCCCCAGTCTCACTCACCCTGAGCTTTATTTCTCTCCTAATTCAAGCATCTTTATAATGAATGGTCTTTTCCCTTTAAACTACTAAAAATATTCATGCAGTTCTTCCATTCCTACACCTGACCTTGTGACTTTTGAGTTGCTTCAAACCCTGAAGTTTTATCAATCTAACAACATGAAAAGCAGACCAAATTCAGAAGAAAACAAAGATGTGACATATAAGAAAAGATAAAAATAACCACAAATGGAAAATTTATATGATTGTCTGTGGCAGAGAGAGAAACACAACCTAAGGACAAAACAGCACTCAGAAGAGCTGTGTGCCCTACATAAAGGCTAGGGTCTTTATGCTCCTTAAATTCTCAATGTATAACTTAAAGCACTATTAATATAGTAAGAGATAACCATGAAAGCCTCAGATGGAGAGAAACAACAATTAGCAAGTTTTAAAGCTTTCTATATTCCACAGGTGATAATTCAGGTATACTAAGACTCACGTTTCCTGAATACAGGGACTTTGAAACCAAAACTTTATCTTGTTGTGAAACAGTGAGTCATGATTTTGAATGACAGCAAGCTGTAGTGTCTATCTCTGATGGTTCACAAGGCAGCAAATCTCAGACCTGTCACTGATCTGGATGCAAGCATTTTCAGTTCTGGGCCCTTGGGAGGGAAAACTGGACTTGCAGGCAACCCTACGAATGATGCTATAGAACAAACCATGTAAATTCTACACTGAGACAAGCACAAGATACATTTTTTTGTGGTCTGGTGTTTTAACCATGATCTAATACTGTCTATTTGACAGAGATATATCTCTGATGGAGATGAATTAGTAAAGAGGTTTATAAGTTTAATTGGATGGCACAGATATAATAATGACATATGACTGGCTATTATGCCATATACTGTTATAACAATGATTTTTCAAACAACCATTATCTCTGTGCTTAGAAACGTTAAAATACAAAACATAGTGTAAAGTAATTACAAGATTTTAGGAAAAAGAGCTCAGCACTGTTTAACATTCATTACTGCATACAGCCTGACGGTTCACTCCCCTAGTGTAAAACGTGATGTAAAATGTGATTTGAAAGATTACTCCACTTGCAAAACTTAGGTGGCAGAGCCTTCTCAAAAGGAAATGTTCTAACATGATTTGCTGAATTCTTTTACAGAATTAGTCCTTTGTAATAGTGATTTCACAGTTTGCTGCCCCTGCATTGATTCTCCCTAAACTCATCCTGATTTTCTGAATGTAAAAACCTGCTACACCACACCACAGCCTTTCTGTCTGTGGCAGACAATACAGAGACAGGCTTTGCAACAGACACAATAGCAGAGGGCAAACTGAGAGGAAGGAGAGCATATTGAAGCAATGAAAAGTGTTCAAAGCTACAGGGTCTGCTTTCAGCCAGATCAGCACACCCCAGGACTCTAGAGCACAGATTACTGCTACATGACTGCGAACTTAAAACCAAAATTAACTAAAAAGTACAACTTAGCTTGCAATGTGCCCTTACCACACAGAAGGCAAGGGGTATCCTGGGCTGCATTAGGCAAGTGGAGGGCAAGCATCCTTTCCCTCTGTTCAGCACTGTGAGAACACACCTGGAATACTGTGTTCAGTTCTGAGCTTCCCACTACAAGAAAGACATGGACATATTGGATAGAGTCCATCAAAGGGCCACAAGGGCGATGAAGGGGCTGTAGCAACTCTCCTATATGGAAAGGCTGGGAGAGATGGGGCTATTCAGCCTGGAGAAGGGAAGGCTCAGGAGGATCAAAATGTATAAATGCCAGAAGGGAGACTGCAAAGAGGACACCTTTTACACCTAAAGGACCAAGACCGGGCTCTTCTCAGTAATAACCAGTGACAAGACAAAAAGCAACAGGCACAAACTGAAACACAGACTGTGTTTCAGCACAAACTGAAACCTAACCTAAACATCAGGAAACGCTTCTTCACTGTACGGATGACTGAGCACCAGCACAAGTTTCCCAGGGCAGTTTTGAAGTTTTTGCCTTTGGAGATATGCAATACAAAAAACGGTGCAGGTTTAGGAGATCCATAGTGACTGTGGAAGCTTTTCTTTCTAAGCCCAGTTTAGCAGTAAACCAGTAGCAGATGACGTGAGTTAGTGACAAATACAAGTTACAGTCCTGTTGCAGTGAAATAAATCTGATTTAATTTTAAACTTTCATCATTGAAAAGGCCAAGGAGTGAGGTGTCAATCTACCCACGCATCCTGGGTACTTTCTCCACCACCCCACAGAACAATTGTGACATGCACGTACCCAACCCTTTGCTGCAAATGTGTTCATGGTGGGTAAGGAAATGGGCTGGGTACAACTGCACTTGGCACTGCTAGAGCTTGCTCAAGAGCTCTGCAAACTGCAGACAAGGACATAAACCTGGGTGACAGATCTCCCGTGTCCTGCTCGTACGGAGAAACACAACTGAAGTTCCTGAGGTTAAGAAAGTAAGTACTTTTTTACTTGACATAAAATCTGTGCAAATTTGATCTAAAAATTCAGCTCTGATTAAGAATTTCCTTCTCCTCTTTTCCCCCCATCTGGCTGTTTATTGCTGATCCTCCTTCCAGCTGAGAACAGTAACTGGCACATCACCACCCAGAGAGACTCTCTAATGATCCAGAGGAAAGTTAATCACACTGTACTATCACATAAATCACAGCAGTTGGTCTGTGACTTACTCAGCCCTATTGAGGGCCAGATCTCGAGCTCTCAAATCAACATTTCTTCTTTCTTTTTCTTTTTTTTTTTCTCTTTTTTGGCAATAGGACTATTTTCATTCTTTCATTTCACCTATTGAATCAGTCTGAAGCATCATAATGGCCCATAAAACTACCATCTGGGATATAAAACGTCAGGTTTGTGCACAGGAACAAGATCTGCCTTTTCTAGCTTCCCCAGCTATGATGCGCTCTGCTTAGCCCAGGGCATTTCAGAGGGAGATTGTATATGGAGACAGACAGCACCCTAAAGGGTTAAAACCTCTGCTGTTTCTTCCCTGCCAATATTTCAATATAATGTAAATTAATTTATTTCTGGGAAAAATTCCTATTCAACACTCACACAAGGACATGCAAACACACATACACACTTTCTAGTAATATCTACTCTGTTTATGTAGATATGTTGTGGTGGTGTGACATACAATATAAACGGAAAACAGACACTCCAACAGCACCAGCTAAGCAGAAAGGCTATTTTTTCCATCCTCCAGGAGGCTATTGATAACATTTAGTTGTGCTGAATCAGAGGAGGAAAGGTACCCAGAGGCCAGCAGGTCCTGCACCTCAAAAGTATCCATCCTTTTGAGCAGAATTCCTTAAATTCAGAACAACCATTAACCATACTGAGAACAGAGGATTCAGGTCCACTCACAAGGGAATAAACACATTACCTCATCAAAAAGAAAATATACAATATGAAGTGACAGAAAAAAAAAAAAACCTTCTCCCATAGAAATCTTTTTGTGGAATCAGACACTATGTGAGGTTTATGATATTTATCTGATAATCAAACAAAACTAACTTTGTATAGCTTGCCATGACTCCTCCATTTCCTCCTAGTTTTGACTTTAGACAAATGGCTGAAAACCTTAGCAGATAAATTTAACCAATTCTGACTAATATCCTTCCTAAAATTAGCTATCAGCTATGAAATCAGTATTTAAAGTATTCCTATATCTTTTTTTATTAAAACTTCATATGCATGGTTCAATAACCATGATAAAACATTTAAAAGATGTACTAAGACAAACATGTGACTCATTTTAGTCCCTGATCAGAAGACACAGCAAACAGCATATCAGTTTGTTTGAGGTTATAACATTGGCTTCTGCAAGATCAATCTTCCAGATTTCAGTACATTTGAGGTCTAATATTTGCAGATTTGCAAGGCTAACTCATAATGAGTACTTCAAATAAAAGTTATTTTCTCTTTTCATGTAAAATGAAATCCCAGTGTGACTGTCTACTAGGACAACCATCTGAATGAAAGATAAAACACCAAAAATAGGTTTTTACACAGAACATGCTCACTGAGGTATCATTTAACTTTGTTTGTGATCTTGATTTATACATAGCTTTCCCAGTTGGATGGCTGAGGCATAAAATAGTAGAGTGATATCTCTCAAGATTATCAAGAAGAACCTGAAATCTCTTTCCATAGCACAGTTCCATCATGAACTGTGTGACCCCTGATATGAGAGGCATAAGAACCACATCTAAAATTTGTGTGAGAATATAAATTCAAGCCCCAATATTCTGAGATCAACAGATGCAAAATAATAAAATTTCTCCTTATAAAAAATTCTTTAATACATAAGCAATCTGGTATTGAGATTTCAAAACAAACAAAAAAAAAGTAGTTACAAATTACCAATTTAATTGAACAAGGTCTAGTTAGTATCTCTCTCACTTTTTCCTTCAAAAGAAACAAAAATTCTAATTTGTGCCTGGTGCAGCCTGTCATTGATCACTGCTCAATGTTAAGACATGAAATGGGTCAGTACTGCCCTTAAGAAAAAGCCAACGTCAGTAGAGTTCTGTTGTTACTGAGATTATGGTCAAAGAGTAAAATAACAGAGGTCCATCTAACAGAACTGTGGTCAAAGGAGACAGAGACAAAGCACACTGAGTTAGGTGGCATATCAAGTAAGAACAGTTGATATGCTTGGAAAAAAACAATACAGACGCATTTTTGGTCTCAGAATCCCATAAGCAAGGGTTAGTAGAGTGTGTAAGAAATAAGCAAGTGCAGGTGAAGCTGGCAGGTAAATAGATTCTCCCGTAAGAATATGAAAAGCAGACAGAATGTCCCACTGCAGACCAGCAGAGTCTAGTTCTGGCACAAGAGCCTCTGGACACACCTGGCAATCAGCTGTCACACGTGTTTCACACCCAGGGTTTGGAGATAGCACCGTGGCAGGTACAGCTCACCAAGGGCTCTGATGAAAGGACAAGCGCAGTCAGGAGTTGCTGGAATTCACCCTGCTGAGATGCCACCACATTTTGGTGCTTGTTCTCAATTGTCCTTGCTCAGCAGTGGGAACCACTGATTTGGTTCTGCTGAGGTAACTCCTTCCAAAAATTGTCAGAGAGTAAAAGCATCCTTGAATCTTTTTGGTGCTTGATAGAGAACAGGCCACTTGTCAAGTGCAGCTGGGGCAGCTGGGTTTGTGGGGAGGGCTGATTTGTGGGGATTTACTGCTCTAAGGGAGAAATAGAGTAGCCCAGGATTTCACCTTCTCATAGACTTCAAGATGAAACAAAGCTACAATTTCTTTATTTTTGAACCATACTTTTATGCAGTTTGAAACACATGGGACACAACAAAGTAAACAACAATTCTGCCTTAATTTTAAAATATATGGTTTTATTGCAGGTTATCACCTAATATATTCAGGTTATCACCCAACACATTCTGGGGACTAGAGATGGGGATTCAACAATCACATCAAAATCCTATTTTCATAACCCTGGATTTAATGTTGTCCTTAAAATACTGTCTCCCTGTGAGCCAGCAGAGAATTGTTATCCCAAGTCAGGTGTGATTTTACTTAATTTTATTTGTTAGTTTTGTTGTTTGGGGGTTTTTTTCCAAATACAAAAGCAGCCTGAATGACTTGCAGCTTCATTAACTCTGGGCATTTTCAATAGTTTCTGCTGGAGATAGTATTTGGGAAATTCAAAGTGATTTCCTACCCCCTATTCACCCCTGGTCAGTCAGACCTGAGGGAGATAAGCCACTTATAACAGCAAGGTGAATCTGAAACAGAAGACTATTCCTCCTCACTGTTATTCAGCCTGCTGGCTCTTTTACTGCTATCCATTGTGAACTGGTCCCCTTACAACATGCTCTGAAAAATTAACCGACTTATCAGTCATATCAACACTATGTGAACACACAAATTCTTTGATTTTAAGCAACTTCTAGCATTTGGTTCATTGGTAACACTGATGACATTTGATAGTGAGATGCTCTGCTTCAACATACACATGAAAGGACACATCCCTTACTTTCCCCCAGCGCATGAGAGAAAGATATGTTACAATATTCTGCTGTGTTGTGCAGCTGTGGATTGTCCAACACTAGAGGTCCTTAAGAAAAGGCTGAAGAAAGATTTTTTAGGAATGATATGGAGACAGAAAGACTCAGCCTCACAGAAACATTCTGGATTTGATTTTGCTGGCTCTGGCCTATGAAGTCAGTGTCATATAAACTGTAATGTCTTCTTTCTTTAACAGTTGTAATAATAATTAGGACAAAATCTAATTCACAAGCTGGAGCTAAAAGGAATTAGCTAATAATGTATGATTAAACAATAGTAACCAAGGTCATTGCATGACTAAATATTCTCTAATCAGTAATTAGATTTTGTTGGTCGATCTTTTAAAGGACCTGATAGGAGATGACCTCTTTCTTTCAGATTAAATGTCTTCTCAGGCTGAGTTATTATTGATCAAGAAGCTGACCTTACTGCCAGCACTGGCATTCCACATTACTGATCTCTTTGCATATGGTGTGCACGTAGTTGCTGGAAAACTTCAAAGAGATTCGATCAAGTTGGTGATTGCTTGGTTAATTAAGAAGGTGCCATATTTTGGTATTCCAGACTGGTTGCTCTCTGTATTCTTAGAGAAATCACTCCCAGCATTCAATTAAAAACAGCAGGCAAAGAAAAAAGGCTACATAAGACTTGCATTCTACAGCATAAATCATGCCCTGTTTCCCCTGACAAAGGGAATGAAAGGGTTTTTTCCCACTCATAAGTGGAGGATGGGTGTACCAAACAAAGAGGAATTTTCCTCTCTGTGTCCTGCAAGGCGGACTTAAGACACAGAGTGGGAAAAGGTGCCCTGCAAAGCATCAAACACAAGAATGATACAGCAGAGGCTTTCAGCAATCTCAGAGCCCCAAATGCTTCTCTCCAGATAATTCATATGATCAAGTAATAATGGGCAATTATTTGTCTTTAGGACATAAGGTCATATAACTATCTCACATCTACTAATTATCCATCAGTTATACTCCTTTTTGGCTGCATATTGCTGTAAAAGCAGTTAATAATAGTCTTCATCCCCACCCTAGAAAATGTTGCTTTAACTCCTTCTCAAAGTTGAAAGAGCAATTCTTACTTGAAGAAAACATCCAGTCATGTGTCAGGAATATAGACCTGAGATTGTATTATCTTCAGAAGAATGTGGTCTTGTCTTCATGTCAAATGTCACTTTCTCAGGAACAAAATCTTGTCTTGGCCTGTCTTTGAGTGGTAAGAAATTCTCTTTTCAAAAACCAACAAAGTTATTAGTCAGGGTTTAAGGTACCCTTCAGGGGGCAGGGTGGTGGGGGGGAATCAACAAAAAAAAACCCACACAAAAAACAAAGAGCCACACAAAATCTTAACCAATTCTACAGATGCAGGCATCTGCACTAAGAAACAATTTTAAGCCTGCACACAAGCCCATCTGGGCTGAGAAATTTCACAAATCATGTGCAAAGACACTCCCAGATTTCTCCTTTTAGGTACAGATTTATTAAGAGAGCAATAGGGATTGTAACCCATCCCTTAGTTTTGCCTACTGCAGTGCATGCTCCTGCTGGAAATGTGGGAAAGCATCTGCAGAGCACATCCTCTGTGCTCCTTCTGTGCAGAGGCCTTGGCTGTGCCCACCTCAATGCTCATCCTGAGCCAGCATTGCTTGCCTGGGTCTCCACTAGACATAATAAGGATGAGCACACAATGTATTTTTTCACCAGACAATTCCAGACATGGTGATGATGTCATTAACTTTTGCCTCCTTGTCATTTAGTGGCAATAATTCCTAAACCAAAACACACACCTCATTACAAAAATGAAGATGGACACTATGAAAGGAAGCTGCTGTTTCCCTGGCCAAAGCAGCATGGTTTGCAAGTGAATACATTCCATGCTGTGTCATCCTTGGAAGGAAATTATCATGAAAAATAATACAGATACTTTAGCATAGTCCAGGGAAGGTATTCATCTGAATTCTATCACCACACAATGGGCTGTGTGTTTACCTCTGTAAAAATATTTACTCTTGTTAAACAAAGAAAGGCTGAGTTTTACAAGCACAATAAACAAAGTTGTTCATTCAACAGACCACTCTGAAATCTAGACCATAATTCTCCAGCACTCTTCACCTAGCACTCATCTAGTTACCTAGATGACACACACATATATTGGCCCTAATTGCAAATGACATTACTAATAAATATTGTGCAGCACGAGACTCCTCCTGTGCCTTAAAACAAATAAAAATTTTCATTAATCAAAATTTGGGATTCCTCTATAGTCTGTTGTGGCATTTGGTCTCATAAAATAAGGTAGGCTTAAATTAATTTGAATGGAAAAAAATTTCCAAGTAAGTATTAATTTAAAGTTCCTAATTAAATTCTCAAATTCATAATTTTACAAATAATATTTAAATTTTGTCTCAGCTGTGGACAATCACTCTACAGAAGCACTAGAAGGAATAAAAGCTGGCTCCCCTTAACTTATAAGTTTGTTGTGTACTAAAAGAGTCACTGTAGGTCAATTTGTAAAATTAGAGAAATTCAGGTTTGGCAGGTTATTTGTTCCTAAGTCCTTTTTAAATTGTTAGAATGAAGAGACTAATATTTTTGGGAGAAACAAGTGTTTGATGCAATTCCAATTATAGATTGCTCCATTTAAAAAAAAATTAGCAAATTCCCAACAGAGAAATTGTTTAAGAAAATCATAGAAAAAATGTTAAAATTAAGTATTCACATCATTCTTTTTTGTGGAAGGCAAACCAGAAACCTCTTCACTGAAAACTTTGATAAATGCAGACCTGTTCTTCAATGAGAAAAATATTACCTGCATCTGAAGTTCTATGTCTACTGTATTTGTCCTCTCTCCTGAGCACACAACAGAAGGGTAAAAATCTAAGCACTGTGCATAAAGTGGCTTTATCAGCTCTGTTCAGACACAGAGGGACAAAAGGGAAAATGTTACAGAGAGAATTACCATTGCATGTCCTCTTTTGGAGCCTGTGTTTGCAGTGAGGACCAACAGGTGCCTCCTGCTCACCCTGAAGTCACCATACATGGTGACACAGGGCAAGAACTCTACGGCTCACAAGGGTCCCATGAGACCCAGCACCTTGACTACATGTCTCGTACCACTTTCCCTTTCATTTAGCACCATGGAAGAAGGACAGGACTAAACACAGAGAGCAGCTACTCAGAGCTAGATGCCCCTCAGAATAAGGCTGCCTCAAGTTTGTCTCCCTCCCACTCACAAGTCACTTTGTAGAGGCAAAAGTTTATGGCAAACAGCAGGAGAGTCTTATTAGAGGACTATGTTCAAATAGGAAGTAAAATCAAATCATTCTGCCCCCCTCTGAAAAATCAGGAGATAGAGCTATTGGGCAACTTTCTATTGAATATTAGTTTATTACCTAAGACACAGCTCTGGCTGATAATTTCTGTCAGATACACATTCTTTAAGCAATAAAAAGCTGCTTAAAAATAATAAAGTTGGACTGGAAAGAAGTATTGATTTGAGTATTTGATTCCTGTGGGAACAACCTGGGTTTAATTTACCAATGCCATAATAGAGATATTTTTAATGCCTTTACTTACATATGATAACACAGAACATATTGCTTTTAAAGTTATATTTCTATGGGAAGTACAAGATGTCTAACAGAGAAGAAAATAAGTACACAACATTCCCTTGAATAATTTTCAACCCTGTGAAGCAGAAGTCTTTCCCCAAATTCAATGACATAATCAGACTGCAGAGGACACTTAGTGAATTATCTTCAAACCTAGAAGCAAAAAACCTCTACACAAAGTAAGGGGTTAAATGTAAGAAGTCTGAAGAGAAAGATGCTGATCTGAATAAGTCACTGAATAAATATGAGGCAAGCTGTAGTTTTCTGTTGACCTCCTAAGTGGTGGGGATTGAGAAAGAAAACAACAGGAAGAAATTCAAACAAAATTAACTCCTATAAAATAGTAAAATTATTCAGAAGGTGTGGAGGAATGCTAATGCTTCCAAATGAGTTCACCTTTCAATGGTGCCCTTGAGCAAGTCAGGAAAGGTAATGCACCACACAGACAAGCATCTGGAGTCTGCCTCTGAACAGCCCCTGTCTGCTTATCCCATTCTAGCTGGAATTAATTCTCATGATCTTCTTGTTTGCAGTGAAGTGCCGACACCAAAAGCACCAAGTGACATAAAAGGCTTGGCAGTCTCAGCTCTGGAACGCCCTTGGGAATGAGACAGAGTCCTGGAGAGAAGACCCTCCAAAGCTATACAACCCTAGAACAAAGAGGAGGGAAGCAACACAAATGGTAAATTAGGAAAGCTCTGTAGATCACAGCGCTGGGAAATTCATCTGCCTTTCTGTGCTAACCAAGACAAAAAGTATCACAAGGGGTCAGCTCTCCTGAGCTCTGGGGAATCAGCCCTATTTCAGTGAGTTGTTCTAATCCCAGCTTTGATACCCCTCTTGAGAGTCATCCATTGCAGCTCACATTTTTAAGCTAGGACACCCTCAGGGGTTGTATAAAAGAATGTTTTCAGTCCCACCTGGATTGAACAGCAGCTCAGGGCTGCAAGCACTTACACAGGACCAGGGTTAGGTATTCACCTGCTGATCAACAGCACAACACTTTAACAGCTTTTGTGGCAAAGGCAACTGGGCGGGTGAAAGCATCCCACGGAAGGGACTTGAATCACGGGGCAGCCGAGGCACCTACACTGTGGGGTCAGGCACAGATGTGTCTGTAGGGACAGACAGCACGGGAGGAAGGGGACAAAAACTCATTTATAGCCACCTTCTCTGAAGCTGTACAAGCTCCACAACCTCTTCCTCTGAAGGCATGGGTAGACAAATAAGTTTTCACTGCCAGCTCAAGAGCTTCACAAAGATATCTGTAAGTGCTCTAGTTAACTCACAGCCATTGCAATATTAATTCCACAGGGGGGATGAAGAAGACCAGACTTACCTTCTCTTACCCTTTCATGTTGCCTTTGTAAAATAGGCTCTTACTCAAACATGTATTCACTATGGAAGGAGATACAGAGAAACCACACAAGACTGACTTATTTTCTTAGGGAGCTAGAAATTCATCATGGCCTGTCAGTAAAGGTGTTTTCTAGTCACATTATCCTTCAGTTTCTGATATCATCTAAGACCCTATCAGCATTTTTAAGGGTGCTCTGTCTCCTCACCTCAGCTTTTCTTTTAGTTCTGCAAGAAAGTGAGGCTTCTATTGCTTTATGATAGGAGAAAAGCTTTAACTCCTTTCTTTATGAGTTCCACTATCATTTCCCATTTAAATAAGCTAAACTAAGACAGCAAAGTGGTCAAGTGTTGTTTAAGGTCAAGAGTGTTTTATAAGCATAGAGTACAGGTAAGTACAGGTAAGTTTTTATAAACCCTCTTACCTATGTGAGAGGGTTCATAAAAACTAGGTTCCTCTACCAGAATAGATGACAAGAAACAGACATGTTTCTGGCAAAACAAGCAGAGACAGGGAGAACAGTGTGGGATAACATCAAGATCGTAGAATCATGGAATAAAAGAATAGTGTGGATTGGAAGGGACCTTTAAAGATCACCTAGTCTGACTCTCTCTTTGAGGCACAGAGACATCTTCAACTAGATCAGGTTACGCAGAACCCTGTCCAAACTGACCTTGAATGTTTTCAGGGATGGGGCATCCACTTCTCTGGGAAACGTGTTCCAGTGTTTTATCAGCCCCATTGTAAAAACCTTCTCCATCACATCTAATCTAAAGCAAACCCTCTTTCAAAGGTTTAAAGCCATTACCCCTTATCCTATCACAACAGCTAAAACGTTTGCCCTCATCTTTCTTATAAGCCCTTTTTTGTACCTGAAATAACGTCTCACCGGAGCCTCCTCTTTTCCAGGCTGAACTCTCAGCCTTTCCTTAGAGGAGAGGTTCTCCAGCCGTGTGACCAGCTCCATGGTCCTCCTCTGGACTCGCTCCAGCAGGTCCATGTCATTTCTGTGCTGGGGACCCCAGAGCTGGATGCAGTGCTCCAGGTGGGGTGTCACCACAGGAGAGCAGAAGGGCAGAATCCCTCTGCTCGCCCGGCTGGACGCGCTGCTTTGGATGCAGCACCGGGTACAATTGCCTTTCGGGACTGTGAGCGTACAGCGGTGGCTCGTGGGCAGCTTTCCATCCACCGACGCCTTCTCGGCAGGGCCTCTCTCCATGCCGTCCTCGATCCCTTCACCCCCAGCCTGTGCAGATACCGGGGACTGCCCCGAGCCCCTGAAGCGCAGCACCTTGGTGGCTGCACGTCCTGGCTGCGGCTGGACGTGACCCCAGCCCGGCCCTCGCTGTTGGTGAGCGCCGGGCGAGGGGTCGGAGTCGGGGCCGCGCCCTGNGCAGCCGGCACCTGAGCCGCGGGGAAACAACGTAAATACGGAAATATACAAACGCAGCCTGCACACACACACACGGTGACCCCGGACGCTTGGCGGTTATGCCACAAACTACTCCGTATTTGCAGCTTCAGCTCCTAAAGGCTTATTTCATATCATTCCGGTCAGGCCAAAGAGTGAGCCTCTTAATAAAATTAGGAGGCAGTTCATTGTGTTCCGTTTTTTCGGAGTGTGGGTTTTTTTGTTGATTTTTTGGGGTTTTTTGTTTGTTTGGTTTGGTTTTTTGTTGGGTTTTTTTTTTTTTTTTTTTTTGGTGAAACTTTCCTGGTGTGCATGTGTGTATATATATTTAAGTCCTTGGCAAATTTGGACTCCACTGGAGCAGCAAGAAAGCTAAAGTCAAATTAATCAGAATAGATTACTTAGACGAGACAGTCATTGCTGCTGAGCAAACCTTTAGGGAGAAAAGTTGTCCTTGAAAAATGTTTGATGAAGCTGCTGCGCTAAGAAAGGGGCTAAATCTATGAATAAAACAGTCACAGAGAGCTCCAGGGTCCCCATAGGCTCGGTCTGTTAAGCAGACAGAGGCAAGGGAGAAAAGGGAGAAAGAAAGAGGCTGATAGGGAAAGTTCCATTATATACAGCAACTCAAAACACCTCTAAACCCAGAGAAATCTAGAAGTCTGTCCCACCAAGTACAAGAATCAGAAACAATGCTTTGCCCCAAGGTATCCCTTGAGCTAGTCAAAGAGTTTAGATCCCTTGGGTAGGTAGCAAGGAAGAAGAAGGGAACTTTCTTCCTAATCGTATTCTGAAGAACTCGTTTATCTTGGGGCTCTGACTCCATTCCATAGCCAGAAATAGCAGTAGAGGTGTTTTCCAGGTCAGAATCCAGCCTGGGGACACCCACTCTTCTTATTCTGACTGTGACTTTTCCTCAAAGTCAGTTCAGTGTGGGAGGACTCTGGTGCCATTCTCAATTCACATCAGATTCAGCTCACCTGCCTTAAAGGCAGCACAAGGGACCATGACAAAGTTAGACCAGGATATCAAGAATTCCCCATCTTTCAATCTCCTCCTGTAAAGCATATAAACAAATATTTCTTCTTTTTTTTTTTTCTCCATTTACTTTTAACATTTCTAGGAAGCATAAGTCCTGCAACACTCCATACAACATGCACCTACAAATTTGACAGGCAAGAATGATTTCTCTGGACAACATGAAATTCAGTAAATAAAGAACAGGACACTTGGCCACACCAAAAATCCAGCTGGCCCAGTAACCTGACCAGCAGCAAAATCAAGGGAAGAGAATAAGAACAGTATAAGTTTATAGTGAAAACCCTTCAGACTGTGCCCTCAGCCCCAGTGTTTTGTAGCTCGGGGACCTCATGAACCGAAGGAAACACACCTGTGTATTCTGCTGCTGTTGTATTCTTACTGTCATATGTTTTCCCCTTTACTTTAAGCACCCATAGGAATTTTCATTTTATGCAACACCCTATGGCAAAGAGTTCTGTTACTTTATTCTCTATTTTCCTGTGTGCCACTTACACTTTTATAGACATATATCTTCTCCCTTATCTCCTTTTCCACATTGAAGTCTTCTCCTTTTACACTTCACTCATTTTCAATCATCCAGCCAACTAACAGAAACAATACCACACAACTTAGTGAACCAAACACACACCTCTACTAGAAAATATTTATTTAAAGGCAGGGCTGGGGGGAAAATGGTTTTCAGGTGTTTCTTAAGTGAAATATGGTTTAAGTAAAGCAGTGCTAAATAACTATAGGTTACAGGCATTTTTTTTTTTGGTTTTTTTGAGCAAATTAGTCACAAGAACTAAACATCTTATTACAAAGAGTTCCCTGGTCATAGTAGTAAAATATAAAATACTAGGAAAAAAAGAAGGCACTTTATGGCTGGGGGAAGGTTTGGTAACCTGTCATTTAAGCAGCCAGTTTCCTTTTAGACTGTTATTACAACATTTTGCACTCTAACAGTAACAATAATAGGCTTTCTCAGGGGCATTTGTCAGCCCTCCTTTCATGTAAAACAAATTATGTCCTCGGGGAATATTATTTTTAATATCACCACTCTGGGTTTTAATAACTCAGTAGTTCCCTGCAGAAACGTTGGTCCTCACCTTTATGAGTGTGACGACAAAAGCAGCGGCGATGAATCAGCCCTGATAGGGTGGCCTGTAATGCACTGAGAGTAGGGGGTGAGTACCACCGACTCCTGCTGAAGCCTGCCAGGCACTGTCACAGATGTCCTTGAGGACAGCATGAGGAGTGCCCTCAGAGATGATTGGGATGTTAAAAAAGAGCTGCACTACTGCTGGTTTCACTGAATGCTGTAGGGTACAAACCTACCTGTGATTCAAGCCATACACTAAAAACTCTGCCTGCTCCCTGATGGGAATTGTATGTCCAGTGATTAGGACAATAGCAAACTTAATGGCATTTTTGGTAGGCTAAGCTGATTTCTAAACTAATTTTTTCCTATGACTCAGTGAAAATAACACACACACAAAAAAACAACAGAAAGTACCCTCATGCTCACCTTGAAAAGCACTGGGACAAGCTGACATCACAGAAAGCCTGTCTGTCATTGTATCCTTTGCTCCCTCACTGCTGTATCACTTCCAAAGGACAGTATGGGGAGGTATGTAATTTATTTTGCAGTAGCTGAAGTGATTAATTTAGGAATGAGAACAATGCACATTTTTATCTGACTAAGTCAAACCCACTTAACAGATTTTTTTTCCATTTATTGTAAATCTTCTGGTAGATAGCACTTTCATCTTAGTCTGTGCTAATAAAGCACTTCCATCATTGCCCTCTAAGTAAGTAGAAAGTGTGAGACTATACAAGTTTGGTTGTGGGGGGGTTTTTTTGGAGGAGAAGGCATTTTGTGTAACCAAAAAACTCCATGCTAATATTGTCAGACTGAAGCAGAGACAGGTTCACCTGATATTTGGACCATGCATATTACCAAGCATAGTTCACAATGAAGCTTCTAACCCAAATATACTGACTGTGGACAGTATGAATAGTGAAATATATGGATACGTTCATCCCGAGCCACTACAATAATGTCTTGTACTGTCAGAGGTATCTTACAGGAGCATCAGAAAAACAAAGCCCTGATGACCAGTGATCTTGAAATTTTATCACAATTCTTACTGTGGGGATAATGTGCTCTCAAAATGTATTCAGGCCAAATTTTCTCCTATGCAATTCAACTCTGTTTTCCTTTCATCTACCAGCATTGTGTAGTGAGAAACAGCACCTTCCCAATGCATTCCTCTATGGGTTATGTAACAATGCTGGACTGTATGCTGCCCCTCAGCTATCCCTTGGGCTGCTCCTTCAAGGAGGATTTTCATCTGTTATTTCAGTGAAGTTATTCCCACATACGGTTTATAAAGCACTGTGAGGTCCTAAGGGATGAAAGGTGCTATATAAATGCAAATTGTTGCTGTTGTTATGCATGAACCACAGCCAGGTTTTAAACCAGACTGACTATGAAAAATGTCATTTATTCTGACCTTTCCTGATGAGAACCACTGTGGATAGAAAATCTCTAAACTCTTCGGACATAAAGACAAACTCCAGTTCAAATTCTCTGGAAGGTAATGGCAATTCTCAAAGTGAGCAAATGAGTTAAGGGAATAAAAAATGAATGCTCCCTGACTTAAGCAACACTGATAAGAAACCAGCCTTCAGGCCAAGGAATTTGGGCTCTGATTTTGACCCTGTACTAGACTCTAGGACAACTGGGAGTAAATCTGTTCACCGTTCTGTGCTTCTGTTCCTAACTCTCCTCCTCCCTCACCCACCATCTGTTTTGTCTATCCATATGGTACATGTCTATCTACATTGCAAATTATCTCTAAGCTCACTGTTTGTATAGTGCTTTCCTAAAACCTCCTCCTCACAGTTTCCAAGTGAACAAAGCCAGCTAAGTAGCTGCAACCCTGTCAGGTGCCCAGGCAAACGTAAGTAATTGAATGATACTAATGGGAAAAGTGGAAAGCAGGGTCATGGCCCTCCAGTAAACCAACTTCTCCCTCAATATTTCCAAGCAAATATTGAGATGCTTTACAGCACTATTTTGAGAAGCATGAGCTAGCTCAGAGTTAATTAGCTAGGGAAGAGCATTGCATTAATATAGCTATAGTGCCTCAGGTGTAAGCTAGATTGTGCTGAACCAGACTGGGAATCACGGCATGACTGCACTGGGCTTTGAAGAGTTATGCTCAGTACTCACTAAGGAAAAAAATTATTCAGAACAAAGAAACTAAGGAATTATTTCAAGATCTTCTTTCACTAATGATCTTGAAAGGGTCTTCCATCAGTCCCAAAAGTTGACAGCCTTTAACATGTCCTAGCCACTAGAAGCTTATTGCTCTCCTACTCTATTATCCAGACACACCTGGAGTAGCCTGTGGATTGGACTGCTGTCCAAGGAAGTCGAATATGGCTGTTGAGAGTCACCAGAGTGACTATGTCATACCTGTTTGCCAACTATTGTCTGACCTCTCACCATGACAGACCTTCTAACAGAAGTCACATCTTTAGCCAGGTGTGATAGCTGTAAAAACCAGGGCAAAGTGCTGACAGTCACAGCTGGTAAGAAAAGGAGCATAGATGTCTTTCATGCAGCTTTACTATTGAAAGTATATTTCCCTGTATTAATGCAGAAGATACCACCATGTGTTTTAGTAGACATTTCATTTTAAAATATGGTGATGACTGAGCAGTTAATGCCAGGATTCAAGAAAATGGACTTTTGCCCATTTTTTTTTTTAAATATGGGAAGGTGCAAACTGTCTAAACTTTCTAAGGGCCAGCTTCAGCCCAATCTAATTTCATGGGGAGTTACACACACCATTGTAAAAGTCAGCAAGACTACAACAAAGCAGATGTTGGTTCATTTTTGTCCAGAGTTCCTGTTCAACCTAACAGCCCATCTTACTGCATTGATTCAGCTTTTTCTGTACAACTCTTCCACAAGAAATTACGAAGTGTGAAATTAATCTTGGAAAGACTCTGAAAACTTGTCTCTCCATATTGAGCATAAATCCCTCTCATTCACAGATCTACTCTTGATATTGGCCCAAACTGTCTCTCGGTCCCAGACTTGCACAAAAATAGCAAGAAGACCAAACATACTGCAATCTTGTGAAACAAGATACCCAGTTTAAAATTAGGCTAAGAGTTTGTTTTGGGGCATTTTACTCTTTGCTTGTTTCTCCACCTAAAAAAAAAAAAAAAAAAAATCACTTCTTTGGTCAGTCTTTAAGTGCTACATACAGTGGTGAGTACTCTCTGACTAAAGAATCATCTACAATAACAGAACACTCGTGGCAAAATTATTTTCATTGGAAATTCAGAGGCATCAAGAAAAATACTACGAGAATATGCACATTATTTTAATCAGAAACCATATCTTTTTGCAAAGTAACACAGAAAAGATACTTATTCTGGTCTCCAACCCTAGAGATAACCAACTACTCAGTCTAAAAAGGAAAGCAGTTGGGCCCCAGAGCCTATCCGGAAAAACCACATCCAGCTTTATATGATTATAAATTAAATGAAAACCTCATGTAATTAAAAGAAAAAAAAAAAGTTTAAATCAAAAAAGTTAGAGATAAGGATAAGCAAAACAGAGAATTTTGAGGAAATTTGCATTTCAGACTGCCAGCCCATCTGTAGGCCCTTAGTTTTCAAAGTGAAGAATTAGTCTTGACTTCCTGCATGTGACATTAAAGTTGTATTAATCACAGCTTATTGCCATCCTGATTCTGAAGACATAAGCGCAGTTTATATTGCCTTAAGTGGGATCTGCAGAAGCTCTTGTCAGAAGTAAATCACTGAATACCTCCTCTTTCCCTTACTACTTTCATAACAGTATTATTTTTCTTTAGGTTTATATTAGGAAAAAAATGTGCTCATCTAGTCGAGGTCAAAACTGCTTTCTGTATTATTCCACAGAATATATGTTCTTCCTTTCCTTTACAAAAGATATTCTTTTTCATTGTATAACTATATAACCAATGCTTCCATGTGCTGACTGCATACACCAAAAGCTAGTTTTTAGCAAAACCTGCCCAATGGTTATTAATTTAAAACACAATTTCGGTTTCAGAGTCTCCAGTTCTGAATTCTAAATCCTAAGTAAAAGGAGAGTATTTCTGTACTTCATTGCTGCTTCAACTTTTATTAATCTAAATATTGCTACTTTTTTTTTTTTTTAATTGATTTGGTGCTTCAGGATCAAATGTAACTCCAATGTACTGTCAGAGAGAATCCCAAAAGCCAACAGAAGGATTTACCTCTCCAGGGCCAAGAGGTGACTGCATACATGTGACCAGCTACTGGAACTCAGCTGGTGCATGGATACTTTGTACAAATGACTCCTATACCTGTGCCCTCAAGCTCCTGCCATCTTTATTCACACTCCTGTATCTTCCTCATCTAATTGAGTGATTATTTTCACATACACAGCATAAGATCCTCCCTTTTTTATACACATGAAGCTTCCCATGTGTGCCTTAAGACAATGGCTGTCCTTTCAGCAAAGAAAGACCCAGAAATAATGCTGCATGATAGCAGTTACTGTAGCATGTACATGACCCAAACAAAATCAGGGGCATACTGTGCTAGATCCTCTCCAAACAGCAGAAGATGGCCTCAGGTTTGAACTACGTTAAGGGGTAACCAAACACCATGGCTTTAGACTTCTGAACAGAGAGAAATAAAAATGACTTGCTGAAAAATTAAGGACTAAGTCAGGTGCAAAATCAAGGTCAAAACCAGGTCTACAGAACCCTAATCCTAATGCTTAAGGATGACCTATTTTCCATAGTGAAGAGGCTCATGACAAATAGGATTTGTACTTCTGTTATGTATAGGGTACAGCCTGTGCTGTTAGCCCTCCAATGATATGCTGCTTCAAAATTCAGAAGGTGGGCAGGTTGAAAATATGTCATTTCTTCCTTTATGAGGAGCATTCCAACATCCTATGGAAATAGCTTTCAATCCATGCTACAGAGGTCATGGAAACACATGCTGAAAAAACATATAGTTATTTAACATCTGAGATGACTGAGAAATGTGTTGGCATTTTCCTTCAACTGAGTATCTTTCTCTTTTTCACTCATGGTTAGGGAACAGTTTTTTGGGAGTTGATGAATCTGATTGCATGAGAACTATTTAATTTCTTGAACTGTCGTAGCTAAAACCCAACTGTTTGCAAAGCCTATTTTATGACATAATGTAAATTACTTACATTTTACTCCCCCTTCCCTAAATAACCTTTTCATTGCCATCCCCTTTACCATCCCACAATCTCTTCTAATAGAATGCCTTTACAGAGAATGAAGATTTTGAAGCCCAGAATAATGGGTCTTTTTGCTCCAGTTCAGAGCAGATTTGTCATCTCTTTAAAATTGCTAGCAACAGCATCCATTCATGTGTTAAGAGAAAAATAATGGGCTTTTTCCTCTCTACATATTATACTGTACAAGTTACTCCATACATCAGGTTGTGCAAATACTGTGTAAATGTCCTTAAAAGATTTATGTGTTTGTGGCAAGAAGTGTAAAAATTATGTATTTTTATATTTTATTATTCTTGCTGCATAATCCTAGCTGAGAGATGCTGGCTGCTGCCATGGTCTGTAACTCTATATATGACTGATACACCCCAGCATGGTAAAGATTGATCACAGATATTCAACTGCGTGACCTGAGGACTTGCCTTACATGTTTTATTTAGGGTATGGAACACATGGAGCCACAGCTGGGTTTGCTGAAGCACCACAGTACATTAGGTTGTTTGATCTATAAAAGAATCCTTGTGCAGAGGAAGTGGGGAAGAGCAAAAATAGATAAGTAAATGCTTGCTGAAGATTATAATATTCAAGAGGTAAGGAACACAAGAAAGGAAGGAGCTGCAATGATGAATCAGGCTTCAACATCTAGTATATGAAATGGGTCAGGATGCTGATGTCAGTCAACAGCTCCAGCCCAAATGTAGGAGGTAGCAGTGTTTGCATTTTCAAAATCTTCTCCTTCCCCCAAGAATTTTGGTTGGGTGTTTTGAGCCAGAAGTCAAAGGTTCTTTTCTAGTGCACAGTTTGTATTTCATAGCTGAAAGAGTTCTGCCTCCTAACCTAGACCACTGCTGGCTACATCACCCCCTAATTTGTACTTGTCCATTTCATCTTTAAGCATGATGAGCCAGCCTGTGCCATACTAGTAATAAGCTTTGGGGTGGCAGCATAATTCATACAATGTCTTACTTTACTGATTTTGACAAATCTGGCTTCCTATTCTTTTTGAGATGAGTCCTTAGCAGGCAGGAGAAATAACCACAGGGAGAACTGAGATCTCTAAATATTCCCTGTCATCACTTGATATCTGCAGCAGAATTAACCAAAATAGTTAAAGCACCACATAACAGCCTTATTGTCACAGACCACCTTCCTTCCCACTAAATTTTACATTTAAATGTATGTAGCTATAACATGGCACAAAGATATTACTATCTAGAAAGCATCCCAGAAATTAATTTAATTGCATTTATGTTCATAAACGCTAGAGAGAAGCAGGTGGCTTTGTTTTAAACCACTGTTTTAATTTGCACTCAGCTAACAAAAAAAATATATCTTTCAAAAATTCAGGATCTAGTCTTCATTTTATGTAGTATTAAAATTGTTCATAAATTAAAATGATGAAGAGTGTTTTCATGTAAAGAGAAGCACAACTGTATGTGGTCTAACACAGTAACCATTTCTATTGCTTATTTGGAACTCAACAAGTCTGTCCACAAATGCATCAAAACCAGAGTTTATGGAGGAAGTTGTGTGTCTGGGCTAGATCTCTCAGAGCAAATTAGGGCAGAACTGCAGGATGCACTGGACGATGAATCTGCACTGCACAGCGAGCACAGCCACGGAGAGCTCTTTTCCAGAATATCTAAATGGAAACTTCCTTGTAGACATGCACCTGTGCTGTAGTCCAGCTTCCCCAAAGTCAACAGTAAAACCCCCTAAGAGTTGTTTAGCCAATAAATATTTTCCAGATAATAAAAATCTTACTTGTGAATCACTTCAGATCTTTTCTTTTACTTGTATTTTATAACTATGACTTTAACTTATTTTTATATTATCTACTTGTTAGATACCCTTAAGTCTAGGACACAATTTTTCTCCTATGAAGCTAAAAGTGCACATGACAAGATTGTGATCAGATATTGTAAACTATGACTACAGCACCATGTAAGATCAAGTGCTGTCCCTTGCTGAGCATCCTTATCTCCTTACAGAGATGAAACTGGTTCAAGAGTTTATACCGAGAATCACAGTGTAAGGCACAGAAACTCTGTTATGCATCTTATCCAAGGGTTGGAGCCTTTCCTGCTGATGGGAACAGCAGGAATGAGAAAAGTGGGAAATTAAGGCAACTGCACAGTTCTGTTGCTTTCTTATGATTCCTCACACAGAAATGAACTGGAGACAATCTACAGGGCAGCATTAGGAATGCAGGAATTCTTACCTTCAGAGCAGGAAAGTGGGATTTCAGGTGCACACTGAGCAAGAAATGTGAGTGAAAGTCTCCTTACTTGCCTCCTGACGAAGACATCTCCTGATAATCACTGAGAGAGCTTGTCAGTATAAATTTATAAAAACCTTTGAACAGAAGTTAATATTCTCAGGTCACCTTCAGCAGGGGAAAAAGGAGAAACAAACAAAACCCAGGCTGCCTAACTTGGTTTTAAACCAGAGTTTCTTTTGCTACATTTAAAAAGGTCCAAATTTTGTTCACTTTTGACAAGTGTCTTACTTGACATTTTATTTCATTCATGTCAGTCACACGGTATTTTCTAATGCAAAGTGACATGGGCAGCACTAAGTCAGAGTCACCTGTCACACCGTTGTGTCTGCAAGAAGAATTTCTATGAGCTAGAATTTGCTTAAATTTAGAGGTGGACTAAGGGTGCCTTACAATGAACTTTTCTTTCCCAAAAGCAGATGATGTAGTGGAGTACCTCTTTCTGATCCCCTGCAGTTTTATTCCCCCGCATAGGAAATGAATTATTCCCAAAAATGGCAAAGGGGATACTGACTCTTCCCTCCATTTAGTAGTTTTGGTTTTAGTGAGCATTGTAATCATTAATAAGCGAATCTTTATTAAGATTAAACTAAACTATGACAGATGTTAAAACAAAATGTTAAAAAGCCAACAGCTGAAATGGGACTGGAGGAGTATAAATTATCCTTCTAGTATCTAAGAGAGGTAGTCACAGAGAGGATGTAAGTATTCTCTCCCAAAGGAAGGAAAGTGACAGAGCAAAAAGCAACATGCAGAACCTGGGAAATTACATTAAAGTTATTTACTATGAGAACAGTTAAACATTGGAAGAGGTTTCCAGAGAAGTGATGGGATGTCCTTTGCTGGAGGTATTAAAGACTTGGCTTGATAGGGCCCTGTTTAACAAAGTCCAATGCCCTGCTTTCAGCTGGAGCTTGTACCAGATGACCTCCAGAGGACCTTTCCAACCCAAAGGATTTCCATCACTCCATGGGTGTAAATAATTATTTGTGGGAAAAAAAATGTTTAAAAGCAAAAAAAAAAAAAAAAAAAAAAAAAAAAAAAAGTCACTGTATGCTACTATCTTTACATGTTTCTTTCTCAAATATAGCAGAACAATGTATACTACTAGCATGTCTCAGACACTTTTGAAAATAAAGATGAACCTTGAAAGTCACACTTTGCTGCAAGCTGAGGCAAAAACTGTCATTCACTAATGGTCTGTATGGCACCTTGCACATTGCTGTTCAAATGTGTGTAGCTATGGGCACTGTAACAAAATATTTTGTAAATCCTCCAAAGCACTTAATGCACTTGATGAGAGCACAACTATTTTTGCAAAAATACCTTGCACATTAGCCTCTAACCTTATCTATAAACAAAACCTAGTAATGGACCAAAACCCAAAGGACTACTTAAAAACATAGCAGAGAAAAGAGAAAGAGATCAAAGCTTGTGTTTCATTAATCCAGCCTTTCCTGATGCTTTCTGATCGGCTTACTGACACTTAGCTATAAGCCAAAACACTTGGTGTTTAGTTGTAGACCCACATAATGAGAAGCTTAAAAATATTTCTTTGTAATAAAAATTAATTAATAGAAACCAGGGACATCAGATGAGATTGTGGCAATAAAACTGCTTAGGATTTCCTGGAAAAGCAGTTTTATATACAGAATGGGACCAGTTTACTGACAGGGCTGTCAGCAAACTTGGACCATTTTGTATATCAGAGCAACTGGGTTTTTTTAGTAACTAATTTATTTCCCCAAAGTGCTTATTCAGTTGATCTGACATTATTGATGGAAATGCTTAGAAACTGGCAAATGCTTCCAGTTAAGTTAAAAAATATATTTAAATAAAAAATACATCTATCCATTTCTATCCCCTTCCTCTTGCCCTTGTCCTTTGTGGGAGATCTCGTAATTCAGTTTTCTGAATAAGTATTTCTTGAGAGATGAAATTAAATTCTCTTTTTCCAGCCACCCAAATCATACTGGGTATCTTCATCAAGACACTCATATTTACCACTGGAGTGGCCTAATTACCAGACCATAAGAACAGTCTGTCCCAGGATACCCATCCTTTCCTGTTGTGTTACACTTAGTATAACTTAATATCATATGCAAATGGGACAGCAACACTCCTGTCTCCACTGAAAGAATATATTACCCATCATCCCCACCCTCCCTGATACTGCAAACACTCAATTATTTATGTCCCAAAGAAGTTTAAGAATCAATCCCAAGTGATATACATAACAGGTTCTTTCTCTCTTTTGTGAATCTTTCATTTACGTCTGCATGTATTTCAAAAGTAAGACCATTTAAATGCAAAGCAGAGCAGAAGATTCAGAAAAGCGGTCATAAAATAATTTTATTCCTGATCAGACCAGTTCAAGATCTGCATATTTTTGTGTGGACCAAATTTACATCAAATGATCTGCTGTGGTTTTAACTTTGTTTCTGGTGGAAACCTGGTATTTGCTAGCTCCTAAGCTCTAAGAAAGACCACAAGCAGACTACAGATAAAAATACCCAGCTGTGTTCTCTCTGGGTCAAAGTCCCACCTGGCTGTTTAGAAGTTCAAGTACCTTTCTTAAGGAAACACCAGATCAGACAACCATATCTATTAGGTTTCAAGTTTTAGGAAAACTCTTCTGTTTTGCTAAAACAGAAGTCAAAATTTGGAAAAGTCAAGGACATTACTTGCCAGAATGGTATGTATGTCTGCACCAGACCAACAAGACAGAATAATGTCAGGTATAAAGAAAAAATTTTCTTGGAGGAATCAGTAGATTCTAAAAGGCAAAATAGTTTACTTCAACAACCTTGGTTCAAACAATTTCTTATAAGATATTTCATTTTAAAGATATTGAAGAAGTTACAATCATAAGAAGCAAGCCTGCTAATGAAATCTGGCAGGTTTTCCAGGACATTTTTTCATCATTCTTTTCAAACACTCATTTTTCTCTCAGGAAAAAAAAAGAATATACCACTTTTGCTTGTTACAGTTTTTCATGTAGGAAGAAGGCATCTTTCATTCCTTTAATATTCTTTTAGGTTTCTCTTGCTCACTGAACTCTATTCAATAGAGCCTCATTAGTGAAAGATTTTATCTGTCTTTTTTTGTTTTTACCATATATTTTTGTGGTTATGCTAATGTTCTAAAGACAGTTCTCTGAAAAAAATAAGATTTCTGTATGCAAATGTTACTACACCACTTAAAGTTATGGGGGAACTGGTGGGGATATTTTTGGGGGTGAGGAGGTTCAGCCATAACTCTCAAGAAATAAATAAGAATCCCATTCAGGATGCTGGAGTAGTCCTTGGCTATTTCCCTGATCATAAGTCTTTCTTTGAACAATTGCTACTACAAAATTAACAGGCTGAATAACCATGCTGTTGAATTAATTAACATGTTAAATTTATAAAACATTATTGTTACAAATGTGTATAAATAGAGCAATTCAAGTGTTCAAGGAGAATTTAAAAGAAAGGAAATTTCAATTAGTTCCTGAAGTTACAGAAGAAAAAACTGAGCTATTTCCATATCAGGGTCACATTATCCTTTTTATAAGATGAACAGACACATAACATTCATAATTTAAAGAACAGTGAGACTTAAGGACATCACAGTAAATGCCTTCAATAGTCTTGCAAAGAATATATTATGATGAAGGGATCAACTGCACCCTCAGCAAACTTCCAGATGACACCAAGTTGAGTGGTGCAGTTGGAACACCTGAAGAATGGGAAGCCATCCAGAGGGACCTGGACAAGATCAAGAAGTGGACCCATGGGAATCTCATGCAGTTTAACAAGACCAAGAGCAAGTGTCACACTTGGGTCAGAGCAACTCATGGTATCAACGCAGGCTGGGGGATGAACAGATCAAAAGCAGCCCTGCCCAGAAGGACTTGGGGCTGCTGGTGGATGAGAGGCTGCACATGACCCAGCACTCCCAGCTCAGAAAGCCAAACTTGTCCTGGGCTACATCCAAAGCAGCATGGCCAGCAGAGCAAAGGAGGGGATTCTGCCCCTCTGCTCTGCTCCAGTGAGACCCCAGCTGCAGTGCTGTGTACAGCTCTGGGCTCCCAGCACAGGAAGGACAGGAAGCATTGGAGCGAGTCCAGAGGAGGGCCACCAAAAATGTTTAGAGCGCTGGAGCACCTCTCCTACAAGGGAACTCTCAGAAAATTGGCATTGTTCAGCCTGGAAAAGAGAAGAGTTCAGGGTGGCGTAATTGCAGCCTTCCAGTTCCTGAAGGAAGCCCACAAGAAAGATGGTGAGGAACTTTTGACAAGGACTTGTAGTGACAGGACAAGGGGGAATGGTTTCACACGGAAAGTGTGTAGGTTTAGATTAGATATTAGGAAGAAATTCTTTACCATGAGGGTGGTGAAGCACTGGAATAGGCTTCCCAGATAAGCTGTGGATGCTTTATGCCTGGAAGTGTTTAAGGACAGGCTGGACGGTGCTTTGAGCAACATGTTCTAGTGGAAGGTGTCCCGGCCCATGGCAGGAGGGTTGGAGCTAAATGATCTTTAAGGTACCTCAAACCCATGGAAACCCAGGATAGGTGTAAACCAGACTCCTGTGGCAGCATCACAAATTTCTCTCCACAGAAATACCAAGTGCCATGGCTTGCTTTAAACCTGCACAGTACAAACACACAATGGGTCCTTCCACAGAGTTACTGTATGTGGTTGGCTAGTGTACTGACCTTTAAATTTTACTCAGATAAAGGTAAACCAGAATAGTGCTTGGGCTCTCCAAACCTTAAAATTTTCTACTGGAATTATGGTTTTATGCCACTTAACAAAAGCATTTGCATTAATCAGTCCTAGGCACCACTTTTAATCAATGGATATCAAAGGCTTTCTATGAGTCATTGGAGACAAACAAGCTCCTACAAGGGGAGAAACCCACAACATCAAAAATGAACTCACAATTTCAATTGCACTTCTGTACAATGCTGTGATCATCCTTTTTTCCAGATGCAGAGAGCACAAGGGAAGAGCAGTGAGGTATCTGTCCTGGATGTCATTCTCCAGCAGCGGCACTGGCTTCCCATCCCAGTCCCAAGTCATGACTCACCAGTCTAGCAGAAGCAGACTTGCTACAGTTTATCATAGGGTCATTTAGGCCCCTACTGCATGCCCTTAGCTTCTTATCGCTGTCAGAAAGATGTACAGAACTTTTTACAGCCCTGAAAGATATAAGAATGTCATTAAAATGAACATAACATTACTAGAATAGCAGAAAGGGAAAATGAGCTCTTACTGTTTAATCAGCCCGCTTAACAGTTTGGATTTGTTTTATTATTCTAATTTTACCACTCTAATTTTACGAACATTTACTCTAACCCTCGGCTTGTTCAGATTCCTTCTCAAGTCCCCATTCATGACTGTTTGCTTAATACTTGAGGGATTAAGCCAGTGAAATTCAAACAATTAACCACAAGTCTTTAAAAGGTTTCTTTTTGGTTTTACTAGTGGCTTACTGACTTGATACATCAGGCTGTTTCTAGAGCTTGCCTCTGGTCCTGACACATTACCACAGAGGGCGAGTGGATTTATCCAAAAAGAGATCTTATGAAATTCAAGTCTCAGGCTGCAGTGTTTGCAGGCACAAACTTGAAGGTGTGCTACAACTTCAGTTGTGATTTCCAGGTGTGAAAGATCCTCTATCACAGAGGACAAGAGTGGAACATTTGCCTTGAAACATGTGAGAATGAAATTGTAAATTGAGGTTATGCAAACTGAAGAGAAATAAGTTCGGGCATCCTTCTTTAAAGTTCCCCTCATCTATTGTAGAGTTTGAGCTGGAACAAAAGGGTGATGGAGCAGAGTGTAGAAGGCTGTGACACACAGAACATGCCACTTGGGCCAAACTGCAAATATATTGAAACCCATGAAATGGAAGCATTTAATAACACTGATATGATATTGTGCCTTTATGCATACTGTGCTTTGATAGAGATAGCAACATGAGACACAAATTAGCCGAGAATGAGAAATTCTTCATGATCACATATGACTCATTTACCAGAGCTTGGCTATCTGAAGGTAAATAGAAGTCAATCAGGTTAACTCCTACCCTGCATTCTCCTGAACTGTCAGTTATATAGACAGACAGAATGCAAATGCGTTAAGCTGATGTGAACTGAAATGAAAAAAAAGCCAATAATGACACCAGAATATTTGGAACAAAACCTCTGATTTGCATTCATTCGATTTTTTCATTTTCCTGCATTTAAAATTTATGTTTTGCTTCATGTTATGGGAAATGTAATAAAAGCAGTTAACAACATGATGTTAAGCTTCATTTGTGAACTGTTTGAGAAAAATCAGAATCTGCCCAGCCCATTAGTGAAGTGAAAATTGTACAGGCAGAATTCCAGCACTTTTGAATAATTGAATCTAGATTTGTTCATTAGAGTAACCTTCAGGGAACTATAATGCAGATCCATGACATCAACAGCTTTAATAGGAACAAAAATGTGAATTTGTCCAGAAGAGCACCATAAGGCTGATTAGGTGGCTGAAGCAACTCTCCTATGAAGACAGATGGAGAGAATTGGGATTCTTCAGCCTGGAGAAGAGAAGGCTCCAGGGAGACCTTAGAGGACCTTCCAGTACCTAAAGGGGGCTGAAGAGGGACCTTTTACAAGAACATGCAGTGACAGGACAAGGGATGATGGCTTCACACGGAAAGTCCATAGGTTTAGATTAGATATTAGGAAGAAATTCTTTACCATGAGGGCGGTGAGGCACTGAAACAGGATGCCCAGAGCAGCTGTGGATGCCTTATGCCTGGAAGTGTTTAGGGACAGGCTGGATGGGATTTTGAGCAACATGTTCTAGTGGAAGGTGTCCCTGCCCATGGCAGGAGGGTTGTAACTGAGTGATCTTTAAGGTACCTCCAACACAAACCACTCTATGATTTTAGGGTGACAGACATTCTCAAAATTTTTCAACCCTAAATTTCCTTTTGCCTACATACAAGTATATGTTCTTTATATCCCCTTACACAGAAAGTTACAACTTTATCTCATGCTACATGTCAGTGGGAGAAAGCAACAAATACAGATGTTTTTTCAGGCACGAGGGCAGCAGCTGGGGTGTAAGAGTCCTCTGTCATCTCCTATTATAGGGTTCTCAAGAGGCAATGACCCTGACAGTGTCTCAGTCTCAGTCATCTATACTTACCAAGTATCAGTCACACTTTTCCACTGCTTACTCCTCTGCTTGAGCCTATCTTCACCTTTTGCCCAGTCCCACAGCCTATCAGCAATCTCTGTTTTCTGCAACAGACTTCTAATATCTTGTTCTCAACTTCTAAATCTCACCTCACTTGATCTGATTTGAAAAATTTGGCACTAAACTGGATGAAAAAAAGTTTCCAAGTAGAAGTATATGGATCTCTTACTGTATTATACCTTAGCCTAATGACTGTATATCTTAATCCTCCTCTATCTTGACTCCTTCCTTAAATTCCTTCCAGGCCAAAATCAGACCTCTTTGAAAGGGATACTAACATTTCCTTTGATGTGGGAGCAGGGTGGAAGGGGAAGAGCAAAACTGGTATCACATCTCCCAAATCCTCTCTTGCTCTTCTAGTCCATCAGTAGGGTGGAAAGAAGCATGTGAGAAATGGCTGTGGGAATGCTTTCAGGGGATAGTTGAAGCAGACCTGTGAAAATGACAAAATATCATCCTACTTTTGTAAGCAAGTGATGCTACATTTACAGATAAATTTGGTATTTCACTAAATTTGGCGGTCCATGCAATATTCCACAGCTACTAAACTGCCTGAGTTTCTACACTTTGAAACTATTGCATAATAGAAATGACAGGGCAATCAAAATGCAAACAGTTTTTACTGGTTACAGCTTTCCATTATTTATAGCTTCATGTCCCTTTTGGGAAATGCCATCCCAAAATTAAACTTAATTTTAGTGTCCAAAATTAGGCAAGTCCTATGACTCAGTGGAGGAGAGAATGTTACACATGCATGCTTCTAAATGGAGCGGGCAGTTTAGTCTATTAGAATTCATTAGAGACTGAGTCATAATTGTGAAACTGAATTTACTTAGGACAATAACCTTCAAGAGAAAATAAGTATGACAGTGAGCCAGTTCTCATTTCAACAAGAAGTCAGGCAGCCTCCAAGCTTTCTTAAGTGTGGTAATCCCTTCAAATTCCTGCCTGGCAGGATTTAGGCTGCCTCCTTCACTTTCATACATAAGAACTTTACTACACATGACACCTGCAAAAAATGTCACATGAAACTGGCATTTGGCTGCCTCGAGTGTTTAGTCTGTGTAACATCATTATCAAGACACTAAGAATTCATTCCCAGTCTAGTTAAGGAGTAAAATTAGAAAGGGACTACATACAAAAATAACATGAATAAGTGGAAACAGCTGAAATAATTCCCTCTGCACACAGCAAATAAAGTCTAATAATAATTTATTAAAACAAAATGTTAAATGTCAGCTGAAGACCCAGGGTTAAAGTTAAATATTGAGAGTAGTATTCCAAGAATGAGAAGGCTTGAGTATATCACACTTGATCACAGATTATTGACTGTTGCTGACTTAAAAATTAGCGCTTAAAGGATCAAATCATTGTCTGTCAACAGCTCCTCAGTTTGGCAGGAGAGGGTATATTTCAGTACTTAATTCTCCCAGGTTGAGCACAACAGATTCTTCAGAGTCAGATTCTTTCTCCATTCTGACTTTGGAAAATACTTGGGGAAAGGATAACTTAAACAGTAGAGAATTTCCATCTATTTGGCCTGTTATGGGTTTACAGAAGCAACACTGCTGAAGATGGGTTAGCTCAGTTACAAACTTTGACAGCGACTGCAGAACAGCAAGCACTTGCTTTTCATTCATTCCTGGTTGAGTGGCTGCGCTGTGTGTGATATTCATTTACACTCAGGTGGTTCTGAATTTAATTTTGTCTCTAAAGTACATCATTAACAATTAATACTGATGCTTCACAATTCATTTAAGCATACAGCGGTCTTCTGTTTTTCACAGTGGCAGTTGCGTTCCAACTCAATTGGGACCCTCCCTAAATCTATCCTCTAATAGCTTGCTTAATTTTATTTTTGTATTCCACAGTCCTTGATAACAGCAAGCTAATTTCTGTAACTCCGTTTGATGAAAATGTGCTGATGGAACTCATATTTCACTTCATTGACTGTAATGAGCTATTTCATCAAACTGTCCATGTGACACTATTATAGAGAAAATGATAAATTTACTAATTTATTCACTAGAAATTTCATTGGAAATTTAAAAAGGAAAAGAAAAGAGCCATGAAGTGAGTTACATTAGACTTCTACCAAATGATATGTCAGGGTCTACATGAAACAAAAGCACTGACTACTGCTACACTTAAAGAGGTGTAAACATTAAGTATGTGTTGATAAATCAGTAGTTGCTTGAAACGGAGAACAAAAACCTGCACCATGATACAGGTAAACATTTACAAGCTTTACCTTTTCATCCCGAGGCGCTGCTACCATTAGAAATCAGAGTTTCATTCACACACCTCCTCTCTGCCTGTAAGACCTCATACCCATGTTAGGCTCGTGGATTTGGATAAATTCAGTAGCTGGCAACCAAGCTGTCACAGCAAAGAAGTAATTCCTCCAAAGATCATTTTTACAAAGATTATTTGCATTTACCTCTTTTAAAAAGGAGGTCCTTGCAACCTCAACATTGTGTGGGATGAAACACTATTTTGGAAGAACATTAGGAAGTATGTAATTAGACGATTCATCTCATGCTAATATTAGGCCTGGAAATAGAGACAGTATCACACGGCCTGCCGGGCTTATTTTAATTAGATGTCCCCCACCTGCTATTACAGTTATGATCAACATCTTTGATCGCTCTGCCACAGACCATCCAGAAACCTGGGCACTAGCCTGGAGAGCATGCCACTGGAAAATCACAAAACCAGCTAGGACAATTACTCATAATTTTTCCTTGCATCCCATTTTGTACCTATTCAGGGGCTTGCTTTATCTGCACTCAAAACTGCAGCACACTCCTCCTGCAGTAGTAACCTCCTGCACTTGTTTATTGTGGAAAGGGGTTTTGTAAGAGGTTAAAAATAATTTTAAAACCCACATGATTTTAATTACCTTCAAGAAAGTATAAAAGCAATAACAAGGTTCAAAATAAAATAATATTTCATATAACTCTTAATTAATTATTGGAGTTTTCTGGTCCATATAGTTTAGGGGAAACCATTTTACACAGGGAATTGTCCAGGGGCTTTTTTGTTTGATTGGTTTGGGTTTTTAAATCTACTCGACTATCACTTTCAAAAACTGCTTTCTTTGCAAGTCTAAGCTAGTCTTTGCTTGAGGGAGATGGTGTCTGGAAGACTAAAATCCAAAACAGATGATTCCATAAAGAGCCCAAGCAACTATTTGCAAGACATATCTTGTGTTCACTTAAAGATATGCCATTCAACATAAATAGAAAACTACCACAAGGAGACAGCAAGATGGCTTGTCTTTTCCCTCAGAACTTGAACATTTTAAGACAGCCCACTCCCCACTCAAAGCTGAAGATAGCCACCTGAAGGCAGTGACTAAGGAGCAATCACCTTTCTGCAGCACAAGGGATTTCTTCTTAGGGTGCATTACAAGGAAAAACTGCTCAATTAATTTGTTTTACATGAAACCACAAACAAAGAAACCAATGATTTAATAATGATGTGATCAACTGGCAGTTGGTCAACTATACATTCAGGATCAGTATCACAATGCATAAACCACACTATTAGAATGAAATGTGAATTAATGCCTATAAATTTCTAAGCACACTGTAACTAATCCCAAGAGTTACAGCACCCCTCACACTCACATTTACACACACTCCACTCTTTCACAGGGCTTGAGGGCAGCAAGCCCTCACCACTCTCTTCTGGGAGTGCAGCTTCCCCTACTTGCACCCCCATCTGGCTGGAAATGTGGATGCTCTTGCTTTGTTTGTATCCATGCTGCCCTCTACCATCCCTCTGTGGCTGAGAAATCACACCACAAGTTCACCCACACAGATCTTTATTTCTTTCTTCCCTGTCCTGAGACCATAGTGGCTGGATCTCTGATGTGAAGGACGCTCTGTTAGATCTAGACAGAAGTTGTCATGCCAGAGGATGACTTTTGGAATTATCAAAATAGGTTTTGACTGCTGCTCTCTTCTCACTTCCCTCTCCCCTCCTGTCACAAATTCACATGGTGCTTTCATGCTTCAAGTTGACTCATTCATTTAACTTCTTGGTTAGATTGAAGGCTATGTGGGTACACCAATGAGGTTATACCAACTGATCCAAATAGGGAAATAAGGCAATGAAGAAGCTCTTCTGGAGAAGAATTCATCACTTTCAATACATTTCCACCCTCCTCCATTTGAATGGCATCTGGTCAAAAAGTGCTCACACTCCATCAGGGCAATGTATGGGGCAAACTCACCTCTGGGGTTAGTGGACCAAGAACACAGTGGATTACATTGCTACCAAACTCCTGCTGGATTGCACTCTCCCTGCTTGGATCAGGCACTGGGAAAGAGCCATTAAACCTCCTGCTCTAGCTTCAGCTCTAATTAGTCCTCAGATTGTCACAACATTTAGACATATGGGTGATCATATGTAAGGTATCCAGTCCTTAGGAACATAACCTCCATAGATCTTCTAGAAGTACAAACTTGGCTTTAAAACTAGGTAAACACTGAGGAAAGGAAGCTGCTCTCCTTTTATGAGAGCAAGTTCACCACTCTATAATTAAAATATATAATTATATAAGTCCTGAGTGCATCAAGTAGCAAGAGAGCCTTCCTAAGAGATTTGTGTGTAATAGGCCAATTAGTCCCTAGACCCCTATCCTGGATTTTGAAAACAGTGAGAAGACCCAAGAAAGAGTGATTTTTTTGCTAGTAGTAAAACTTACCACATACCCATCTTCATGCATGATCATCACTAACCACTAATCTGATGGTGCTTGTTTGAGGAAAAAACTTTTCTTTCAGTAGGCTTTTCATAAAGCATAATTAGATGAATTAAAACTGTCCCTGCTAAATCTGCAGTCTCCAGAATGCCACTGTATGGTTAATTTAGTCATCTTTGTTCCAGCCCTATTGTGCTGGTTTTTGTATTACATGGATTGATCTAGCAACCATCTATAAACATAAATATAGTCCTGGCACAATAGGAAAAACAAACAAACAAACAATATTTTCCTCTGCAAAGGCATACCTCTAGCTCAGGCCAGATAGTTTTTATGCAGAGCATGGAAGTAACTAAGAAAAGCAAGTGGCCTCTGAAAGTCACTTTTGTTCTCTATGCTATATCAGGGAAGCAGAAAACACAAAATAAAGGAGACATTAAAGATATTTTGGTCCTCTTCACCAAAGATCTGAGTCTGAAGGCTGTTACTATAAAATGCTACTTTAAAGAGTTTTCCTAGTGGAGTCACAGTCTGTTAGCAGTAAACAGAATGGGAACACAGCAGAAATATCATAAGTTCAATACAATCAATATTAAATATTTAATCAAGCCTATTAAAATGGATAGCAATGCAAGTCTTCAAGGAAAACAAGAACAAAAGTAATTTAACAGAAACGACTTGTAAAATATTTTTCAGAACCTGATACTGTAAGCAGAGTAACCAAGCATCAAAGACTACAGATTAGCCAAATCTTTCCCCTTTCCTGGTCTCCTTACACATGTTCTGACTCATATGCAACTTTACAGCAAGACACGTAGCACCCATCCATATAAATATGAAATTACCCATTTGAAACACTCTCAGACCATGCTCTGCCCACAATCCTCCAAACATCAACCATGGGCAACATCCCACTGCCTCTAATTTATGTCATTATGTCTTATTTCTTAATAGCAGTGAAGAGAGTGATGCCAGAATCGCTTTGCAGAGCAATGGACTACTAATATGAGTAAAGATTAATTGAAAAAAAATCCCTCATATTAAAAAGTAGACCACCCAGTTGTCAATCAAGCATCTAAAACATACATTCTTTCAATGGTGGTAAATGTAAGATACTTGAAATTGAAGGGCTATTCAAGTAGCTCTATATAAGCAGAAGCATACAGAAGTGAAAAATTATTAACAAATCTCAGAATGAAAATGACATACAAATTTTGATTTGTCAAGCTGCTGGCAGTGGAACTAACAGCCATGCCTTGACTGAAGTGCCCCTATACCATGAATACCATACTGAAGAAACACAAATCAAACTTAGCAAAGGAGTGACCAGTCAGAACAGAATGATGTTTGACAATCACCAGGGTGTAGTTCAACCACAGGGAAATTGCCAGAATTCAATTCTAATATTGAAATATCTTGTTTCACAAAAATTAGAACACAATTTACATAGCATAGAAATTATTTCAATTTATGAGCCATCATAAAACACATTCTTTCTATGAGGTGGTAAATTCTACCAACACTAAGGTCTGCCTATTTTTTGGAGCATGCAATTCAGCTGGAATTTCAAATTTAAGGTCCAGTTACTAACAGGATGCCAAAACACTTTTGGTCAGCAGCCCTGGAACTAAAACATGCCTATGCACTGATTCAATTGCACTCTTGCTTTGAGTTGGCACAAACCACTTGTTGGGTAGTTCAGACAAAGTTTGCAAGCCCAACCAAATGGGCTTTTTCATCAGCTCAGAAGGAACTCTTATTGACATGGCCATACATGTGGCGGTATAACATAAGCACACACAAGATCAAAGCACTTGTTGTGGTACTTGGAAGCCAACTACAACTTGTGTTTTATATCTGTATGGAAAAATATGAATAAATTAAAGTTTTTAGAATGCTCCTAAAAAATGCCATGTTTTCTTTCAGAAGACAGAGAGAAATTCTTCAGCACTGTTTTGGACATCTAATCTGAGTGCCATTAAAGACTTGAACAACTTCAAGGGCTCAGAAAAAACAAAAATTAACAGCATTTAATAAAAGCAGAATTTCTTTGGCAATTTCTATCTTGCTAACATTAAAACACCAGTACCTAACTGGATTCAGGGGACACTTAATTGGTATAGAAGGCAAATTCTTGCACTCTATCACTATTTGGTGATGGACACTTAACAACCTGGCTGAAGTGTACTAATGAGGCACTAAAATGTTTTAAGGCATAAAGTGGGTATTAAAATTTCTTTGATACATTGTATGCATTTAAAGGCTATTCATTTAAAAGTTGCAGGTCTTCTTGATGGGCATATAAAAAGGTTTGTTATCTAGAGATTTTTCTCATTATTCGCTTTCAGAGTTCATTTACCCTGATTCACTTATTAATTCCAGCAGACTTCACTGTTCTCAGACAAGAAGAAAACACTATTTCATGCACTTTGGCACAGTTATGGTGGATTAGGAAAGAAAAAGACAGGATGTAGAAGAACAATCCATAACCCAAAAATGACAGTAAACTTCACCTATATTGCCCATTTCTCTTCCAATTCATCTATTCTGTAATAATGATATGGCTAAGGGCTGAATCCAGAAGGCTTCAGGAGAGAGAGACACTGCTCTGTACAGGGGCAAGGTGAACTGGCCCTAACTGTTCCAGGGATAATTATGTTTCCCTAGCTGGTGAAGAGTTTTCAATGAACCTGTTCATTAATTGAAATTCAGGGAGAATTTTCGCAGTACAAACCAGCAAGAGTTTTGCTTTGTTTCCTGTACAAACAAGCAGAAGGTTTGAAACTGAATTAACTGCTCTTCAGGAAAAAAGGAAAGAACTAAGCGAGGCTCTGAACAATTATCAGCTAGGGAAATGCTGTAAGGAATAGCAAGCAACAAAATTGTCTGAATTACAACTGGTTGCCTTACCTACTCCTAGAGAAATATTACAAAAATTTAGGGAGGTTTTCTGGATTTTATCCTTAAAATCTAGATGCTTAGACTCACAAATAGCATAATAAACTTCTTATTTCTAAGGGGATCCACTTCAAGGCACCTGCAGGTTTTTTGCCCCACTGTTAAAAGAACTCTGTTCTAAAACCTGCTTGCAGTAATAGGTAGAAGCCTTTCTAAAGTCTAAGCCTATTTTTCCTTATGGTCAGATTTTACTTATTTCCCTTTATATCACTTACCATTCTTTTCCTTTTTTATTTTTTTTCCCTCTCCTCTGTGGTGTATCTGGACTCAGAATCTTTGTCTCCACCTCTTGTTTGTTTAACTAAACAAGAACACCAGCTTCTCCAAAATCATTACCTTGGCAAGAACTGCCCACAAACAATGTAAGTGCATCAAGGTGGTTTTACAGCTGAGGCAATTAGCCCTCCTGAGAAACGCAACTTCTTAGCCCAGGGATTCAGTTAACACACCCATGCTGCCCCAGACAGGCTAAGATATTTGGACACTGCCTTTGGGGTCAGGACCACTCTCTGTGATGGACCATCTTGTTCTGGATGTTTCTGAGATCTGACAACAAGTCCCTATTTTTCTTTTGTATGAGGTAATTTCCACAGAGCTTGCCAAAAGTCTCATTTGGCTAACTAATCCAACAGGAAAAGCAACACATTTCTGTGAAACTGTATAAAGGACAGAATGGGAGCAGATATAAAACACAGATAAGCCAAGATACTTTTTACCATTTGAGGTACTGGGGATTGAACTGTGCACTGTTACAAGGTAAAATTGCACCACTGAGTTCTGTCCAGAAATGAAATTTCCACTGTTTTACCTGCTTTATTTTTATTAGTTGTAATTTTCTGTTTGTAGTTTACTAGATGTTGGGAAAAAAGGAAAAAGAGAACATGAGAAGTGGTTCATTTTTCTTTTTTCTCTTTTTTTTTTTTTTAAGGGATTGTCAGAGGCTTTTTTTCCCCGATTATAACCGCTGCTTTGAGAAGACAGTCAAATAATGATCCCCATATCCATGGCATAAATCTTTTTTTGTTAGCCTATGTTTTACCATTAGCATTTGGCCTTCCCATGCAATTACAGTTCATCAAGCACAAAAAGTATTTGTCAGTCTATTAATTTTCTGCTGGAATATTCCATTATTGCTCACTTGAGTGTGCAGATCAAGCTTCTTCAGGATCCAGCTGGTAGTGACCACTGTCATTAAAGAGGAATTCCAACCACTGCTCAGCCCTCCCCTGCGTCAGTGACTCCTAACTTTCTCATGCAAATTCTGTCAAGCCAAAAACGTCTGTGCCTGTTCTCAGTCCAGTGATGAATTATTTTGGAAAGCATGAGTAAAATCAATTCAGTCACTTGAGTTAAGCCAGCATGAAAAATAAGCTGAGCTTTCGCCATATGTGCTGATTGAAATTTTCAAGCATGGAAATCTTAAAAATGGCTAATTCTCCACACGTCATTCCAGGTTGTTTTATAAATCCTCACAGAGGAAGGAAAAATTATTCATGGCTAATGAAAAATGGTTCAGTAATTGTAAACTCATGAGCATTTAAAGTCACACATTTGTTTAAATTTTCCTTGAAATAAGGGATGAGTTAATGCTGCTCAAGTTTAAAGCTAATCAATTATCAATAATGCTCCTTGCTTTAAGTCTGTTTTAGCATAAAATAAGTTTGCCTGTATCACATTTTTAAGTATTTTTCCTTTAAAAAAATACAATGAATAATGCTGACACAACATTCATGAATCATGATCTAGGATTCTAAGATATTCGAAGAAATATGTGATTCCTCCAGTATCAACTCTACCATATTCAAAACACTTCGGTACTTGCAGTGACTGCTCTGCATTGTGGGAATCTTAATGACCTATTTTTTTCTGTTCTTTAAAGTGTGTTCTTGCATACAATATACAGAAAGAATACAGTGAGTACTACAACAAAATTATGCTAGTGGTCGTGTATCAGGGATAAGGATAGGGGACAGCTCCAGGCAAGAGGCAGGGAGGGAGGGAGGGAGGAAGAATGGGCTGTGCAGACAACACAAACACATTGCCCACAAGTCAGGGTGCACCAAGCTTGTGAGTCACTGCTTACAGAGAAAAGGGGAAGAAGCTTTCAGCTTTTGGACCCTGCCTCACTAAATTGGAATTGGCTCATACAGTGCAGGAGCCAAAATTTCCTTGGGACTCCATAAAGCCTAATGGAAGGAGACAAATCCCACTTCAAGAGCTTTCAGCTTTGAGGACAGTTGAGGGCAAGGGAAAGTGAGATATCATGCCAGTGCATCATTATAAGTATGACAGTACCTGTCATCTTGGATTAATTTTATTTGATGGCCTTGGAGGTAAAGTCTGGAATTATGGCAGATATAGGGTTAAAACAGTCAAAGAAGTATAAAAGAAGAAAGTAGGGTAAAAATGATGAGATGAAGCAAATGAAAAAGCTACAGTGCAGAGCGTATGAAAAGATGAAAAGACCTACAATCCTTTAAGGAAATACCACTACCTAAAATGCAAATCAGTGAAGAGTACTGAGCTAAAAACTATTTTTCACTCCCAATTTCCTAACTGATCTCTCTGTTGAAAGCTTGATCCATCTAGAATTGAAAGGAGAAAAATGTGCATAAAAATGAAATAAGGATCTCAGAATTTGGCCTCTAGTATTTTCACCTGACCTATTTTTCACATCATCACTAACAAGCTTTATGTTAGAAAGGTAAAGCATCTGTGTAATCATAGTCAATAGTGTACTCATTAAGAGTAACTAATGTTCTTACAATTATTTGAAACACTTTATTTGGTATAGGAGCAAGGTCAAAGTCTTGCAGAAGTAAATTAATTGTAGCAGTGCTTGTGCTAGTTGAGAGCACCTGCAGCTATTCCTGAGACCTGATGGTCAATGTCACTAATCTAACTTGGGAAGTAATGATATGAAAGTAATGATCTTGTCAGATGAATAATCTTGCTGTTTTTAAAGATGAGGACTTAAAAAAACCCAAACAAACAAAAAAAACCCCACCCTACAAGAATATTTTACCATAACTATTAAGTCACTGTAAAATCAACATCGTGGGATCAGTGCATTCCATGGTTCATTTCCATCTACATTTATTCTTTTATATTTCATTTTAGTGGAGTTGCATGTGTTCAACTGAGCCAAATATCCATGTGCACACTGCTCCATGTTTACATTGCAGGCAGTGCTCAGGGACACGTCCATACAGGTTTCTTCACAGCTCTGCTGGATCTGACCAGAGCACAGACTCTCTCTCCCCCAGAGAGTGTCCAAATGCATTTGAAACAATCCATGTAATAGCTGATCTCAGTTGTGAAATGAGTCTATATGCTGCAGAGCTAATACCTTGATGCTAGTCAATCACCTAATGCTCTCAGTGAGAAAATGCCTGCTGCCTCAGGCTACGTTTCAGATTAAAGACAGATCCAGTGTTAGGGTTTTTATGTATTATATAATTGTATTATATTTTGAAACTTTTCTTGGAAGTTTTTAACACCAGTATAAACACATAACACAGAGATTCATATATTTTAACCATTTTGATTTTTTCACAGTATTTCATAATTGTGAAGTCCTCATGTAACCATTTCCTGTGAAAACCAATACCAAAAAAAAAATCACCATCTTGTTAATAGTGTGAACAGATGCCAGTAATGGTGGATCCTTCTACCTCTAACAGAGCAGATATTATTGGATAGACAATCTCTTCATATGAGAAACTAGGAGTAGGACATATATCTGCCTCATGCTAAGACAGCAGGGATTCTCTGATTTGCACAGGATTTTGAACCAACGTGCAGCAGCTGCACATTTTCACTGTAAGTGTTTTCGTTATGGCCCTTTTCCTCCATCAGTAATTGCTTGGTGGCTAGTATGTTTAAACAGTGTGGAAGAGAGTGGAACTCATTTTTCTTTTACCTCAAGGGTTTAAAACTTATTTTGACAGGAAACTTAATCACTTGACTATAAGTTAATGGGGCAGGAGATGCTCTGCACTCTTCTTGGTGTGGTTATGCCACTGCATAGCCAAAAGAACTAAGATTCCATGAGAGGTAATGATTCAGCAAGACTGTAGCTGAGGGTCAAAGCTTCTCAGTTCCCATAGTGAGCATAAAGTCACTTTTTAAAATCACCTGTACTTCCCTACTGTGACTTTTACAGGTTGGCAACCAGCAGGTTTCAAGAGTGGGCAAAAGGACACAGTCATCACGTGGCCATGTTGCACACATGCCTGATAACCTGGTGTACCAAACCTTCGGGAATGAGGCAGGACTATTTTAGCTGAAATGCAGTTCATGAATCTAAATCAGGATTTTAATTTATGGAGCTATAAATATTGTGTGAATATCTAGATCTTCACTCAACACAAGGATGGGGTATTCCAAGCATTGTCACTGAAGTGTCTTATTGCAAGTATACTGATGAAAATAAAATACACAGGGCCCTGAAGACCCTCAGTTAACCAAAACCTGTTGCCATCTGTTACCCTTTCAGTTAATTCAATCTCTAACTCCAACAGCTACAGCTCAGTGCCAAATATATTAAGCAGTGCTGCCATCTGAGAAGCATATGAGTATGTCCTGAGAACAGAGCATATACTGTGCACCACCTTACACTTAGTAAATAACTTCTGCTTAACATTAAACCTCCTTGTACTTCTGAGGCAGTTGCCTAGTTGCAAATGCAATGTCAGGTATTTTTATCTTGTGCAAGACTATGCTTCCATGAGCAATTATAATCTAATTAAAGTCATTAATGTTTATGCCCTAGGGAAACATTCAGTTATTTGTAGGCATCTGAGTTTTTCCTGTCTTCCGATCCTTGTTGTAATTTATGCTTTGTTGAGCACTTCTAAATATCCACAAGTTACTTCACTTGCCACCTTAAAGCTGTGCCACCCTGTAGCCTATGGTACTGTTTTCAGTGCTTCTACTTAGAATTATACTGAATAAAAATGGCTGATATATCTATTAAAGTTTCAGAACCGGAGCCACAACTTTTGAAGCCAGGTTTGGGGTTCTTTTTCCCTTTTACTGAAGAGTGTTCAAGTTTTCATACCATAAATCATGCCTTAATCAGAGTTCAGAACTGTCTGTGGCTTTCAAATGCAAGCAGACCCCTTAGAGTGTCTTAAAGACTACACGAGTGATTTCAGAACCTAGAGCACTAGATAATCCTCTATTAAAACTATTTTGGAGATAGGAAATGTCAGTGAAGTAAAGATTTTAAGATAGGGTTGGAAAAATTCCTATTATTTACCAAGTATATCGCAAATCTTTTTACCACTAAATTAATAACATTTTCCAAAGTGCTAGAGTTTTATTTTCAGAGTTCTGCTGGGACTTGATCCATAGACATTAAAGCAAAGCCTAAGGATCCCACTGATTTAAGCAAGCTCTGGGGCTAACTTTGGTGTCTCTCTTAGTGTCAGTCCACAGGCCACGAGGCAAAAGAAAGAACAGCAGCATCATTACCACTGGGTGTCTCTAATAACTTCCCAGGCTTCCAGGTTAGGACTTTTTCTGCTTGGAACTGAGAATGTTTGGGTGCAAGGTGAAGCAGCCAGCCAAAGAGCACATGATTTCATTTCAAGCAATCCAACTCAATTACTGCAGAGGGTGTGGGAAGTGATCTGTCTGTATCACTGCTGTCAGCCCAAGGGAGGATCACTGCCGATGGCCTGTGACAAGCAAAACATTTTCACGGCTGTGCCTACTAGTCTATCAGCAAAAAATGTTCCCATAACTTCAGAGGAAAAGGGATTTTAACTACAGCTGAAGTGCAAAAAGTATTTCCTCATGTAATTACACATTTCAAACATTTTTCACTCCACATGAGTGTGAAACTGAAACTTCTTGAAGATTTTCACCAAGAGAAAGTTTTCCCTGACACTTCCAGATCAGATTCAACATGGTGTACAACCTGGTCAAAACAAGGGGTGTAAATTTAAGCCTTTTTCTAACATATCATGAGCACCAGGCTGTCTTGGGGTGGAACTATTGCACACACACCCTATCTACAAACACTCAAACATTTTACTGCAGCCAGGACCCAGAAGAGTTTGTGAACTTCATTTTTGTGATTTAGGACCTCTGCTTGTCCATCTTTATCTCTCTCCAGCACAGGGTCAAGATAACTGTCCCAAACTAAGCTAAATATACTTCAGTTCGACAACCAAGCATTTAATGACAAAATTCATTTCAGTAAAATATTCCCAACCAGTGGCAGTAATGCTCCTTTTGGAACACATTCTAAATAGCAATCAGCATGGCCAGCCTGACCTTGTCTGAAATCTGTTCAGAACAGATTTAATTAATGAGACTAGAAAGCTAGAACAGAGTCTGACGTGGACTGTATTCTGCACAGACTGGGGAGTTTTTTTAGCTGGAGTGCCCTTTAGTAGGGGTCTGCTGCCCATACAGTACAGTCCCATGGCCAAGGCAGTCCCATGGCCATTAATGTGGGGTCAGCAGGATTTAAGCACATATTGTTACACAATACTTCTTTAGAACACGAGTTGTTCTAAATAAGGATTATGAAATCATTGATCCTTGGGAATTATTCTTAATATCTGCAGAATTAAGAAAACCAGGCAGACATTCTGCCATAATTTTATTCACAGTGTTTTTAAAGCTGACTTAAGAATATGTACAGAAATAGTCTTCTTTATACAAACTGTTGCATTCACAATCCTAGGGAAAAAAAGTAAAAGGTAAAATATTTTTCTCTATTTTCAAATTAGAAACATATGAAGCAGTTCTGAACATCTGTGTTGCTTGTGCACTACTCAGGAGAAGTGTTCATTTACATATAGGCACGTAAACTCCATATATTTCAGGTTCCTTCAGCGTTCCTTGTTTAGTGTTCACATCAGGACATAAGCATTATGTTGGAAGGTTTAATTATCTGCTACTTACATCACGTATCTCCAGCCCACACTTTACAGTCCAAGCTATTAACGGAAGGTTTGGAATATGACTACAGGTTAAAATGGATTTATTTGATTAATGTGTGTATACAAGTGTAGGTTCTCTTGTGAACTATTCATGTGTTGAGTTTAATTGAGCTACAGCTGGTGCTGACTGTGTTTTCAGAGAGTAGGGATTTACTAACTGATTGACTGTCTCTCCCTTTTAACCTGGATGAAGATGTGTTCAGTACGAAGTGAAATTTCCTGATGATATAAAACCACAGGGAGAATTGAAAAAAAGAAAACAGCCATAATCTGAATGAGAGTAAGAGCACATAATATCAAGTAATTTATAGAAAAGGAATGAAACTAGACATACCAGTTAGAAAATGCATGAAATCAGAGATTTTGTTTGTAAATCTACAATTCAACTGGGGAGAAAGGAAGAGGGAAAAAAAAAAAAAAAAAAAAANAAAAAAAAAAAAAAAAAAGAAAGAGCTACTATTCCAATGACAATGCAAATCTCCTTTGGAGAGGCAGAATAAATTAAATTAATGAACTTTTAAAACCCTTCAGCTGAGAACCTCTCTCCCTTGTTGGCAGAGGTAGATACAGCTGTTCAAATGGTATTGCAGAGGGAAAGCAGAAAATCAGAAAAAAAAGAAATAAATAAAAAATATTTTCTTCCCTACTCAAGGATATCAAACATCCTGTGTGACTGGTCATATGTACTGCTTATCCTATGGAAAGGCAGTGAAACCAAATGCAAATTGCTAAGGTGTCTCCAAAAGTATAGAAAAGAAATAGAGCTATCCAGTTAGAAACAAAACAAAGACAAGTAAAATCCCCCAGACCTCCACAGGTTTCGTTATCTGAAAAGCACTGCAAAATTTAACACTCATCATCATCTTGCCTGAATAGAAGTTGTGGACAATGATCCAAAAAGAGGCAACCACAAAGGCTCTTTCCAGTTATTCTGGACATGCAAAACCAAAACTCCATATCCATCCTGCTCCTATTCCACTTTCCAATAATAGAGCACATCCTGCCCTTCTGTAGGTGGAAAAGCCACTTCTCTATTTCAGGTTTTTCTTCTGTTTGACCTTTCCTCTTTTTCACCAGTAATGTCATTGCTGTCTTTCCATGAAACATAATCTGTTCTTTACATGATGGTTTAATAAACCTTTTTTTTTTTCCTCTCTTGCAGGAAAGAAATACAGTAATTTTTAATTCTTCTTAACATATATCTTGCTGCTGCCCAAAGTTATAAATGAGGATGTTCTAGAAATATGGTTTGTTTTCATGACGTATGTTTTCATTCACTGAGAAAGAATGGGTTTTATGCCAAAATAATTGAGGAAATGTAATTATTTAGAAAATATTAGCTGTTCTGAATAATGTCCCTACTATGATTTTGTATGTACAGTCTAGGAAGCTGTAACATCAGATTTTCATGTAGTTTTTCACTTTTTTATATGAGGATAGGAAAAGTTATAAGAGCACTGTGTGCCAGGTTTGCCAGTATCTTGAAGGTTTGAAAATCTCAACTGTCATCTGACTCGATGGGTCATAGAAGCAGATGTACATCTAAAAAAACACACGGGAGCTGGGAGCGAAGGCATGCAATGTGTGGGACTGTGATGCCATCCTGTCACTGAGAATTTTGTCTTTTAACTTGGATTTCAAAGTATAAACTCCCCCTAGTTGGCCAATCTTAAGCTCCTCTCCCCAGTGTTGTGGCTTCTCTCCTGTTCTATAACCCTGGTTGCCAGATATATCTACAAAGAGATGGCTGATGGGAAAACCAGCTCCTTTTGGCACAGGGGGTCACCTACAAGGAAAGAGAGCAATGTGTTCAATATATTATGCAAAAAAATATGAAGCCGAAGCTCAAATGGCAGAGCCTATTCCTGGTGAGATCTGACAAGTCTAAAGAATATATTGAAAGTGTAAGATTTTATTCACATGCTAGTCAGAAAAACTCCTCAAAAATACCTATCCTTATCCATCTGTCTCAGAGGAATTCAATGCACACAAACACTGAAAAAGCAGAGGAATGAAAATAAACCAAACCCACACAAAACCACCAGAAAATATACACACTCTCAGCAGTAACCTCTGATCGCTGAGTATCACGATGGCAGAGAGAGTCATAAATTCCCCAAGTTCTTTGTTACAGTGTGCACAATACATATAGTGCAGAATAAAAATGAGTAAATGCTCTTACTGTGACACTTCTTTAAAGAGTGTCCCATTCTTACAGATGCAAAAGAAACAAATTGTGAAGAAAAGTTGCTGAGAGTTCTTTATACTTAGCAGAGTATAGAGAAGGTGTTTACAGTGTGGTATCTCCTCCTTTTTTCATCTAAGCATAGTCTATTATCTACACCAGAAATAAATTAGTTGTCTTTCCTTATTTTATGAACAGCATTTAGAAGTGAGATACAAGTATGGAATAAATTTAAAATATTAGTGGGAAAATAATGTAAAAACATGTATAAACATTAATAAGCTGATTTTTTTAAAATTGTACCAAGATTGACAGCTATTGCTTCATCCTTGCAGGTTTGCATGTACATTACCAAATATAGCAACACTGTATTCCCGTATTATTCCAGCAAAAGGAGATAGCCTTTGCTTTGGCCAGCAAGTCTGTTACTTCTTCTGTGCTAGAGTAATTAAAAGCAAAGCCATAAAGCTTCTAATTCCTACAAGGCTGTATTGAAATCCCACTTTTTTTTTATTATCTTCCTCTGAAGTGCTATTTATAAATCCTGTCTTTGATAGCTTTTCTGCAAGCTTTTTGTAAAGCACATTCACTTGCAGAGTAATCTGGCTCCACCAAGTGACGATAGCTGTGATTGCTAGTCTACACCTGGACCTAAGGTAACATGAATGGGTACTAAATATTAAACTAATTTGGTAACATGGGATTTTGTTGGATAGCTTTGAACTTCATAATATCATCCATTTTAGATAGATTATCTTGTAATGTAGATGGTAAATGAAAACATTGAAGCAATGCAAGGAAGTTATTTGTCCCACTGGATGGTGATGAAAATTTGTCTTACAAAAGTACCCATTGGATTACTATTAGTAACTCCACCAAAAACACCTGTGAGAATAAT